>CM057251.1:26952210-27082210 GCA_029931835.1 Etheostoma nigrum
CTGAAGTCATTCAGTTAGGCTATACATTAAAAAATGTAAAAGTCTTGAGATCCTAAATGAGAATATATGACTATTCCTGTAAATAACTATACAAATATGTAGACCATTGTCTGTATCTGAAATAGCATTATACAACCTTAAATTGTTAAAAAGCATAGGTTAAAAAACTTACATTACAGACAGCTATATTTACGTAATAGAAGAGTTTGACTTGTAGATGAAATGTATACTGTAGGCCAATAGTCCACCTGAAAAACTCTAAATTTTAGGCTTTTTAGGTCGTCTGATTATTGTACAGTCTTGTGAAACAAATCCTACGTATTAGACTTTATCATCAACGTCTTCTTAAAACTTCGGCATTGAAGGAAAGGTGTTCATGAAGCACAGATTGTACATAGAAGATGGATATTAGGTGCATTAGTGTTCAAAAAAGGTGGTATTTTTTGTTAATTTGTGTATTAGATTAGATTAGATTATATTTAACTTTATTATCATTACACAAGTACAGGTACAAGGCAACCAAATGCAGTTTGGGTCTAACCAGAAGTGCAATAGCAGTAAGTGCAGGACATGGATATGTACTGAATAAATATAGAAATGAATACTATTATAAACAGAATTTTACAGATAGATTTGTCCTATGAATATAATTTATAGATAACAAGTATTGTGAGCAAGATTTACAGCTGGATATGTACTGAATATAATATACAGTTTGGGTATTACTATAAGTAGAAATTTTACAGATATGTACAATGAACATAATATAATATACTACTAGTTTACAGAGTTTACAGGTGAATATGTACTATGAATATATATACAGGCGGCTATTATAGACAGAATTTTTACAGATGGTGTATTTATTTATCTGATTGTGTTCACATTTATTATATGTCTTTTTCAGATAAGTCTATCTGTGTTTGCTCAGTCATTATCGCTGTTTTTAGGCTCGGATTTTGTATATTCATTGTTCTTTAAAATGCACATTTTGCTCTACCCGGGTTCTCCCATCGACCAGAAGCTTATAGAAACTTCTAGGGGGAATCGCTTCTGGTGACACGTCATCACGTCGAGCACCCCCACGCTGAGCTCTGATTGGATAACAGTTGACTCTGGAAAGCTCGAGAAGTTACCAGAGGGGAGGCAGCGGAGTATATAAAGTAACTGACGGCGAGTTTAACGGCATTCAGAGTACGCTGAACAGAGCACCGACACGACGGACAGAGGACCGACACGACGGACAGAGGACCGACACGACGGACAGAGCACCGACACGACGGACAGAAACCTCTTCTGATTAACTTATCTTCACGTTCTCAGCTTCTAAAGAGGGTAAGTAACCTGCATCCATTTGTTTTTCTCTCGTCGACAGTGTAAATTTGAATGTTACATGTCAACTGTCAAATTATTTGAATTACCGTTGACGTCAAATACAAGCTAACGGTCACGTTAACGTACGTTTCACCAAACTCCGTTAGAAAAATCGTCAATTTTAGAATTCATAGTAAGTTTATTGTTCGTAACAAAAAAATTAAAAAATAAACTAATTATGTAAAAATTATGTGTTGACAAATTAGAGCTGGGAAAATAGTTATTTTTCTTTGCTAATTTAGTTCATTATAACGTTAAAAAAGACTTGTACAAACAGTAGATGGACATTAACGTTACGGGAAGTTTTATCCAAACTCCCTCACTTAAACTGTCCATTTTAGAGTTAAAAGTTAGTTTTTATTTGTATTGTAAAACAGCTATGTGTTAAATAAGTTGTTGCTTAGGACTAAAAGGTCCTTTAAATGTAATGTACAGCGAATTAGAGAAACAATCGTCAATGGATTAAATACAGCTAAGCTACGTTTCCACCAAACTCCCTTAGAAAAACTGCCGATTTAAGGCTGCTGTCAATTGAATTGAATTTGAATTGATATCTTTATTTCGAACATGCAAGAGAAAGTATATAATAATAATAATAATAATAATAATAATAATAATACATTTAACAGCGCCTTTCTCATCACTCAAGGTCGCTTTACAGACAAAAAAGCGAGATACAGGGAACAGAATAATGAAAGGAGTTATAACTAAATAAAGCAAAACAAAACAAGGCAAAACAAAAATTACAGGGACAGTGTATTTACAAATAAGCAAGCTGGAACAGATGGATTTTGAGTCTAGTTTTGACATATACAAATACAAACCATATACAAATAAAACCCAAAAAATAAATAAAATAATAACAAAAAGAAACAATAAAACAATGTTTAAAAAACATTGGAGAGAAAAACAACAACCAAGGTGCCCTTCTTTCCTGTGTTAACATACCAAAGGAGTAGGAAGAAGTAAAACTTATGTACTCCTACCCCTGTAATTCTTGCATTCCTTCAATTTACAATATTTATAATTATGTTGCTATGTATATCCATATATATACACATACCTACACATATACATACATACACACATATATATACACATACCTACACATATACATACACACATATACTGTATATACATATACATACACACATATATATACACATACCTACACATATACATACACACATATATATACACATACCTACACATATACATACACACATATACCCTCATACATGTATATAAAAAACAAAACAAAAAACACAAACAAAACTTTCTACAGCGCTTCTCTATACCTTCTGCAAATAATTTCTTTGTACATTTTTTTGAGAAGGAATGAACAGGGATGTAGAGTTTAGCTAAGGACAGCTACGTATTACATTATGTGTTGATTTGGTGCCACTAAAACTTCCTAAATGAATGATTCTAGAAATAATCGTCTATGAATTAATATTTATTGAATATTAATAATATACAGCTGACGTTACGTTCCACCAAACTCCCTTGGAAAAACTGTCAATTTTAGGCTGCTGTCAATGGACCGGATAAGAGGAGGAAGATGGATGGATGGATATTAATGAACAGGGATGTAGATTTTAAATCAAAGAACAGCTACGTATTACATTATGTGTTGCTTTGGTGATAGTAAAACTTCCTAATTGACTTATTCTAGAAATATTCGTAGGTTATTTAAATGGCTACAGCTGATGTTAGGTTCCACCAAACTCCCTTAGGAAAACTGTCAGTTTTAGGCTGTGACTAACAAACAATGCTATGTAGTTTACATTTAAGCTATGTGTTTTGAACAACAGCTGTAATTATAGCACATGCAGATTATGTGCAAATTATGTGATTAGACCTAAAGTTACTGTTTCAACTAAATACCTGATTAAGGATGCATTGGTAGTTAGATTTTATGTTGCATTACCTTTTTTTATGCTGAAGTTTACTGCCACAGAGGAGTTAATAATCTAGAAAACATTCACATTTAAGAAGCTTAAATCAGAATTATAAAGTCATCAATTATTTTCTTTAATTAAAATGACTCAGACCGATTTAATAAACTCTCAAAATTGTTGGCGATTAATTTAATTGACAACCGGATTAATTGATTTATCTTGGTAGCTGTACATCTTGTAAGTAATTTTCAATGACACACACACACACACACACACATAAACACACGTCTGACCATAAAAATAACAAACTGAAGGTAAATATTAAAAAGATCATTTATAATTGGCAGGGTTTCCTTGATGTGGTAACAGTTGCTCTAGGTATTTACTTTCAAAACCTTCCTATCTAATTTGACTCTTTGCATCTTTAGGAAACCTATTTAAAACAAGATGTCTGCAGTTAAAGGCGTAGCGATCGGCATCGACCTGGGCACCACCTACTCCTGTGTGGGCGTTTTCCAGCACGGAAAAGTAGAAATCATCGCCAACGACCAGGGCAACAGGACCACCCCCAGCTATGTGGCGTTCACCGACACCGAGAGGCTCATCGGCGACGCAGCCAAGAACCAGGTGGCTCTGAACCCTAGCAACACCGTGTTTGACGCCAAGAGACTGATTGGTAGAAAGATTGACGATCCGGTGGTGCAGGCGGACATGAAGCACTGGCCCTTCAAGGTGGCTGGAGATGGAGGGAAGCCCAAAATTGAAGTGGAATATAAAGGGGAGAAGAAAGCCTTCAACCCTGAGGAGATTTCCTCCATGGTGCTGGTGAAGATGAAGGAGATTGCCGAGGCCTACCTCGGCCAAAAGGTGTCCAACGCAGTCATCACAGTCCCTGCGTACTTTAACGACTCCCAGCGCCAGGCGACTAAAGACGCAGGCGTCATCTCAGGACTGAACGTCCTGAGGATCATCAACGAGCCGACGGCGGCCGCCATCGCGTACGGTCTGGACAAAAGCAAGTCGGGAGAACGCAACGTCCTGATCTTTGACCTGGGCGGAGGCACCTTTGACGTGTCCATCCTGACCATCGAAGACGGTATCTTTGAAGTCAAATCCACAGCCGGAGACACTCACCTGGGTGGAGAAGACTTTGACAACCGCATGGTCAACCACTTCATGGAGGAGTTCAAGAGGAAACACAAGAAGGACATCAGCCAGAACAAGCGAGCCCTGAGGAGGCTGCGCACAGCGTGCGAGAGGGCCAAGAGGACCCTGTCCTCCAGCTCGCAGGCCAGCATCGAGATCGATTCCCTGAGTGATGGTGTCGACTTCTACACCTCCATCACCAGGGCTCGCTTTGAGGAGCTGTGCTCCGACCTGTTCAGGGGAACATTGGAGCCGGTGGAGAAAGCCCTGAGGGACGCCAAAATGGACAAGGCGCAGGTCCATGACATTGTCCTGGTCGGAGGCTCCACCCGAATCCCCAAAATCCAGAAACTCCTGCAGGATTTCTTCAACGGCAGAGAGCTGAACAAGAGCATCAACCCAGACGAGGCGGTGGCGTACGGTGCTGCTGTCCAGGCCGCCATTCTCTCTGGAGACACCTCGGGCAACGTTCAGGATCTGCTGCTGCTGGACGTGGCGCCTCTGTCCCTGGGCATCGAGACGGCCGGAGGAGTCATGACGTCGCTGATTAAACGCAACACCACCATCCCCACCAAACAAACTCAGACCTTCACCACCTACGCCGACAACCAGCCCGGCGTCCTCATCCAGGTCTACGAGGGGGAAAGAGCCATGACCAAGGACAACAACCTGCTGGGCAAGTTTGATCTGACAGGAATCCCACCGGCTCCACGGGGGGTCCCGCAGATCGAGGTCACCTTCGACGTGGACGCCAACGGCATTCTGAACGTGTCGGCGGTGGACAAGAGCACGGGCAAAGAGAACAAGATCACCATCACCAACGACAAGGGCCGACTGAGTAAGGAAGATATCGAGAGGATGGTGCAGGAGGCCGACCGATACAAAGCCGAGGACGACCTGCAGAGGGAGAAAATCGCCGCCAAGAACTCGCTGGAGTCGTACGCCTTCAACATGAAGTCCACCGTGCAGGACGAGAACCTGAAGGGCAAAATCAGCGAGGAGGACCGGAAGAAGCTGATGGAGAAGTGCGACGAGGCCGTCGCCTGGCTGGAGAACAACCAGCTGGCGGATAAAGAGGAGTACCAACACAAGCAGAAGGAGCTGGAGAGCGTGTGCAACCCCATCATCAGTAAGTTGTACCAGGGAGGAATGCCGGCAGGCAGCAGCTGCGGAGACCAGGCACGCCAAGCCGGCTCCCAGGGGCCAACCATCGAGGAGGTCGACTAATGCCGGGGTTCCACTGCATGGTACCTACTCAACTCGACTCGCCTTCTTTGGTTTTTCCGTTGACAAAAAACTCCCTGGTACCTGCTAACAGGTACTTTTTGTTGTAATACCTCAGTCGAGGTTCCAAGCGAGCGAGGCGATACCAAAAGGTGACGTGAAAACCTGCAGACTGCTGGTTGGTCGGAGAGAATCATCACCAATCACATCACTGCCTTTTTTTAATTTATTTTTTGTCTTCTTCTGCACTACTTACATTTTATATTTTTATATTTTGTGTTGACACTGGAAAGGTTTTGCTTCAGTCTCATTGCACAGGTCCTGAACTTATATATAATGACAAAGGCAATCTATTCTATTCTGCTAGTGACGGGGGGGGGGGTAATACGCCGAGCCGACCCCCGGGGCCCAACCATGGAGGAGGTGGACTACCCGCCTTCATAGACTGTTATCGCTGGGACTGTGTGCAGCAGGAACGTGTTCATATGGTTATTATGTTATTATTTGAGATATTGCGTTCCATGTTAAATGTGCTATGCTGGACAATACAATAAAGGCAAAACATAAATGTAATGGTGGATTTGGGTTTCGTGTTTTCAGCAGCAGTTAATTAACTAATTGTTTCTGATATAAAGAGATTTATTTACCCGTCATTGTGCAGCAGCTTTAGTTAAATAATGTTTAATATAAAGCTGATGACAGAGTGTGTTTTTAGCCCTTGTGATGTCCTCCCGGGTCAAAAAAGGACAAAAAATTGACATTTTTGTCCCTACTTTTTGGAATTCATGGTCAATAACCCTCATTTATATAGAATTATACCTAAAATTTGAGTTAAAAAAGCAGAAATTATTGTGACTGATAGTTAAGATCAGAGGAATGAAAGTGATCAGTTGTATTTATAAAGAGCGTTGGAAGGAATCCGATCCATTTTTATGGTAATTTGGTTAAAAAGAAACTCCTATTTCAGATATAGACATTTTTTTAAAGAGTCAGATTTGACTCGAGGACAACAGGAGGGATAAATGTATCATAAAGTATATTAGTTAATAATATAGTGTATGATTAAAACAAATAGGGAATGTAAATCTGTAATATTAATATACCGTCTGATGCTCCAGTGCCTCGTCCTCTGAACGCCACAGGGTGGCGCTAACACACAAGCTGCTAGAAGAGACTCACACATACATACTTACACTTATGTAATAGAAGCATTTGACTTCTAGATGAATATATAGGCCTAACATTTCTGTTCTTAATGTGTCTGATGAAATTCAATACTTGAATTTAAGAGAAGCCCAAATCACACCTGAACAACTTCATTATTAACTCTTCTTAACCCTCCTGTTGTCCTCCACTCAAAGTTAACCCATTTTCAAAAAGTTAATAGTTCCCTACTTTAATTTAATTTGGGAGATTTATTTCATTTAATATAAGGGGACCAGATGTCTCAGACCAAATCCGGGGACATTTTCAGCTCAGAAACACGTCATGTTTTTAAACTTAAAACGGGGACACTAGACCTAGAGCTGCTCTCATTAGGGGCTGAGCCCCCCTTCCCCCAAAGAAAGGTCTGGCCTTAGACTCCCCCCTGCTGCTACTTCATACTTGTAGTCCACTACGCCTCAGAGGAGGATGTTGTAAAGTTTACTGAACTACATTTATCTGACAGCTTTTGCTTTATTACTTCAGGCTTGTTTCTGCAGCAGCTCATTGAGTATCAGATACAATATAAACTGAGGAAGTATTTTCCTTTGACATTGATGCAGTATGAAACGAGATCGCTGCAGTCGGCAGCAGAGAAACAAGCTACAATGGAAGTTAATGGGATAATTGTCCAGCTTGTATTTACGTTCATAAAGTGCTCGTTTTGCTGCTGACAGACTCAGATTAATATTACTATATTATGGAAAGGATTTCTAAGGAGGCTGACCTTTCTGTTAAAGATTAAGATCCTTTTTTAAAACAAAGTCCGCGAAATTGTGTTCTCTAAACCCACCAGACTCCATGTAAATAATCAGTGATTTTAGCGTGTATAGAGCAGCATATCTCCACCAGACTCCATGTAAATAATCAGTGATTTTAGCGTGTATAGAGCAGCATATCTCCACCAGACTCCATGTAAATAATCAGTGATTTTAGTGTGTATAGAGCAGCATATCTCCACCAGACTCCATGTAAATAATCACTACTTTTAGCATGTATAGAGCAGCATATCTCCACCAGACTCCATGTAAATAATCAGTGATTTTAGTGTGTATAGAGCAGCATATCTCCACCAGACTCCATGTAAATAATCACTACTTTTAGCGTGTATAGAGCAGCATATCTCCACCAGACTCCATGTAAATAATCAGTGATTTTAGTGTGTATAGAGCAGCATATCTCCACCAGACTCCATGTAAATAATCACTACTTTTAGCATGTATAGAGCAGCATATCTCCACCAGACTCCATGTAAATAATCAGTGATTTTAGCTTTTATAAAGGGTGGGGGCGCGGGGGGGGGTTAAAACTAGCGCTGCTCATACTAATCGCAATTTTATCAATATCCCAATATAGACTGGTGTTATTTCTAAATTGCGGAGGGGGGGCATTATGTGTCAAACTTCCAATCGTGTCCTTCAGACGTAAGAAAACATCTTTGTTTGGTGCACAACATCCCAAAAACCCCCTAGGATCACTTCCATTGTAATAGTGTTTGAATGAAAATGAGACTATCGATACATAATGGATCGCTCCCTCCAAAGTGAGTCATGGTACTATAGCATTATCAGTCCAAATAATCATAATTGGATATTTTCCTCATATCGTACTGTCCTACTTCAAGTCCTGGGTCCGGGGTTGTGGCTAGAAGGGATACAGCTACGGCCGGATGTTGAACAAAATCTCGCAAAATATGGTAATAATATATTAATATACTTGTAATTCCTTCGCCGAGGACAGCGTGGTCGTTCCTTGTGAGAGTTTTAATCCAAATCGCGATGTTTTCCCTAAACTAACTAGTCGTTTAGGTGTCTCAGCGTAACTGTCCGTAGCTGTATCCCTTCTGGGCTCAACCTGGGTCCGCGGACGTCCGGTGGTCTTTGCTTTTGCTTTTAGAGGCCTTCGGTTTAAACTAAGGTGACCAGATGTCTCAGACAAAATCCGGGGACATGTTCAGCTCAGAAGCGTAAATACCTCCAAAACACGTCATGTTTTTAATGTTTGTAAAGCTTAAAACGGGGACACTAGACCTAGAGCTGAGTATCAGATACAATATAAACTATTGAGGAAAGATGTTCCTTTGACATTGATGCAGTATGAAACGAGATCGCTGCAGTCGGCAGCAGAGAAACAAGCTACAATGGAAGTTAATGGGAGAATTGTCCAGCTTGTATTTACGTTCATAAAGTGCTCGTTTTGCTGCTGACAGACTCAGATTAATATTCTAAGTGTCTGATAACATTATGGAAAGGATTTCTAAGGAGGCTGACCTTTCTGTTAAAGATTAAGATCCTTTATGTAAAACATAAAAGTCCACCAGACTCCATGTAAATAATCAGTGATTATAGCGTGTATAGAGCAGCATATCTCCACCAGACTCCATGTAAATAATCAGTGATTTTAGCGTGTATAGAGCAGCATATCTCCACCAGACTCCATGTAAATAATCAGTGATTTTAGCGTGTATAGAGTAGCATATCTCCACCAGACTCCATGTAAATAATCAGTGATTTTAGCGTGTATAGAGCAGCATATCTCCACCAGACTCCATGTAAATAATCAGTGATTTTAGCGTGTATAGAGCAGCATATCTCCACCAGACTCCATGTAAATAATCAGTGATTTTAGCGTGTATAGAACAGCATATCTCCACCAGACTCCATGTAAATAATCAGTGATTTTAGCGTGTATAGAACAGCATATCTCCACCAGACTGCATGTAAATAATCAGTGATTTTAGCATGGTAAAATACGGCTTTCTAAAACATCTCTGAGCTCTGAGCAGCGCTGCTCGATCGGCTCCGTTTGGTCAGAGTTTTCTTTCTTTCATTCCAGTATCGGGTCTGTCAGTCACAGTGAAAACCGGGGACAGGTCCAGCCGGGGACAGGTCACCAAAACCGGGGACTGTCCCCGGTAATATGGTGGTAATTGATCGTTGTTTAGGAACATTAAGCCACGTTAAGCCTTTATCCTTACAATATCCCTTAATGAAGCAGACACGCTTAATGTCAGCTACCGTCCATAATAACAGGACTTTGGGTCCGATTTTTTGACAGTTTTCACTGGTTATGAGGAGCAATATGTGAGAGAAATATGGAGATGATTGATTATTGTTTAGGTACATTAAACCACGTTAAGCCTTTTCCTCGCCATAGACACCAATGAAGAAGAACACGTTACCGTGAGATAACTTCTATAATCGTTGGATTTCAGTTTAGTTTTTTTGACAGGTTTAAGTGTTTATGACAAGATATGGCCACGGTAAATATGGTGATGATTGATCGGTGTTTAGGTACATTAAACCACGTTAAGCTTTTTCACGTTAAGCGTTTTAGATCGTCCCTCAAAAGGCTCTTAAAAATGTCAAAAAAACATCGAGAAAAGTGACAGAAAAACTTGGATAAAACGTCAAAATGTTGACTAAAAAAAACCAACAAGTTTCCTGGTCGACAACACAAGGGTTAAAAAACGCCGATGTTCTTGTTAATTTGAGTATTTATCTAGTTTATTTTGTGTTTATTTGGATCAGATCGGGCGCTACGTGCTCGGATTTTGCACTACAAATTGTTGTAGTTTTTTTAGTTTTCCCGCTTTTTCCGTTTGGAGACGGTTCTGTGGTCATTGATTGGACATTACATAGTACGTCATCACGTTGAGCTCCGGCGCTGAGCACTGATTGGACCATATCAACGGTCACTGGAAAAGTCTAGAAGGTGAGTGAGGAAAACTATAAATAGGGGCGCCATTGCAGTTTTCTGGCACAGTTACATCAGCACCGGCTACAGAGAGGACTCTACGCACCAAAACCCGATTATTAATTCATATTTTCATCTTTTAAACAGGGTAAGTACTTACGTTTTCTTTAAAACTGAACTATATACTATAGTAAAGTATTTTAAGTTAAGTAGTTAAGTATATATATATATTTTTGCCATTTAGAGTGATGTGCGGTTGGAATCAACCATCGTTGAATTAACGTTAAATACTACTACTTTTAAAATGTCCCTTTGTATTTCTGTCTCTGCATCTTTAGGGTTAGATACTGTCTCTGGAGCGGACTATCCCGGGTTTTCCTTGTTATTTACCTCGGCGACTTCAACAAAAGGTAACCTCTATCTTTGTAACCGACTCTGTTTTTTAAGGATGTTTTAATAAACCGATTCGAGTCTAAATCTTAAGATCCAATTTAAAGGAGCCGTGTGCTTTAAACCTCGTGCTCAGTCTAGTTTAAAGAATAGAAAAAGAAAAAAAGTTGATAACAACATGTAATTCTTGAGCGATGTATTAGGGCTGTGTCTGGTGGGCATGCCAGACTATATATATATATATATATATATATATATATATATAGAGCCCAGGGCGTGTCTGGGCATGCCACACAGCCTGCGCAAACATTGAGAGAAAAATTTAAAAAGAGTTACCAACAGGGACGCTGTAGAGCGTCCTCTGGTGGACAGACTATGCAACGCCATCACTCATAACGTGTGTGTGTACATTACATGTATATGTGTATATATAATGTGAGTATATATGTATACAGTATGTATATGTATATATAGTGTGTGTGTATATATAATGTATATGTATACAGTATTTATAATGTACATGTATATATAATGTATGTGTATTAGTGTGAGTATAAATGTATACAGTATGTATATGTGTATATAGTGTGTTTGTATACTGTGTGTGTGTGTGTATACAGTGCCTTGCGAAAGTATTCGGCCCCCTTGAACTTTTCAACCTTTTGACACGCACCACTTTTCAGTTTATTTGCTAAAAAAGTTTAAAATATCCAATAGATTTCGTTCCACTTCACAATTGTGTCCCACTTGTTGGTGATTCTACACAAAAAATAAAATTTTTATATCTTTATGTTTGAAGCCTGAAATGTGTCAAAAGGTTGAAAAGTTCAAGGGGGCCGGATACTTTCCTAAGGCACTGTATGTATATCACTGTATGTATATAGCAATAGTGGCAGAGCCTTTAGCTGAAGTCTTTGTCAAAATAAAACATTAAAATGAGGCGATGACGCTAAGGGCCACATGTCGGATTCAAACCCGGGCCGCTAACAAAGGACTCTGCCTACACGGGGCGCACGCTTCTACTGGGGGGGGGGGGGCTAGAGGTCGCCCTACAGTTGTACTTTTTTATTTATTTGCATTAGTAAGCTGCAGGACGACGTGTTAATAACATTCAGTTACATGTCAATAGCATTCAGTTACATGTCAATAACATTCAGTTACGTGTTAATAACATTCAGTTACATGTTAATAACATTCAGTTACATGTTAATAACATTCAGTTACGTGTTTATAACATTCAGTTACGTGTTTATAACATTCAGTTACGTGTTAATAACATTCAGTTACGTGTTAATAACATTCAGTTACGTGTTAATAACATTCAGTTACGTGTTAATAACATTCAGTTACGTGTTAATAACATTGTTACGTGTTAATAACATCCAGTCACATGTTAATAACATTCAGTTACATGTTAATAGCATTCAGTTACATCTCAATAGCATTCAGTTACATGTCAATAGCATTCAGTTACATGTCAATAGCATTCAGTTACATGTCAATAGCATTCAGTTACATGTCAATAGCATTCAGTTACATGTCAATAGCATTCAGTTACATGTCAATAACATTCAGTTACGTGTCAATAACATTCAGTTACATGTTAATAACATTCAGTTACATGTTAATAACATTCAGTTACGTGTTAATAACATTCAGTTACGTGTTAATAACATTCAGTTACGTGTTAATAACATTCAGTTACGTGTTAATAACATTCAGTTACGTGTTAATAACATTCAGTTACGTGTTAATAACATTCAGTCACGTGTTAATAACATTCAGTCAAATGTTAATAACATCCAGTTACATGTTAATAACATCCAGTTACATGTTAATAACATCCAGTTACATGTTAATAACATCCAGTTACATGTTAATAACATCCAGTTACATGTTAATACCATCCAGTTACATGTTAATAGCATTCAGTTACATGTCAATAGCATTCAGTTACATGTCAATAGCATTCAGTTACATGTCAATAGCATTCAGTTACATGTCAATAGCATTCAGTTACATGTCTATAACATTCAGTTACATGTTAATAACATCCAGTTACATGTTAATAACATCCAGTTACATGTTAATAACATCCAGTTACATGTTAATAACATCCAGTTACATGTTAATAACATCCAGTTACGTGTTAATAACATCCAGTTACGTGTTAATAACATCCAGTTACGTGTTAATAACATCCAGTTACGTGTTAATAACATCCAGTTACGTGTTAATAACATCCAGTCACGTGTTAATAACATTCAGTCACGTGTTAATAACATTCAGTCACGTGTTATTAACATCCAGTTACGTGTTAATAACATCCAGTCAAATGTTAATAACATCCAGTCAAATGTTAATAACATCCAGTCACATGTTATTAACATTCAGTTACATGTTAATAACATTCAGTTACATGTTAATAGCATTCAGTCAAATGTTAATAGCATTCAGTCAAATGTTAATAGCATTCAGTCAAATGTTAATAACATTCAGTTACATGTTATTAACATTCAGTTACATGTTAATAGCATTCAGTTACATGTTAATAGCATTCAGTTACATGTTAATAACATTCAGTTACATGTTAATAACATTCAGTCAAATGTTAATAACATTCAGTCAAATGTTAATAACATTCAGTTACATGACGCAAGAGAATAAGAATCAAAAACTAAGTAGATTATGAAGTTAACCCTTTAGTTGTGTTGTCTTCCCGTCAACCATGAAAACATTATCCGACATTTTTGTGACTTTTTCAACGTGGCGGGTGCTTTTTTATGTTTTTTTTCCAAAGTTTTTTGATATTTCTAATGTTGACATTTTCAGCGCTTATTTTGAAGGCCCCATTTTTTGGAATTTTAAAAAAACAAAACGGGTCAAATTTGACCCGAGGACCACATGAGGGTTAAGTTAAGCATTATAACGGGGTCCAAGCCCCCCTGGCACCAGTCATAGTATAATATGTCAACAAAGTCATTCAGTATGTTAAGAAAAAATAAACCCAACTCACTATAGTCAACAAAACCAAATGAATACATCAAGTAAAATATAAATGATAACTGTCATTATCCCATAACTGGGGAGGGGGTGGGGGGGGGGTAAAGCATACCTGCCAACATTTTGCTTTCAAAATCCGGGAGATTTTTGCGTAAACATGAATGTGTTCACTTTTTTAAATTAAAATCAATGTGACACCAGCGGCGTAGGCAGAAATAATATTAAATAGTATTTTCGGCGGGCCAGTACAAAAGTGAGTGCCATTTTCAAAAAGACGAAGTAGCGAAAAGGACTAACTGAAAAAAAACAGCAGCTATTTTATATAACATATACTGCATTATGTCAGCAATAACAGTACTGCCCACAACAGGCTCAACCAACAAAGATCTAAAAAGTAAATACACAACAGTATAGACAAATACCTGCCAATTTGAACCTATTCAGAGTACAATATATTTGCACCCGCAGAACCTGCAGCACTGGCTCTGCACAGCATGTTATAAAATTAAGCCTTTTATAAAATTAAGCCTTTTTATAAAATTAAGCCTTTTATAATAAGTGGAAACTAGACATGAACCCAAAAAGCAGAGAAGAGAAGGTGTTTATGTTTACACAATGCAGGACATAAACTAGCCCACATCAGAAAGCATGCAGGACATGTGGGCTAGGCTATGTCCCTCATGCTGTCTGATGTGGGCTAGTCTATGTCCCGCATGCTCTCTGATGTGAGCCAGTCTCTGTCCTGCATGTTGTCCGATGTGGGCTAGTCTATGTCCCTCATGCTGTCTGATGTGGCCCGTCTGTCCCGCATGCTGTCTGATGTGAGCTAGTCTATGTCCCGCATGCTGTCTGATGTGGCCAGTCTATGTCCCGCATGCTGTCTGATGTGAGCTAGTCTATGTCCTGCAGGATGTCTGATGTGGCCAGTCTATGTCCCGCATGCTGTCTGATGTGAGCTAGTCTATGTCCTGCAGGATGTCTGATATGAGCTAGTCTGTTTTATTTTGACAGTCTGGGTTTTAGGTTTTGTTGTGTCTAGTTGTACTTCCTGTCTTGTCGTCCCATGAGTGTCTGTTCTGTTTCCTGTGCTCACTTGTGATTGTCTCTCTCACTTGTTTCCCACCCCAAAACAGGACAGACTCTCACGGGACGACACAAGCTTGCACAGAGATCAACGGCGCAACTGGGGTACAGGTTGCCAGGTGTGAGGGCTATAGGTTGCCAGGTGTGAGGGCTATAGGTTGCCAGGTGTGAGGGCTATAGGTTGCCAGGTGTGAGGGCTATAGGTTGTGAGGGTTATAGGTTGCCAGGTTGTGAGGGTTATAGGTTGCCGGTTGTGAGGGTTATAGGTTGCCGGTTGTGAGGGTTATAGGTTGCCGGTTGTGAGGGTTATAGGTTGTGAGGGTTATAGGTTGTGAGGGTTATAGGTTGCCGGTTGTGAGGGTTATAGGTTGCCGGTTGTGAGGGCTATAGGTTGTGAGGGCTATAGGTTGCCGGTTGTGAGGGTTATAGGTTGCCGGTTGTGAGGGTTATAGGTTGCCGGTTGTGAGGGTTATAGGTTGTGAGGGTTATAGGTTGCCGGTTGTGAGGGTTATAGGTTGCCGGTTGTGAGGGTTATAGGTTGTGAGGGTTATAGGTTGCCGGTTGTGAGGGTTATAGGTTGCCGGTTGTGAGGGCTATAGGTTGTGAGGGCTATAGGTTGCCGGTTGTGAGGGTTATAGGTTGCCGGTTGTGAGGGTTATAGGTTGCCGGTTGTGAGGGTTATAGGTTGTGAGGGTTATAGGTTGCCGGTTGTGAGGGTTATAGGTTGCCGGTTGTGAGGGTTATAGGTTGCCAGGTGTGAGGGTTATAGGTTGCCAGGTGTGAGGGCTATAGGTTGCCAGGTGTGAGGGTTATAGGTTGCCAGGTGTGAGGGTTATAGGTTGCCAGGTGTGAGGGTTATAGGTTGCCAGGTGTGAGGGCTATAGGTTGCCAGGTGTGAGGGCTATAGGTTGCCAGGTGTGAGGGCTATAGGTTGCCAGGTGTGAGGGCTATAGGTTGCCAGGTGTGAGGGTTATAGGTTGCCAGGTGTGAGGGCTATAGGTTGCCAGGTGTGAGGGCTATACACTCACCGGCCACTTTATTAGGTACACCTGTCCAACTGCTCGTTAACACTTAATTTCTAAGCAGCCAATCACATGGCGGCAACTCAGTGCATTTAGGCATGTAGACATGGTCAAGACAATCTCCTGCAGTTCAAACCGAGCATCAGTATGGGGAAGAAAGGTGATTTGAGTGACTTTGAACGTGGCATGATTGTTGGTGCCAGAAGGGCTGGTCTGAGTATTTCAGAAACTGCTAATCTACTGGGATTTTCACGCACAACCATCTCTAGGGTTTACAGAGAATGGTCCGAAAAAGAAAAAACATCCAGTAAGCGGCAGTTCTGTGGGCGGAAATGCCTTGTTGATGCCGGAGGTCAGAGGAGAATGGCCAGACTGGTACGAGCTGATAGAAGGGCAACAGTGACTCAAATTACCACCCGTTACAACCAAGGTGGGCAGAAGAGCATCTCTGAACGCACAGTACGTCGAACTTTGAGGCAGATGGGCTACAGCTGCAGATGACCACACCGGGTGCCACTCCTTTCAGCTAAGAACAGGAAACTGAGGCTACAATTTGGACAATAGAAGCAAGCATTCAAGCAATTACTTAATAAATTGGGGGGGGGGGGGACAACCAGAGAGGAAAATACTTTGGATCACTGTTACACTCCAGTCAGCAATGCATTGGGACATTTAGACCAATCAGCCTTTAGAAAGACTGATTCCCTCAAACAAGCAGAAAGCAAAACCCTTTAAACCTGTTGTGAGGACCCATAAGAACCAAAAGTGGACCAGTGACGCTGTGGTGGATCTCCAGGCATGCTGGGGCGGCACAGACTGGGATGTTGTCAGGAGTAACAACAGCTGGGACTGTACACTGAGGAAGTGATGTCATACATTAGTTTCCGTGAGGACAGCTGTATACCAACACACACCACCAGTACCTCTCTCGCACCACCTACCAGGGTTGTCTGATCAGGGTTCAACGCTCCTTTTTGGATATTCAAACCAAGCCAGTCAACGTGGGTCTGTCCCTCGTCATGACAACTCAGCGATCAGCTGGGTCACAGCGGGAGCAATTGTCCCTTAAAGGTATAGTAAGTGATGTTAATCCCAATACACTTCAAAATCAGTGACTATATCCTCACGGTCAAACAATAATAATAGTAGTAGTAGTAGTAGTAGTAGTAGTAGTAATGTATACTTTATTAATCCTGCAAGGGGAAATTACAATTTTCTGTTTTTATTACACACATTACACACAGGCCTGAACTACACACACATACTCAGCACTTATACATGCAGTAAATGGATTGTATTTGCAAATATCAACAATCATCACTTACTGCACCTTTAAGGAATTCTTCCCCTCGGCATTGAAGTTGGATTTGGAAATGTCCAAGAAGATAAAAGGTTGTTTTTAACTGTGTGAGTTAGAAGATGCTGAGAATGAATGAATGCCATTTTCTTTTTTATCGTCATCATGAGTTAATGAGACAGCTTCTGGTGTACTGATGACGAGCGTGTCCCTCCCCGATGTGAGGAGAGAGCAAATTTGAGTCGTGCGTGCAAGATGCTAACGAGAGACTTCTGTAATGTCAACACAGTAAAAATGGACCTACTTAACCAAGTTGGTTCACTGCTAGCTTAGCTACAAGTTAGCATCAAACACAACAAAGGCTGTCAGTTGAATGGTGTTTTGAGCTAACGTTAGCATAGCATCAACCATAGATAGCTACAACGGTTCTGAAATGATTCCCATCTTCTGTTATTGTTTGTAATGAGAAAAGTTTATTTCATGGATTTCAGAAATCCCAGTATGACAGTTATGTCGTAAACTGTTTAAATCTGAGCATGTGCGACTCAAACCTGCACTCAACTCACATCGGGGACGGACAGAGCGAATGGAGTGGTCTTCTTCTTCTTCTTCTTCTTCTTTATTCCACAAACAACAGAGCAAATACAGATCAGCTGTTGGAGTAATATTACTAACCATCAACTAAACAAAGAAATGCAAATAAATAAATAAGTCAATAAACAAGGTGCTTGTGCTTCCTTCTTTATTGAAAACTCAATTTTGCAATAAATTCAATAATCACTCAGTGACACACACACACACACACACACACACACAATGAGGACGGACACACACAATGAGGACAGAAACACGAGTGGTTGTTGTCAGTGTGCGCAGACTGATTTCTAGAATCAAGTTTTTGACCATTTGAAGATGAGCGGAGAACATTTCTCTTTGATTTCGTTAAAAGTAAGTTGTGTTTTGCTGTTGGCTTCACGACGTGTGTGTGTGTGTGTGTGTGTGTGTGTGTGTGTGTGTGTGTGTGAGACGGGGGGAGACTCAGCAGCCCCGCCCGCTGCAGAGAGCAGACAGGATTGAAATCAGCGACTCTAGAGTGAAAAATGGTTCCAGCGTACACTGATGTTAAAATGCAGGTCGGGTGCCCAGGTAGCTCAGTTGGTAGAGCGCGCCCAAAGAGAGAGAGGGGGGGGTTTACTCCTCGACGCAGCGAGCCCCGGGTTCGACTCCAATCTCAACCCTTTGCTGCATGTCATTCCCCCCACTCTCTCTCCCCCCTTTCACTTCTTCAGCTGTCCTTTCATTAAAATTCCCCCCCCCCAAACAATGTCTACAGGTTGGCAGGACCGTCTTTCGTTGTACGTTTTGTTGGTAAATGTGAGATTTTTTTGAGTCACCCGCGTCTCTCAGGGTTGTCTGGACAACCTGAGGGAACCGCAGCCGTCCTCCCAGGTCGACCTTCATTTCCCATGGATGGGCCTTTTGTAGCAGACTGGTTCTTGTTCTAGCTGTTACCCCCTCCCGTACAAACTGGATAGGTGTGTTTTTCCGAAATGTTTGGCGTTTCTTTTTCCTCTCTTGCTAAGATGTTGGCGAGTGTCACGAGCACCTTGTCGTGGCGCCTTCTGTGCCTTCCTCGGGTGAGTGCTTTGTTACACCTGGACATGATGTGTGCCATGGTGCCCCTCTCCCTACAACGCTTGCTCAATGGGTCCTCTTTCATGCCCCACTTGTGGGGATTGGGAGTGAGTCATACACCGATCTCAGCAGGAAGGAGCTGCAGACTGGCTCCAGTCTCCATAGGTCCGCCCAGGTGACCTTCATCTCGGGAAGATTCCACTTGCTCGAGGCTCCTTGGGAAGCCAATTCCAATGCCCTTGACCTTCGTCTTCCGTCTTCCAGGTCCTGTACCTCCTCTTAACTCATTCTCTTCTGTCACTGTTTCCTGCCTTCCTCCACCTTGCCTCCACATGAGTTGTGGTCTTCACGGTGAGGTCGTCCACGTAACCTCTTATTGCGCATGGTCGGATGCCTGACTCCATTTTTGGACCCCGGGCTTCCTTCTGCGCAGCTGTCATTAGGAGGTTCGTTCCCTTGACGAAGAGAATGGGGAGACTGTGCAGTCGTAACGATACAGTTTCCAGGCTTTGCCACTGAGTTGCGTGTACTATTGCAAATTTTGCACTCAAACCATTCAGCCTCTTTTTTCTTACGCAAATATTATTTTGGATGTATAGTATATATTTGTTTTCTGTAATTATTTAGTTCATATTTTGTATTTTTATTTGTTTGTTTATGTGTGCACCAACCACCAAGGCAAATTCCACATAATGGTGTGTGTCCATTGTCAGCGTCATTTCCCCGCTTCCCCTTCATTTCTATAGGAGCAGCCGTGCAATGCATTCTGGTAGCATCGCGATCTTTATAACTGACCTTTGTCGATCTGAAACGAAGACAGATTTAGCAACTGCTGCATAACGTATTTCTCGCTTACAATGTTTTCAGAAGCGTTTTCGTGAATTATTTTTGTAAAATACAAGATCGTATTCTGACCAAGCCGCAGCCAGACCCACGTGAAGCGTCCAATCAGATGCAGCCATTGCAGTTGTAGGAGGGTGGACACTGTTTTCTTTGCTTCTCAGTGAAGATGAAGTGGTGAAAAACTCATTAGCGTGCAATGCTGGGGAAGTGGGGCGATCCCATCCGTGGAAACAACGCGTATATGGACACTCACCATAAATGTACTTATTATGGCTGTTCTGATTCTTGTTAGGACACAACCAAGATGTCTGCAGGTAAAGGCGTAGCGATCGGCATCGACCTGGGCACCACCTACTCCTGTGTGGGCGTTTTCCAGCACGGAAAAGTAGAAATCATCGCCAACGACCAGGGCAACAGGACCACCCCCAGCTATGTGGCGTTCACAGACACCGAGAGGCTCATCGGCGACGCAGCCAAGAACCAGGTGGCTCTGAACCCTAGCAACACCGTGTTTGACGCCAAGAGACTGATTGGTAGAAAGATTGACGATCCGGTGGTGCAGGCGGACATGAAGCACTGGCCCTTCAAGGTGGCCGGAGATGGAGGGAAGCCCAAAATTGAAGTGGAATATAAAGGGGAGAAGAAAGCCTTCAACCCTGAGGAGATTTCCTCCATGGTGCTGGTGAAGATGAAGGAGATTGCCGAGGCCTACCTCGGCCAAAAGGTGTCCAACGCAGTCATCACAGTCCCTGCGTACTTTAACGACTCCCAGCGCCAGGCGACTAAAGACGCAGGCGTCATCGCAGGACTGAACGTCCTGAGGATCATCAACGAGCCGACGGCGGCCGCCATCGCGTACGGTCTGGACAAAAGCAAGTCGGAAGATCACAACGTCCTGGTCTTCAAACTAGGCGGAGGCACCTCCGACGTGTCCATCCTGACCATCAAAGACGGTATCTTTGAAGTCAAATCCACCACTGTAAACACACACGTGGGTAGAGAAGACTTTGACAACCGCATGGTCAACCACTTCATGGAGGAGTTCAAGAGGAAACACAAGAAGGACATCAGCCAGAACAAGCGAGCCCTGAGGAGGCTGCGCACAGCGTGCGAGAGGGCCAAGAGGACCCTGTCCTCCAGCTCGCAGGCCAGCATCGAGATCGATTCCCTGAGTGATGGTGTCGACTTCTACGCCTCCATCACCAGGGCTCGCTTTGAGGAGCTGTGCTCCGACCTGTTCAAGGGAACATTGGAGCCGGTGGAGAAAGCCCTGAGGGACGCCAAAATGGACAAGGCGCAGGTCCACGACATCGTCCTGGTTGGAGGCTCCACCCGAATCCCTAAAATCCAGAAACTCCTGCAGGATTTCTTCAACGGCAGAGAGCTGAACAAGAGCATCAACCCAGACGAGGTGGTGGCGTACGGTGCTGCTGTCCAGGCCGCCATTCTCTCTGGAGACACCTCGGGCAACGTTCAGGATCTGCTGGTTGATGCAGAGTAATGGATGCAGATAGAGAACCTGTGTAAAGGGCCGTGGAGTGGGCTGGCTGTGACACACCAGATGGACTTGCTGGTCAAAAAGCTTTCAATACCTAATGTCTCCTCTCTGGAATGCTTTGCGTTCAGTCTAACTGGGTCGGCTCCACTTCAGATTGTCTTTATATTCTGTCACCCTAAAGCCTTCACCACCTTCATGGCTGAGCTATCTGAGCTACTCACCTCTGTCTTCTCCAGGTCTCCTTCCATACTCCTCCTTAGTGGACTCCACCAGCACACAAGCCACTGAACTTTATCTGTACTGGACTGGCTCGGTCAGGTTATCTGGCAACGTGGTCTCAGTTTCCACTCCTACGCCCATGACACACAGCTCTATATCAGCACCAAACCCTCAACTCAGCAGAGAGATGAAATTCCAGCTTATTTTATAATGTTAAAAAATTGTTTTTAATTTTTTTTGCAATCATTTTTATTTTATGTTAAATGTCAATTGTTAAAATGTTAAATTTACTGTGCTGGATGAAATAAAGATTAAACAAAGGTTATGGTTGTTTTGATTTCTTCTTGTTTCTAGGAGCAGCAAAGAGGACCAGAAGAAGCCGGTAAATATATATTTTTTTTGGGGGGGAGGGGGGTTTCCTGCATCAGGTTCATTAGAAACTAATTTACGAAGGTAAATATGGTGCAACAGGTGAGAGCTTGTAGAACAAAAAATCTTAACTTGTATGTTAAAATTTGCGCTTGTAAAAAATATTCACACGTGATCTGAATTTGAAGTCGCACAAAGTAAAAAAAAAAGTCGTGTAAAATTGAAATTTGTATAAAAATATTCAGAAATGTATAGATTGATATTTACATGAACACAATGAAAGCGTCAAGCAAACATTTACTCGTGTACTTTTTATTTTAATTTTTCATGACAACTCGGTGATGACAACCTGGAATCTGTCGCAGCAACGTGCGCTCGCGTCTCACAGCGGCAAAAGATATTTTAAGCTCGTGTTTTTCTTCTTTGTGTGACTTTAAATTCAGATCACGTGTGTGCAAATATTTTCGCACACATTGCACATTTTATTTTTTGCAAGTGGAAATTTTATTTTTTTGCAAGTGCACATTTTTAGTTTTTGAATAATTTTGCACGCCCAATTTTTCAGTTTTTTATTTATTATATTTTGAAATACCCAATAGATTTCTTTCCACTTCATGATTATGTCCCACTTGTTGATTCTTCACAAAAAAGTTACAGTTGTATATCTTTGTGTTTGAAGCCTGAAATGTGGCAAAAGGTCGAGAAGTTCAAGGGGGCCGAATACTTTCGCATATGTTCATATGTTGTTTTTTAACTTTGGATAATATCTGGCATAATTGTAATTTCCCCTTGTGAGACTAATAAAGGATATATTATTATTGTTTATATTAAATTAACTTTGCTGGACAATGCAATAAAGACAAAACATAAACTTAGTGGTTTTGGTTTCTGGTTTATATCTGCACTTTGAATTATTTATTGATCCGACAATATGTATTACAAAATAAAGTGTTTCTGATGTGATTCATTAAAGATTTATTTACCCCATGATTGTGCAGGAGTTGCAGTAAAATGATGTTTAACCCTTGCGTTGTCCTTCGGGTCACTGGGACCCCTTCAGTTTGACTTTTTGTATTGGCCTGGGATTGAGCTTGGGGTCCCCGGTGACCATTGCATACTACAGTGGGTACGGAAAGTATTCAGACCCCTTTAAATTTTTCACTCTTTGTTTCATTGCAGGCATTTTCCAAAAATCAAAAAAGTTCATTTTATTTCTCAGTAATGTACACTCAGCACCCCATCTTGGACAGAAAAAAACAGAAATGTAGAAATTTTTGCAAATTTATTAAAAAACAAAAACTGAAATATCACATGGTCATAAGTATTCAGACCCTTTGTTCAGTATTTAGTAGAAGCACCCTTTTGATCTAATACAGCCATGAGTCGTTTTGGGAAAGATGCAACAAGTTTTTCACATCTGGATTTGGGTATCCTCTGCCATTCCTCCTTGCAGATCCTCTCCAGTTCTGTCAGGTTAGATGGTAAACGTTGGTGGACAGTCATTTTCAGGTCTCTCCAGAGATGCTCAATTGGGTTTAAGTCAGGGCTCTGGCTGGGCCATTCAAGAACAGCCACGGAGTTGTTGTGAAGCCACTCCTTCGTTATTTTAGCGGTGTGCTTAGGGTCATTGTCTTGTTGGAAGGTAAACCTTCGGCCCAGTCTGAGGTCCAGAGCACTCTGGAAAAGGTTTTCGTCCAGGATATCCCTGTACTTGGCCGCATTCATCTTTCCCTCGATTGCAACCAGTCGTCCTGTCCCTGCAGCTGAAAAACACCCCCACAGCATGATGCTGCCACCACCATGCTTCACTGTTGGGACTGTATTGGACAGGTGATGAGCAGTGCCTGGTTTTCTCCACACATACCGCTTAGAATTAAGGCCAAAAAGTTCTATCTTGGTCTCATCAGACCAGAGGATTTTATTTATCACCATCTTGGAGTCCTTCAGGTGTTTTTTAGCAAACTCCATGCGGGCTTTCATGTGTCTTGCACTGAGGAGAGGCTTCCTTCGGGCCACTCTGCCATAAAGCCCCGACTGGTGGATTGCTGCAGTGATGGTTGACTTACTACAACTTTCTCCCATCTCCCGACTGCATCTCTGGAGCTTAGCCACAGTGACCATTGGGTTCTTCTTTGCCTCTCTCACCAAGGCTCTTCTCCCCCGATAGCTCAGTTTGGCCGGACGGCCAGCTCTAGGAAGGGTTCTGGTCGTCCCAAACGTCTTCCATTTGAGGATTATGGAGGCCACTGTGCTCTTAGGAACCTTAAGTGCAGCAGAAATTTTTTTGTAACCTTGACCAGATCTGTGCCTTGCCACAATTCTGTCTCTGAGCTCCTCAGGCAGTTCCTTTGACCTCATGATTGTCATTTGCTCTGACATGCACTGTGAGCTGTAAGGTCTTATATAGACAGGTGTGTGGCTTTCCTAATCAAGTCCAATCAGTATAATCAAACACAGCTGGACTCCAATGAAGGTGTAGAACCATCTCAAGGATGATCAGAAGAAATAGACAGCACCTGAGTTACATATGAGGGTCACGGCAAAGGGTCTGAATACTTATGACCATGTGATATTTCAGTTTTTGTTTTTTAATAAATTTGCAAAAATTTCTACATTTCTGTTTTTTTCTGTCCAAGATGGGGTGCTGAGTGTACATTACTGAGAAATAAAATGAACTTTTTTGATTTTTGGAAAATGGCTGCAATGAAACAAAGAGTGAAAAATTTAAAGGGGTCTGAATACTTTCCGTACCCACTGTATGTGATGTCATTTCACGTGAACTGGCGGGGGCTTTACCCTTCGGAGTCCCAGAGACCCCTCATGCAGTCGAACACGTTCCCACTACCCCTCATCTTGTCCTCCAAGGTCCCAGAGACCCCTCATATTATCCTCTGGGGTCCCAGAGACCCCTCCTGCATGTCCCCGTGACATGAAGGACATGAAGATTGAGTTAAAGGTGATGACAGATCAGTCATACACTGGTACTAATAGGTGTGAGGTTGTGTCTGTCTGTGTGTGCGTGTGAGAGGTTGTGTGTGTGTGTCACTAGATGTTGTATTCACTTAAACTTTGACTGATTACATCACTGCTTTAAGAGCCTGCCTGACACACTGTGTGAAGGAATATAGGCGTATGAATATAAAAACATGTTTTATACTGTTGCAAGAAGAATACTTTACTACCCCACCTCTGATATATAGACCAACATTACATTACTGTAAAAAAAAGAAGAAAGAAATGATCAAATCAAGCCTTCGAGCCTTTTCCCTGGATTATTAATATTATCTAGGTCGATGTATTTATACCCTTTTATTTGTGAAGAGGAAACCTCACAGGAAACGGAACCAAACAGCTTTCTGTCACCACTCGAGGTCCCGCCCCACCAGTCTGAGCCATCTTGTGTTTAGCACAGAACAAAAACGGTTTGAGAAACCAGGCACGCCTCGGGACGGGGCGCGGACGTCAGGTCGGGTTTTTAAGAGGATCTCGTTAGAGTGGCCCGGTGTAACGGGACGGGATGTTTGGGAGCGGGTCCTCGCGGAGAAGCACCAGCCACACCCCGGGGAACCGCTGATGTTACCGTTAGCTCCAGCTATCGAAGCTAAGCTAGCCAATTAGCTACGGCTGCTAACGCGAGCTAACGGGGGCGACCGACGGAGCAAACCGTTTATCGGCTTCAGTGTCGGGACTTTTTTGGTGGAAATGAGACCGGCGTCGTGTTGATTATCCGCCGAGAGAGGAAGACCCGGGCTATGAGGAGAGAGGCTCGCGGGCTCGGCTGCTAACGGTTGGCTAACGGCTTGCTAACGGCTGCTAACGGTTGGCTAACGGTTGTTTTTCGTTCCGGAGCGGAACCACAATAAGTCGCGGTAAGTGATGCTACAGTCAGCTAGCTTGTTAGCTTGCTAAGCGATGCTACATTCAGTTAGCTTGCTGTATGAAGCTACATTCAGTTAGCTTGTTAGCTTGTTAAGTGATGCTCGATTCAGTTAGCTTGTTAGCTTGCTAAGCGATGCTACTTTCAGTTAGCTTGCTATATGAAGCTACATTCAGTTAGCTTGTTAGCTTGCTAAGCGATGCTACTTTCAGTTAGCTTGCTATATGAAGCTACATTCAGTTAGCTTGTTAGCTTGCAAAGTGATGCTAGATTCAGTTATATTGTTAGCTTTATACGGGGGGGTTTAAACTAGCGCTGCTCAGTTAATCGCAATTTTATCAATATCCCAATATAGACTGGTGTTATTTCTAAATTGCGGAGGGGGGGGGGGGCATTATGTGTCAAACTTCCAATTCGTGTCCTTCAGACGTAAGAAAACATCTTTGTTTGGTGCACAACATCCCAAAACCCCCCCTATGATCACTTCCATTGTAATAGTGTTTGAATGAAAATGAGACTATCGATACATAATGGATCGCTCCCTCCAAAGTGAGTCATGGTACTATAGCATTATCAGTCCAAATAATCATAATTGGATATTTTCCTCATATCGTACTGTCCTACTTCAAGTCCTGGGTCCGGGGTTGTGGCTAGAAGGGATACAGCTACGGCCAGATGTTGAACAAAATCTCGCAAAATATGGTAATAATATATTAATATACTTGTAATTCCTTCGCCGAGGACAGCGTGGTCGTTCCTTGTGAGAGTATTAATCCAAATCGCGATGTTTTCCCTAAACTAACTAGTCGTTTAGGTGTCTCAGCGTAACTGTCCGTAGCTGTATCCCTTCTGGGCTCAACCTGGGTCCGCGGACGTCCGGTGGTCTTTGCTTTTCATTTTCATTTTCAAATTAAGGTGACCAGATCTCTCAGACAACATCCGGGGACATTTTCAGCTCAGAAGCCTCCAAAACACGTCATGTTTTTAATGTTTGTAAAGCTTAAAACGGGGACACTAGACCTAGAGCTGAGTATCAGATACAATATAAACTATTGAGGAAGTATTTTCCTTTGACATTGATGCAGTATGAAACGAGATCGCTGCAGTCGGCAGCAGAGAAACAAGCTACAATGGAAGTTAATGGGAGAATTGTCCAGCTTGTATTTACGTTCATAAAGTGCTCGTTTTGCTGCTGACAGACTCAGATTAATATTCTAAGTGTCTGATAACATTATGGAAAGGATTTCTAAGGAGGCTAACCTTTCTGTTAAAGATTAAGATCCTTTTTTAAAACATAAAAGTCCACCAGACTCCATGTAAATAATCAGTGATTTTAGCGTGTATAGAGCAGCATATCTCCACCAGACTCCATGTAAATAATCAGTGATTTTAGCGTGTATAGAGCAGCATATCTCCACCAGACTCCATGTAAATAATCAGTGATTTTAGCGTGTATAGAGCAGCATATCTCCACCAGACTCCATGTAAATAATCAGTGATTTTAGCGTGTATAGAGCAGCATATCTCCACCAGACTCCATGTAAATAATCAGTGATTTTAGCGTGTATAGAGCAGCATATCTCCACCAGACTCCATGTAAATAATCAGTGATTTTAGCGTGTATAGAGCAGCATATCTCCACCAGAATCCATGTAAATAATCAGTGATTTTAGCGTGTATAGAGCAGCATATCTCCACCAGACTCCATGTAAATAATCAGTGATTTTAGCGTGTATAGAGCAGCATATCTCCACCAGACTCCATGTAAATAATCACTACTTTTAGCGTGTATAGAGCAGCATATCTCCACCAGACTCCATGTAAATAATCAGTGATTTTAGCGTGTATAGAGCAGCATATCTCCACCAGACTCCATGTAAATAATCAGTGATTTTAGCATGGTAAAATACGGCTTTCTAAAACATCTCTGAGCTCTGAGCAGCGCTGCTCGATCGGCTCCGTTTGGTCAGAGTTTTCTTTCTTTCATTCCAGTATCGGGTCTGTCAGTCACAGTGAAAACCGGGGACGTCTGGTCACCCTAGTTTAAATTAGTCAATCAAAATAAATGTATACAGCACTTCACAGACACCAGCAGGTCTCCAAAGGGCTCAACATCAGAAAACATGAGTAAAAACACATCATACAAAAGAAAGAATGAATGTATAAATCAGTAAAATCACAAAAGGTTGCCTAGCAACAGAATTAAACTGTCCCACCACTGCTACGTGTTAAAAGCCTGACTACACAGATACGCTTTGAGTTTGGACCTAAAAAGGTCTACAAATGTAATAGTGTGAATATCAGAAGGGGGCGGGGGGTAGTAAGTTGTTCCAAAGTCTTGGGTCAGCAACTGCAAAAGCAACTCCTGCATTCAAATGTTACTTCAGCAACGCCTTTGTAATAATAAGACGACCTACTATTTGTGTGTAAAGGTCAAACATTAGCTGGGGAATGAATGATTTGAATGAATCATTTCCTTGTGTACAGTACTGGAAGAAGTATTCAGGTCTTTTACAGGAGTAGAAACACTGTAATGTAACACTCACTCCTTCACAATAAAAAGTCCTTCAGCCAAGTCTCTGTTTTAAAGGAGAACTGCTACTTCCCTTTTCAAAATTCATACATGTTATTCCTGGACTGGTCAGGAATGACGGACTATACTCCGCTGTCTCTTGGTAAGCCCTGATTACATCACACGTCATTTAGCTGACCTGTTTAACCAAAGCGACTCACAAGTGCTACATATGTCAGAGGTCACACGCCTCTGCAGTGACTAGGGGTTAGTGCCTTGCTCAGGGACACATTGGTTGATGTATCGCAGTGGGAATTGAACCTGGGTCTTCCACACCAAAGGCGTGTGTTATATCCATCACCACTAGTAGGGTTGGGGGGGAAATCCAATCGTGATATTTTCATTGACAATACTGTATCGATACACAGGCGCCAAGTATCAATAATCATTATATATTATATATGTGTTATATATTATATATGTGTTATATATATATATATATATATTATATGTGTTGGTCAGTTTGTTCCATTCTGCAGCAATAACATTGAAGAGATGTGAACAATCAGAGAAATGTTTCTTTTTAGATGAAACATGTTGATAAGTTTCCTTTTGGGGACGTCATTAGAAATTGGGAAAAGTTAGAAGTTGGAAAAATTTTATGAATTGCAATATATCGCAGAATATTGCAATATGTTATCACAATATTGTATTGTGATGATACGTCTGGTGATTCCCTCCCTAAATTAGAATAAAATCTACAAAAACATTGAGAAAGGTATAGGAAAAGAACAAAATTTGATGTATTTAACTGTCTGTATGTGTGCGTGATCTCCAAATCCCTCCCCCACTGATTTATTCTAGCTGTGGTGTTCGGCAGCTGTTTCCGCCGGTGGAGAGAGTCGACCAATCAGAGAACATCCTCGTCTTCTGGCAAACATTGCTGTCTACATAGATGATAAAACAGCAACGATTAAAAAACATCCCCAAAAACCGACAATGAGTGGATGAGACTGACAGTCGGGTGAGAAAACAACCGATCTTTAACCATGACGCCTCACCAAGTTGGCCAAATATAGGGCCGACGGCAGCTGATTGGACGAACACGTCACATGGGTTTGGTTTAACACATTTTATTAAGGAAAATCAGGCGTGCAGCTGCTGAGTCTGTCTTCATCTCACACACACACACACACACACACACACACACACACACACACACACACACACGCTGCTGAATCTTCATATCAGATGAAACTTTTAAAAACAGGTCAAATATGACGTCATGGTTAAAGATCGGTTGTTTTCTCACCCGACTGTCAGTCTCATCCACTCATTGTCGGTTTTTGGGGATGTTTTTTAATCGTTGCTGTTTTATCACCTATGTAGCTAGCAATGTTTGCCAGAAGACGAGGGTGTTCTCTGATTGGTCGACTCTCTCCACCGGCGGAAACAGCTGCCGAACACCACAGCTAGAATAAATCAGTGGGGGGGGGATTTGGAGATCACGCAGTTAAAATAGGATCGTTTGACTTGTTAAGCCCTCGTCGACCATGCAACAAATATTGTTTTCCTACACCTTTCTCAATGTTTTTGTCTTTATTTTTTTTTAAGCCCTCGTGTTGTCCTCCCACTCACTATGCAACTTTTGTTTTTTCTCGGTCCAAATTTAAAAAACCTTTTTATTATATTTCCTCCTGACTGTATCCGCAGGCGTCTGCTGCTTCCTTGCCTTGGATTAAACCCCATCAGGTCACTGAGTGCCAGGATATATACCGTTGGAAATCGGTTCACTGCGTTTTTAAAGAAATGTTGGGTCGGAGGGGGGGTCGGAGGGAGGGTGGGAATCCGTCTCCTTGTCTAGTACTTGTGCATTGAACCAGCAGCAGTGCTTTAGGCTGAACACGCCTCCCTGTACTGGGTTCAGCCGAGACCTCGGGGCGGGTGTTTCCGTGTATTCAGAGGCCGCGTTATGACACTCAGACGAGCAGCTACATTAACCCCGTTATAAACCACGTTGCTCTCGTCAGTAACCACAGCTCAGTGTGCATGCTGAGATTACAGAATGGGGGGGGGTGGGGGCTGATTTAATCGGATGATTTATTTTGAAGCTCAGCTTGACTCTTCTCTTCGTGGATGTTTGATTCGAGGTGGGCGGAGGAGGAACTGTGGCGCTGTCGCTCGGCTTTCTGCTGCTCTCTGATCTTCAGATTCCTCTCAGCACACGCGTGTCATGCATCTAATTAAATTGATGTGAAGATGTCTTTTTATGCCCGAAGCTTATTAGCAATATTTTGACTTATTTTTCAACCAAAGCTCAAATGAGTAATTTTTATACAGTATATATTATGCAAAATGGGATTGTCAAGCAGACAAACTGACCAACACACATAATATATGATAAAAGATCCATACTTGGCGTCTGTGCATCAATACAGTATTTCCACTGAAAATATCGCAATACTATGCTGTATCGATTCCCCCCCCCCCCACACACACACACACACACACACACACTAGTTATGATGATTTTACATTCATTCAGCTTAGTTAGTGCACAGAACAGCTTGGCTGCTGCACTTTAATATCTGATTATCTATCGCAACTAACTTCATCATCAGGATATTCAACAGCATTATTGCAGCCGTTTCTCCCGTCGTGCAGCCCTGCTCTGGGACTCTCTCGCCTCCCCAGTCGAACATCCAGATTCCGCTGCGTGTCCCAGCTTGTCGGCTGCCTTCTGTCCCGGATAGATTGTCCCATGAGATAACAACTGTCTCCCGTCACCGCGGCGCTGACACAACAACATGATCACTCTTAAAATTCCTGAAATGGTACAGAATCGCAGCGGTGGAATGAACTAAGTACATTCAAGTACCTGTACTTAAGTACCTGTACTTAAGTACACATGTTGAGAAAGGGCAAAGACAGGAAGGAGACGGACAGAAAGAGACAGTAAGGAAGGATAGATACAGAATTGAAGGGAAGAGACGGACAGAAAGAGACTGTCTGTGTGTCTGTCATTCTTTTTTGTAGGAGAACACTAATAACAATCGCAGTACGTCTAAAATCAGTGGTGTTGTGTTGTGATCACACCGTCCGCTGATGATCGGCGTTAGTGGTGATAACTCTGCATAAAGTATTCCTGCCGTCTCTCTGTCCTGACCTTTAACCTCTGCGCTGTGTTCCAGGCCCTGGCCATGCCCTCGAGTGCACGGTCGGGCAGCATCAAAGACCCCGAGGTGGCCGACCTTTTCTGCAAAGATGACCCGGAGAAGCTGTTCGCCGACCTCCGCGAGATCGGCCACGGCAGCTTCGGAGCCGTGTACTTCGTGAGTAGAGACGTAGAGAGTCCTTCTGTCTGTCTTTGGTCCTTGTGTGTCTGGACACCTTCACCTTTGGGTGGGTGTGAGGTTGTCTGTCTGTGTGTGTGAGGGTATGTGTGTGTGTGTGAGGTTGTCTGTGTGTGTGTGTGTGTGAGGGTGTGTCTGTGTGCGTGTGTGTGTGAGGTTGTGTCTGTCTGTGTGTGTGTGTGTGTCTGTGTGTGTGTGTGTGTGTGTGTGTGAGGTTGTCTGTCTGTGTGTGTCTGTGTGTGTGTGTGTGTGTGTGTGTGTGTGTGTGTGTGTGTGTGTGTCTGTGTGTCTGTGTGTGAGTGTGTGAGGTTGTCTGTCTGTGTGTGAGTGTGTGAGGTTGTCTGTCTGTGTGTGTGTGTGAGGTTGTCTGTCTGTGTGTGTGTGTGAGGTTGTGTCTGTGTGTGTGTGAGGTTGTGTCTGTGTGTGTGTGTGTGGGGTTGTGTGTGTGAGGTTGTGTCTGTGTGTGTGTGAGGTTGTGTCTGTGTGTGTGTGTGTGGGGTTGTGTGTGTGTGAGGTTGTCTGTCTGTGTGTGTGTGTGTGTGTGAGGTTGTATGTGTGTGTGTGAGGTTGTGTGTGTGTGAGGTTGTCTGTCTCTGTGTGTGTGTGTGTGTGTGTGTGTGGGGTTGTGTGTGTGAGGTTGTGTCTGTCTCAATTGTTGTAAAACTAGTGAGATGTCTCACTCTGGAGACCTAAACACGCAGGGTGAAAACAGGATCTGCAGCAATGTGCAGTACAACAAAAATATGGTGTTTTTAGAAAATCCATAGAAACCTATTCTGATACAACCTCAAAATACAACTATGAACTTGCTCTAGTTGCTAAGTTACGTCTGCTGAATGTGGCCCTGGTCTCTTTAATTAATGTTCTGGTCGTTGTGTGTCTGTCGTCCTACAGGCCCGAGATGTGCGCAACAATGAGGTGGTGGCCATTAAGAAAATGTCGTACAGCGGCAAGCAGACAAACGAGGTAACGCCCTTTATAGATATTAAAAAGTCCTCCTTTTAATATCTGGAAAAACCCTTTCTTTCTAAATAAAAACATTTAGATTTTCTCAGTTAAGCAACGAAATGTTAACAATCTACTGATGAGCTCTTTCAGTTGGTTCAAAAATGGCTTTTAAAATGTACATCCGTGTTGTCGTTGTCACTCCCTGATGTGAGGAGAGTGCAGATGTGAGTCGTGCATGCTCAGATTTAAACGGTTTACGGCATAACTGTCATACTGAAATTTGTGAAATCTATGAAATAATAAAGTTTATCATTACAAACAATAACAGAAGATGGGAATCATTTCAGAAACGTTGTAGCTATCTATGGTTGATGCTATGCTAACGTTAGCTCAAAACACCATTCACCTGACAGCCTTTGTTGTGTTTGATGCTAACTTGTAGCTAAGCTAGCAGTGAACCAGCTTGGTTAAGTAGGTCTATTTTTACTGTGTTGACACTACAGAAGTCTCTCGTTAGCATCTCGTTAGCATCTTGTATGCTACCATAGATGCTAACTACTTGTTGCAAAGTGACGCATGCACTCTCCTCACATCGGGGAGTGACATCCATATTATTCCTCCCTGAATTATGGATAAATACGAGTTCATAAAAGTACTTTGTCCTCTACCTTCTCAACACAAGTCATTTCTTTCTCACTGCATGTCTTGACAAAGACAGATGTTTGATAAATAACATAATGGTAGTTATGGTGATAACAATCTGTCTCTAAAATGAGCGGCGTGTTGTGTTGATGTGCAGAAATGGCAGGACATCATTAAAGAGGTGAAGTTCCTGCAGAAACTTCGCCACCCGAACACCATCGAGTACCGGGGCTGTTACCTGAAGGAGCACACGGCATGGGTACGTACGTCCGTCAGCTGCTAATAATAAACTGTGTACCTTATACCTTGTTTTTAGTTTTATTTATTAAATGTTTTTCATTTTTATGTAAAGCAATTGCCCTGTTGCTTAAATGTGATACAAATACAGCTGCTTTGCCTTCCTTCACCATGTGGCACCAGTCTTTCCTCACTAGCATTACTTCCTAACTGCTAAATAAGATGTAATGCATTGAATTAGCATGGTGCTAATGGTTTGGATGCGCTTGATTAAATTGCAAGTGTCAAATATGTCCACACAGCCGACTCTTTGGCCCGCTCCATGGTGCTTAATGAAACTAACCAATCAGGTCTGTCAGTAGAGAGAGACTAACCAATCAGGTCTGTCAGTAGAGAGAGACTAACCAATCAGGTCTGTCAGTAGAGAGAGACTAACCAATCAGGTCTGTCAGTAGAGAGAGACTAACCAATCAGGTCTGTCAGTAGAGAGAAACTAACCAATCAGGTCTGTCAGTAGAGAGAGACTAACCAATCAGGTCCGTCAGTAGAGAGAGAGACTAACCAATCAGGTCTGTTAGTAGAGAGAGAGACTAACCAATCAGGTCCGTCAGTAGAGAGAGAGACTAACCAATCAGGTCTGTCAGTAGAGAGAGACTAACCAATCAGGTCCGTCAGTAGAGAGAGAGACTAACCAATCAGGTCTGTTAGTAGAGAGAGAGACTAACCAATCAGGTCTGTCAGTAGAGAGAGACTAACCAATCAGGTCTGTCAGTAGAGAGAGAGACTAACCAATCAGGTCTGTCAGTAGAGAGAGACTAACCAATCAGGTCTGTCAGTAGAGAGAAACTAACCAGAGACTAACCAATCAGGTCTGTCAGTAGAGAGAGACTAACCAATCAGGTCTGTCAGTAGAGAGAGACTAACCAATCAGGTCTGTCAGTAGAGAGAGACTAACCAATCAGGTCTGTCAGTAGAGAGAGAGACTAACCAATCAGGTCTGTCAGTAGAGAGAGAGACTAACCAATCAGGTCTGTCAGTAGAGAGAGACTAACCAATCAGGTCTGTCAGTAGAGAGAGAGACTAACCAATCAGGTCTGTCAGTAGAGAGAGACTAACCAATCAGGTCTGTCAGTAGAGAGAGAGACTAACCAATCAGGTCTGTCAGTAGAGAGAGACTAACCAATCAGGTCTGTCAGTAGAGAGAGACTAACCAATCAGGTCTGTCAGTAGAGAGAGAGACTAACCAATCAGGTCTGTCAGTAGAGAGAGAGACTAACCAATCAGGTCTGTCAGTAGAGAGAGAGACTAACCAATCAGGTCTGTCAGTAGAGAGAGAGACTAACCAATCAGGTCTGTTAGTAGAGAGAGAGACTAACCAATCAGGTCCGTCAGTAGAGAGAGAGACTAACCAATCAGGTCTGTCAGTAGAGAGAGACTAACCAATCAGGTCTGTCAGTAGAGAGAGACTAACCAATCAGGTCTGTCAGTAGAGAGAGAGACTAACCAATCAGGTCTGTCAGTAGAGAGAGACTAACCAATCAGGTCTGTCAGTAGAGAGAGACTAACCAATCAGGTCTGTCAGTAGAGAGAGACTAACCAATCAGGTCTGTCAGTAGAGAGAGACTAACCAATCAGGTCTGTCAGTAGAGAGAGAGACTAACCAATCAGGTCTGTCAGTAGAGAGAGAGACTAACCAATCAGGTCTGTCAGTAGAGAGAGAGACTAACCAATCAGGTCTGTCAGTAGAGAGAGAGACTAACCAATCAGGTCTGTCAGTAGAGAGAGAGACTAACCAATCAGGTCTGTCAGTAGAGAGAGAGACTAACCAATCAGGTCTGCCTGATTAGTTAGTCTCTCTCTACTGACAGACCTCCCCTCTAGACAACAGAGCTACGTGTTGAAATCGACTGAAATCCTCCTTTAACCCGTTTGTGCCGGATGCTTCGCGCCGACACTTCTACCGCCGGTTACTGCGTTGCGCAAAGGATCATCCAGCACTTCATCATCATCATCATCATCATCTACCACATCCTCCCTCCCAAACTCCTCACTATCTTCCACCTCAAGCTGTCCACATCCTCCTCTGTCGGAGCCATTTTCTCGCTCGTCTCTCAAAAATTCATAAACAAACGCACATGTATGTCTGGTTGATTGACATGATTTTCAGCAAACCACAGTACATTTTGGTGGTCACATGGCTTTAAATGGCCAACAAGACCCGCCTCCTGTGTAATTGAACCAATGACAGTGCGTTCTCTGCTGCACGCGTCATGAAAAGACCGACGAATACAAAATGCTGCCACGCAGCGGCCGGCAGGAGGTTCAGAGCTGCAACGCAGTAACCGGCGGTAGATGTGTCGGCGCGAAGCATCCGGCACAGACGGGTTAATTCTACAATAAAAGGATGCAACTAACTATTGTTTCCTCTCAACAGCGTATTTCCACGTGTCTTCTGTTTCTGTGATGTCAAAGTGAAAGCAGATGAATGTGTATTTGTGTCTGATTGTTTCCCAGCTGGTGATGGAGTACTGCCTGGGCTCGGCCTCGGACCTGCTGGAAGGTCCGTTAACACGCAGACACTCATGCAGAGATGATTGTTTACCCGTCTGTTGTTGTGGTTTCTGACTCTTTGTTTCCCCTTTTCCTCGCAGTTCACAAAAAGCCGCTCCAGGAAATAGAAATAGCTGCTATTACCCATGGTGCACTGCAGGGATTAGCGTATCTTCACTCTCACAACATGATTCACAGGTAACATCTTTTTTTTTACTGTGTGTGTGTGTGTGTGTGTGTGTGTGTTGGCTCCTCACATGCCGACAACTTTGAATCATTATTGCTGATCTCAACTGTCAACACACCACGAAAGTTATAAGTTATGAATTATACTTTGTTATTATTGAACAACTCTATTATTATACACTATACACAGGACAGAAATACACACACATGCTCAGGTCCTGTTCATGCACTAATGGAGACTGAATGACATCTGTGTTTTCAATGTATAAAACACACAGTCTGACAAATTACACAGGTAGTTTGACATCTGTGTTTCAATGTATAAAACATGCTACGGACAGCGCGTGTCGATGCTAACCGCCATGTTGGCTCAGTGGTAAGAAGGTTGTGGGTTTGAATCCAGTTTGTTCCGGGCCTTTCTGTGTGGAGTTAGCATGTTCTTCCCGTGTTTCCTCCGGGTGCTCCGGTTTCTTCCCCCATGCATAAGACATGCATGCTGGGTAGGACTAGGGTTGAGAGTTAGCCGATTGGCTAAAACTGGCGTATTTACAGAAATGTTGATGTATGTGCATTGTCCTAATCATACGTGTGATTATGGTCTGTAGGGACGTGAAAGCGGGGAACATCCTGCTGACCGAGCCCGGTCAGGTCAAACTGGGGGACTTCGGTTCGGCCTCCATCGTGGCTCCGGCCAACTCCTTCGTGGGGACTCCGTACTGGTGAGTGCTGACTTCTTCACCGACTACATTCACTCAACCTGTGGGTGTGGGTGTGGGTGTGGGTGTGTGTGGGTGTGTGTGTGTGGGTGTGGGTGTGGGTGTGGGTGTGTGGGTGTGGGTGTGGGTGTGGGTGTGGGTGTGGGTGTGGGTGTGGGTGTGGGTGGGTGTGTGGGTGTGGGTGTGTGGGTGTGGGTGGGTGGGTGGGTGGGTGGGTGTGGGTGTGGGTGTGGTGTGGTGTGGGTGTGGGTGGGTGTGGGTGTGGGGTGTGGGTGTGGGGGTGGGTGTGGGTGTGGGGGTGTGGGTGTGGGGGTGGGTGTGGGTGTGGGTGTGGGTGTGGGTGGGTGGGTGTGGGTGTGTGGGTGTGTGTGTGGGTGTGTGGGTGTGTGTGTGTGTGTGGGTGTGGGTGTGGGTGGGTGTGGGTGTGGGTGTGGGTGGGTGGGTGTGTGTGTGGGTGTGGGTGGGTGTGGGTGTGTGGGTGTGTGTGTGTGGGTGTGGGTGTGGGTGGGTGTGGGTGTGGGTGTGGTGTGGGTGGGTGGGTGTGGGTGTGGGTGGGTGGGTGGGTGTGGGTGGGTGGGTGTGCTCTAGCCACTGAAAAGACATGAGGAGAAATCCGGCCAATCACAACAGCCGGTCAGTCTGACGTCATGCTGCCTGAGCTCATTAATTTTCATGAGCTGGGTAAAGGATCCTGATAGCCAGGCTCTCATTGGTTAGCCAATCAGAGTTGAGCAGCTTGGCTGGTTGAATAGTAACCCTCCTGTTGTCTTTCCCCTTAACCTTAAAAAAAGACATTTGTTGTCCCTAATCTCAAATGTTTTTTTCAATAAATTATTACGTGTTTTTTCAATGTATTTGTCGCTATTGTTATGACTTTTTCGGCATTTTAGGCGCTTTACCCAAAGTTCTGGACATTTACTTAAAGTGTTTTTTCAAAGTTTTTGTCACTTTTCCCAATATTTTTTACGCTTTCCCCCCCAACAATTTGCCGCCTTGTTTGACATTTTCGACACTTATTTTTCAACCTCCCATATTTCTGATGGTCAAGTTTGACCCCAGGACAACCCGAGGGTCAATGAGAGCCGACCCTAATGGAGCTGAGTCTTCCTGCAGCTTTCTATAGCACGCTAGGAGGGCTTGAAACACGGTAACCACGGTAACCAAGTTACAGAGTCCATGGTAGGACGCCAGACATCACCACAAAGTCATGAAATACATGTGGTGGGGACCTTTTGACCCTGGTGTTGTCCTCGGGTCAAACTGACCCGTTTCTAAGTGTTTTATATCAGAAATATGGATTTCATTCAACCAAATTGCCCAAAAATAACATGGATGATTCAATATATTTACTTTCAATTTTTTGGGCTTTTTGTTTTATTTAATGGTTTCCAAACAGTATCCGGACTAAACTTGGACATCTACCCATCTGAGATCTACTCAACATCCTCTGATCTTAACTATTAGTCAAAATAATTCATCATTTTTTCCTTTTTAACTAAAAACATGTATAATTTGATATAAATGAGGTGTGTTGACCATGAATTCCAAGAATAAGGATAATAAAACCTATTACTAAACCAGCTCAGGTTATTTAAAAAAAGCGCTAAAAGCTGGAAAAAGCATCAGCAAAACATCGGAAAAGCACAAAATAATATTCATTTTCAATTTTGAGGGCTGAGTCAAGTCGTCATTCCTCCTCCAGTCAGTAGTACTGTGCTTTGAATCTGGCTTTCTTAAAAGTATCATCAAAGGTATCATTGTGTTATAATACAAATCAATAATTAATTAAACCAAAACATCTAGAGTATATCAGTTTAAGCTGAATATTTTCAGCGCTTTTTTTTTACATTTCTCACATTTTTTGACATTTTTTGTTACTTTATTTGACATTTTTCTCTTTTTTAAACTTTTTTTTTAATATATCAGTTTAAGTGGACGCTATAATTAGAATATTTTCAGCGTTTTTTTTTTTTTACATTTGTCACTTTTTGACATTTTTGTTACTTTTTTTGACATTTGTTCACATTTTAGTTACTTTATTTGACATTTTTCTCTTTTTTTTAACACTTTTTTTTTGTATTTCAGTTAAAGTGGACGCTATATTTAGAATATTTTCAGACGGCCCTTTACGACGGGGAACTGAAGCATTACATTACACTGAATGAAAGTTGATTTACAATCATTATTTTTCAGAAGGTTTACTATCATGTCTGCTTAAGATGGTAAAAGACGTGTTTTTATCTGCACGTGACTTTGTGAATACAGTCTGAAATGTTATTCCTGAAAGAATTCCTCAGATGAAATCAGGTTGAGATCCCTAAATGTCGGCTGTGTGTTTGTAGGATGGCTCCAGAGGTGATCCTGGCCATGGACGAGGGCCAGTACGACGGCAAGGTGGACGTCTGGTCGCTGGGCATCACCTCCATCGAGCTGGGTAAAGCCTGCAGGCTGACTCTTAGAGCTACGGGGGCCCCGCAGGGTCACACACAGCTTTTTGGGGGGGGGGGGCACTTTTCTTCTTAGATTCCTTCTGAAATTATTTTGTTAAAACATAGATAGATAGAGAGAGTTTGGGGTCCCCTGCTGGAGCTGCTCCCCCCGCGACCCCACACCGGATAAGCGGAGGAAGATGGATGATGGATGGAGATTAGATAATACTTTATTCATCTCACAGTGGGGAAATTCCCTTGTTACAGCAACATCAATGTGCAAAAAGTATTGAATGAATGTAAAGTGGTGTTATATAAAAGGTATTATAAAGTAAAGTGAGGTGGCCATAGTACAAAAAAATTGCAGTGTAAGTGACGTTAAAAATGTAATTGAAAATGTAATTAAATAATATAGCAAAAGTAAGTAACCATAATATACGGCCAAATGTGATCCATGCAGACGTGAGCTTATTTATTCTGACACTTTGCTCTTTGTGTCCACAGCGGAGAGGAAGCCCCCGCTGTTCAACATGAACGCTATGAGTGCCTTATATCACATCGCTCAGAATGAAAGCCCCATCCTCCAGTCCAACCACTGGTGAGAACATATCCCAGATTCAGACTCATAATCATATGTTTATAGACCTTAGTGGTCCCCTAATACTGTATCTGAAGTCTTTTATATAGACCTTAGTGGTCCCTAATACTGTATCTGAAGTCTTTTATATAGACCTTAGTGGTCCCTAATACTGTATCTGAAGTCTCTTTATATAGACCTTAGTGGTCCCCTAATACTGTATCTGAAGTCTTTTATATAGACCTTAGTGGTCCCCTAATACTGTATCTGAAGTCTTTTATATAGACCTTAGTGGTCCCCTAATACTGTATCTGAAGTCTCTTTTATATAGACCTTAGTGGTCCCTAATACTGTATCTGAAGTCTCTTTTATATAGACCTTAGTGGTCCCTAATACTGGATCTGAAGTCTCTTTTATATAGACCTTAGTGGTCCCCTAATACTGTATCTGAAGTCTTTTATATAGACCTTAGTGGTCCCCTAATACTGTATCTGAAGTCTTTTATATAGACCTTAGTGGTCCCCTAATACTGTATCTGAAGTCTCTTTTATATAGACCTTAGTGGTCCCTAATACTGTATCTGAAGTCTCTTTTATATAGACCTTAGTGGTCCCTAATACTGTATCTGAAGTCTCTTTATATAGACCTTAGTGGTCCCCTAATACTGTATCTGAAGTCTTTTATATAGACCTTAGTGGTCCCTAATACTGTATCTGAAGTCTCTTTTATATAGACCTTAGTGGTCCCTAATACTGTATCTGAAGTCTGTTATATAGACCTTAGTGGTCCCCTAATACTGTATCTGAAGTCTCTTTTATATAGACCTTAGTGGTCCCTAATACTGTATCTGAAGTCTCTTTTATATAGACCTTAGTGGTCCCCTAATACTGTATCTGAAGTCTTTTATATAGACCTTAGTGGTCCCTAATACTGTATCTGAAGTCTCTTTTATATAGACCTTAGTGGTCCCTAATACTGTATTTGAAGTCTCTTTTATATAGACCTTAGTGGTCCCTAATACTGTATCTGAAGTCTCTTTATATAGACCTTAGTGGTCCCTAATACTGTATCTGAAGTCTCTGTTATATAGACCTTATAGACTTTTAAGAAATTATATATTTGACAACATGACCCTTTATCTCGCCGCAGGTCTGATTCCTTCCGCAACTTTGTTGACTCTTGCCTACAGAAGATTCCCCAGGACCGCCCTACCTCGGACGTGCTGCTCAATGTGAGAACTGATCCAGCGTCAGCCCTCCTGTATCGGCTCCTTCATTCAGTCCCTCCAGGACTGCGCAGGCTTTTTTTTTTTAGATGCGGGAGCTTTTGTAAAAGAAATTGTGATAAAAGTTGCAATGTTTTTTGTATGTTTGTTGCAATGTAGTTGTGGGAAATAGAGAAAGTTGCAAAAAAGTAGGATTTTTTTTTTTTTTGTATAGTTCTTCAAAATAAAAAGGAAACTTCTTAATTAAATTAAATGAATCAAATTTGAACAGGTCTATCAGTAGCTTGTTGATCTTTACATTGTTAGTTTCCTATCCTGGCCTGGGACACATTCATACGGATTAATAAAGACTTATTGGACTTACACTTATCATTTTACTTACAATAACGAGCATAGCCGTCCTCAATTTAGGTCGTCCTGTACATCTCATCTCCCGTTTTCCTGCTGGGGGTGGGGGTGTTTGGGGGGTGGGGGTGTGCGGAAAAGTTGCGGTGATTGATCACAATTGCGGGTCGCACCAAAGTCGTGCTGATTGGTTAAATTAGTGCGATCGCAACACTGCAAAATCCTGGAGGGACTGTTGATTGTTGCTTCCCTTTCTCCGCAGCATCGGTTCTTGTGCCGCGAGCGTCCGCTGACGGTCGTCATGGACCTGATCGCCCGGACCAAGGACGCCGTGAGAGAGCTGGACAACCTGCAGTACCGCAAGATGAAGAAGATCCTCTTCCAGGAGACGCAGCAGAACGGCCCCGTGTCCGAGGGAGGGGAGGACGAGGAGGTGAGGACGGGGGAAAGGGGACGATAAAGTCAGATGTGTGGACGGAGGGAGTAGATAGTGAAGGGAGAGGAAAAGATGTCTAAAAAGGAGGGAAAATGGACAGATCTTAAGACCACAAAGAGAGGAAGAGATGAAGTGAAACGGCTTGAGGATGAGGAAAATACACAAATTCAAATAAAATAGCTAAATAATCTAATAGAAAAATAAAATACAAACCTCTGTTTGTGTATGTATATACGTGTAATAACGTGTGTGTTTCCGTCTGTGTCTTTCTGTCCGTCTGTGTGTGTGTGTGTCTGTCCGTCCATCCATCTCTGTGTGTGTGTGTGTGTGTGTGTGTCTGTCTGTCTGTCTGTCCATCTGTGTGTGTGTGTGTGTGTGTGTGTCTGTCCGTCCATCTGTGTGTCTGTCTGTCTGTCTGTGTGTGTGTCTGTGTGTGTGTCTGTGTGTGTGTCTGTGTGTGTGTCTGTGTGTGTCTGTGTGTGTGTCGTGTGTGTGTGTGTGTGTGTGTGTGTGTGTGTCAGGAGGTGGAGCAGTACCTGTTGCGGACCGGCACCGTGAACAGCATGGAGAGCTCCCAGTCGGTGCCCAGTATGTCCATCTCGGCCAGTTCTCAGAGCAGCTCGGTCAACAGTCTGGCCGACGCCTCCGATGACAGCAGCAGCGAGATGGCCATGATGCAGGAGGGCGAGCACACCGTCACCTCCAACAGCTCCATCATCCACCGACCCACGGTAAACTAAAATGTATATATATATATATACACTGTGTGTGTCTCTCTCTCTCTCTCTCTCTCTCTCTCTCTCTCCTGATCTGTGAAATCAAACTGGTCTTTTTGCTTCATGTTTCTTATTGTTATGAATAATATGAAGATTGACACCACTGAATTTTCAGTTAGAAAATGCCGGGTTGTGTAACCTTGGCGGTTACATATTATAGGGCTCAGTTTCAAGAAATCAATTTTCAGTCATTTGAATACTATATTGATTCATAAAACTTGCGAGATGGAGCTTTAAAGAGCTAGAGTGAAGACGTTGGCTTCATGTTAAACCAGAGGATGTAAAGAATCCGCGTCATGCTAAGTAACGCTGCGTTAGGACATGTTTCCACCGATGTCTGGCTTTAGGTCTTCCTGTACTAAAGAAATCACCTTCTCTGTCTCTGTGTAACTGCTTTGGGCTCAATTCTTAACGACAACGTTAATATTTTTAATAATGCAGCAGGTTAGAGGGTTCCTTCTTCAATTAAAAGCGTTTAGTTCTTGAGAATCTTTCATATCCAGTGCTAGGCCTGCACGATTGTTATAAAATCGTGATCTTGATTCACCCTGTTCACGATTTTATTTTTAAATGAATAAAATAAATAAAATAGGTTTTAAAGCTCTCCCGTCTCCATGTTTACAGGCTTGTGCTGATACGCAATGTGCAAAATTTACGCAAAATTTTTAGGTGTAAAAATATATATATATTTTTGTCAAAAGAATCGGGGCAGAGAATCTTGATATCAATTCTAAGCAAAAAGAATCGTGATTCATATTTTCCCCCGACTCGTGCAGGCCTAATATCCAGCTAAACTGGAATAGTAGCTGAAATATCCCTGATCGAATCTATATCAAATTAAATGGGGCTGTTCTGACTTACAAGCGATTATGTATGTTAAGTGTCTGACCCCCCTCCTCCTCAGGGTCAGGATAACATCTACGATGACCCGTACCAGCCGGAGATGGACCAGCCTCAGGCTCCCTCGGCCGGGCGCCGCCGAGCCTACTACCGCAACCGGGACCACTTTGCCACCATCCGGACCGCCTCCTTGGTAAATCTCCTTCCTCCTGCCCCTCGCTGTGTCCTCAGCTAAGACAGCTTTGTTTTAACCAGCGATTAGATTCATCTTTGGTTTTATGGCAGAGGTAAAATCATTAAAGAATCAAGAATCTCATCTGCAATTCAGAATCACAGTTTGGTGGATAACACCTGTAAGAAATACTGTTTACGACAGCAGCTTTTAACCCACACGCTACTACACGCTACTACACGCTACTACACGCTACTACACACTACTACACGCTACTACACGCTACTACACGCTACTGAACGCTACTGAATGCTACTACACGCTACTACACGCTACTGAACGCTACTGAATGCTACTACACGCTACTGAATGCTACTACACGCTACTGAATGCTACTACACGCTACTGAACGCTACTGAACGCTACTACACGCTACTACACGCTACTGAACGCTACTACACGCTACTACACGCTACTGAACGCTACTGAACGCTACTACACGCTACTGAACGCTACTGAACATTACTACACGCTACTGAATGCTACTACACGCTACTACACGCTACTACATGCTACTGAACGCTACTACACACTACTGAACGCTACTACACGCTACTACACGCTACTAAACGCTACTACACGCTACTACACGCTACTGAACGCTACTAAACGCTACTAAACGCTACTACACGCTACTGAACGCTACTACACGCTACTACACGCTACTACACGCTACTACACGCTACTGAATGCTACTACACGCTACTGAACGCTACTAAACGCTACTAAACGCTACTGAACGCTACTGAACGCTACTACACGCTACTGAACGCTACTGAACGCTACTGAACGCTACTGAACGCTACTGAACGCTACTAAACGCTACTAAACGCTACTGAACGCTACTGAACGCTACTAAACGCTACTGAACGCTACTGAACGCTACTGAACGCTACTGAACGCTACTGAACGCTACTGAACGCTACTGAATGCTACTACACGCTACTGAATGCTACTACACGCTACTACATGCTACTACACGCTACTGAACGCTACTGACACGCTACTGAACGCTACTACACGCTACTACACGCTACTAAACGCTACTGAACGCTACTGAACGCTACTAACGCTACTACACGCTACTGAACGCTACTAAACGCTACTAAACGCTACTACACGCTACTGAACGCTACTACACGCTACTACACGCTACTACACGCTACTACATGCTACTACACGCTACTGAATGCTACTACACGCTACTGAACGCTACTAAACGCTACTGAACGCTACTGAACGCTACTACACGCTACTGAACGCTACTGAACGCTACTGAACGCTACTGAACGCTACTGAACGCTACTGAACGCTACTGAACGCTACTGAACGCTACTAAACGCTACTGAACGCTACTGAACGCTACTGAACGCTACTGAATGCTACTACACGCTACTACACGCTACTGAATGCTACTACACGCTACTGAATGCTACTACACGCTACTGAACGCTACTACACGCTACTACACGCTACTGAACGCTACTACACGCTACTGAACGCTACTACACGCTACTGAATGCTACTACACGCTACTGAATGCTACTACACGCTACTGAACGCTACTACACGCTACTGAATGCTACTGAACGCTACTACACGCTACTGAATGCTACTACACGCTACTGAATGCTACTACACGCTACTGAACGCTACTACACGCTACTGAATGCTACTACACGCCACTGAATGCTACTACACGCTACTACACGCTACTGAATGCTACTACACGCTACTGAATGCTACTACACGCTACTGAATGCTACTACACGCTACTACACGCTACTGAATGCTAATACACGCTACTGAATGCTAATACACGCTACTGAATGCTATTACACGCTACTGAACTACACAGTGCAATAGATCACATAATCATACAGACAAATATTCTGCTGAAAATCATTTATTTATTTTATTCTGTTGCTCTCTCTCTCTCTCTATCTCTCTCTATTCTCTCTCTATTTCATTTCCTGATTTTTGTTTACGGGGTCCCGGCGGGCATTAAAGTAGAGCCCAAAAACAAAATATAACAAAAAAAATTATGGATTGAATCACGCACTTGAGAATTAAAAAAAAAGCTGTAAGACAGATTAAAGGTCCCATATTCTGTTCATTTTAATGTTCATAAATGTATTTAGGGTTTCTACTAGATCATAATCACATGCTTTAATGTAAAATAAACATTATTTACATCCTCATCCTCTCTGTCTAAATATACTGTACCTTTATTTTCCCTCTGTCTGAAACGCTCCGTTTTAGCGCCTATCTCTTTAAGCGCCACTCCAGAAAAAGCCCAGCCTGCTCTGATTGGTCAGCGTTTCTGGGTCTTTCGCAATTGTACTTTGTGGCAACGTCATGCCAGTCGGGGAATGACTGTGTCCATTCTCCCCCTCCCCCATCCCTCCAGGTGACCCGTCAGATCCAGGAACACGAGCAGGGCTCGGCGCTGCGGGAGCAGATGTCCGGCTACAAGCGCATGCGGCGGCAGCACCAGAAGCAGCTGATGGGGCTGGAGAACAAGCTGAAGGCGGAGATGGACGAGCACCAGCTGAAGCTGGACAAAGAGCTGGAGAACCAGAGGAACAGCTTCTCCACCGAGGCCGACAAGCTGGCCAAGAAGCACCAGGCCATCCTGGAGAAAGAGGTAGACGGTCTGCTGTCTGGGGGGCTAGTTTTAGTCCTGTCGGCACTAGGCCTGCACGATTCGAGGGGAAAATATGAATCACGATTTTTAAGCTTAGAATTGATATCAACGATTCTCTGCTCATAATTTTTTTGTACCATAAAACAAAACAAATTGGCAGTACCAAACAGATTTTTTTGGCATCTATAACATATTGGGCATCACCAAAAGCCTGGAAACAGAGAGGCTTCAATGGAAAGAGGGGAGGGCATTAAAACCTGTTTTATAGAGTCTACGTTAAAAACTCACAGAAGAAAGTAGCAGCGTTTGTGATGCAGTCGGCTCGTAAAATTAAATCTTATCTAATCTTAAATATATTGTGAACATGGTGAGTTGAGATCACGATTTTATAACAATTAAACGTGAAGGCCTAGCACTGAGCGAATCCACACTCCACACTGGCGGCTGTGGCTCAGCGGTAGAGCGGTTGCCTGCCAATTGGAAGGTTGTTGGTTCAATCCCTGGCCCTGCAGTCCCATGTCGAAGTGTCCTTGGGCAAGACACTGAACCCCGAGTTGTCCCCGATGCTGTGCATCGGAGTGTGAATGTGTGTGAGTGTTTATCTGATGAGCAGGTGTGTAGATGTGTGTGTGTGTGTGAGTGTGTATCTGATGAGCAGGTGGCACCTTGTACGGCAGCCTCGGCCACAGTGTATGAATGTGTGTGAATGGTGAATGTATCCTGTATGATGTAAAAGCGCTTTGAGTAGTCGTTAAGACTAGAAAAGCGCTATATAAATACAGCACATTTACATTTACACTTTGAGGTTGTCAAAGTGTGGCGCTCCTTAATGATTTAAAGTGTAATATCAATATATTTCAGTTCAAGACGATAGACAAAATACACAATATGAAGCTTGTTGTCTCAGCTGAGAAAGGGGCTGGTGAAATAAGATTTATTATATTGTCTTTATCCAATCATGGATGTGTAATGAAATATAGTAAATACGCGCTGTAACGTGCTCCTCAGAGAGCCGACCTCTGACCTCGGCCTGTGTTTTGCTGTCGCCCTGCAGACAAAAGCCGCTCTGGCAGAAGAGAAGAAGTTCCAGCAGCACATACTGGGCCAGCAGAAGAAAGAACTGACCAGTTTACTGGACTCCCAGAAACGCCAGTACCGCCAGCGCAAGGATCAGCTGAAAGAGGTCAGAGCCGACACATGTTCACGTATCCAAATACTAACGTAGAGGAGAGTCCCTAAACCAGAGCATGCTGGTAGTTACCCTTCAGGTAGAATAGACACCTTTACTGTCATCACACACATGTGCAATACCTGTGCAACGAGACTGAAGCAAAACCTTTTATAGTGTCAACAAGAAGAAATATAACATGGGATAAAATATAGGTAGTGTAAAAGAGGGGGGGGGGTGCACAGCTCCAAAGACATCTATGTACATATATAAAATGGTAAGAAAGCTCAATATGGGTTGTATACGCATTATGAAAATAATATTACACAGTTATGAAATTGCACAGAATTTCCAATTGTCAAGTAATAAATATTTAAATATTGTACAGGAGACCACTCTTCATTACACAGGTGGACAAGTCAAAAAGGTGTCTTACCTTTTTAAATATGTTGATGCTCCCAAAAAGAAACTTATGGATCATCTCTGCAAATTAACAAAATCACTGTAAAGCAGATTAAAGAGCAGTGCTATTTTGAAATTAGTTCATTTTCTATAAAATAGAAATACATTTTTAATATCAGTTCTGTAACATCAACATTTATTTGTGGCCGGTGGCCTTCCATCCAGATCATTTTCTGGCTCTTCATTTGAAAGTATTTGGGGCCCATGTGGGCTACAGTCTTCCTCACTTTTGGTCTGTTAACAGGAGCTGAACGAGAACCAGTTGACTCCAAAGCGGGAGAAGCAGGAGTGGCTGATCCGTCAGAAGGAGTGTCTGCAGCAGATGCAGGCGGAGGAGGAGGCCAGCCTGCTGCGGAGGCAGCGGCAGTACTACGAGCTGCAGTGCCGCCAGTACAAGAGGAAGATGCTGCTGGCTCGCCACAACCTGGAGCAGGACCTGCTCAGAGAGGTACGAGGCTCCATCTTCACACTGCAAACCGTACAAGTTAGAGCCCGACCGATATATCGGTGGGCCGAAACTATCGGCTGATATTAGGCATATCCCAACCTGTGACGACTACCCCGCTGTCATTTTCCAACCAATCACATCATTTGTCCTGCTGTTAGCGACCCAGGTCGAGTGCAATTCACTTTGAAATCCACCCTAGTCTACTTGGGGAGGGAATCAACAGACGCCTCCCGATTCGATATCATCACGATACTTATGCCACGGTATTATTGCAATTTTAAACATATTGTACTATTCGGCGATATATTGCAATATATATAACCTTTTTTTTCAACTTCTAATTTTTCCTAATTTCAAATGACGTCCCCAAAAGGAAACTTATCAACATCTGTTTCATCTAAAAAGAAACATTTCTCTTTTTGTTCATCTCACTTCAATGTTATTGCTGCGAAATGGGACAAACTGACCAACACATACAGTACATTATATATTATATAATAATAAAAGATCCATACTTGGCCTGTGTCTATACAGTATTGCCACTAAAAATATCACAATACTATGCTGTCAAATTTTTTCCCCCATCCCTATAGTCTACCTTGATCAAACCCACCTGCAGGCCGAGTAGATCGAGGAAGGTTACCCCATTCAAACACACAGTGGACCGGGGTATAACCCTAATTGAGCCATTGGTGTGAAAGGGGTACCAGGCGTAGTCATTCGTCAAATCACCAGTTAGCTTTTAGCACTGACTGAATGTAAAGCCCTATCTAATCAGTTTTATAGCTTTTTTAAATTCTCAATTTTTGCGATTCTGTTATCACAGAAACTTTTGAGCTGTACATTAACGCTGCCGTCCGTCTGACGGGCCGAAAACAGACCCGAGCCACTGGGCTGAACAAGTCTGGGTTGAGTTTCTAGTCTTCTTCTCTCCTCTCCTTCCTCGTGTTTTTCCCACTGACCATCCCGTCTCGTCCTCCAACAGGACCTGAACAAGAAGCAGACCCAGAAGGATCTGGAGTGCGCCATGCTGCTGCGGCACCACGAGTCCACCCAGGAGCTGGAGTTCAGGCAGTTGGGCTCGGTGCAGCGGACCCGGGCAGACCTGATCCGAACGCAACACCAGACCGAGCTGACCAACCAGATGGAGTACAACAAGCGCCGTGAGCAAGAGCTGCGGCAGAAACACACCATTGAGGTCCGTCAGCAGCCCAAGAGCCTAAAGGTATGAAGGAGACCGACTTAGGGCTGCTTGATTATTGAAAAAGTCATAATCTGGATTATTATACATGTTTACTTAACGTCTTTTTGATAAATGTAGCATTTATTGGCTTGGACTTTAGCTCAGACGTAAGACTTGGACTCTAACTCAGAGACTTAAGACTTGACTTGGACTCTAGCTCAGAGACTGAAGACTTGACTTGGACTCTAGCTCAGAGACTGAAGACTTGGACTCTAGCTCAGAGACTGAAGACTTGACTTGGACTCTAACTCAAAGACTTAAGACTTGACTTGGACTCTTGCTCAGAGACTGAAGACTTGGACTCTAGCTCAGAGACTGAAGACTTGACTTGGACTCTAACTCAAAGACTTAAAACTTGACTTGGACTCCAACTCAGAGACTTAAGACTTGACTTGGACTCTAGCTCATAGACTTAAGACTTGGACTCTAGCTCAGAGACTTGACTTGGACTCTAGCTCAGAGACTTAAGACTTGGACTCTAACTCAGAGACTTGACTTGGACTCTAGCTCAGAGACTGAAGACTTGACTTGGACTCTAACTCAGAGACTTGACTTGGACTCTAGCTCAGAGACTTGACTTGGACTCTAGCTCAGAGACTGAAGACTTGACTTGGACTCTAACAGAGACTTGACTTGGACTCTAGCTCAGAGACTTGACTTGGACTCTAGCTCAGAGACTTGACTTGGACTCTAGCTCAGAGACTGAAGACTTGGACTCTAACTCAGAGACTTAAGACTTGACTTGGACTCTAGCTCAGAGACTTAAGACTTGGACTCTAACTAAGAGACTTGACTTGGACTCTAGCTCAGAGACTGAAGACTTGGACTCTAACTCAGAGACTTGACTTGGGCTCTAGCTCAGAGACTGAAAACTTGACTTGGACTCTAACTCAGAGACTTGACTTGGACTCTAGCTCAGAGACTTGAGACATGACTTGGACTCTAGCTCAGAGACTTAAGACTTGACTTGGACTCTAGCTCAGAGACTTGAGACTTGACTTGGACTCTAGCTCAGAGACTGAAGACTTGACTTGGACTCTAGCTCAGAGACTTAAGACTTGGACTCTAACTCAGAGACTTGACTTGGACTCTAGCTCAGAGACTGAAGACTTGACTTGGACTCTAACTCAGAGATTTAAGACTTGAACTCTAGCTCAGAGACTCAGAGACTGAATCTCATTTCTCTATCTTACCCCTTCCTCTTACCCCTTTGCCCTTAGTTTTGCGTGTTTATGTGAGAGTAAGGGCTGTCCCAATTCTCGTTTGGATCGAGGGGAAGGGCTACATACTTCTTTAAAACAAAGCAAAGTCGCAAGCTTACTTGAAACTGAGGGGTACCCAGAATACATGGCAGCCAGATCAGATAAGTATTTTCGGCTTAAAAAAATGATTAAAAATTACAGCAGTAAAATATGCTCTTAATTGAATTTGTTATTAAAAAAACAAATCGCTACTTTGCTAGGCTAACGTTACATTGCTGATTTGCACAACAGTCCCACATTTCTCGGCCTTGAATGGACTCCATGCATGTCTACAGTTTTAACCATAAGCAGCGGATTTTGTTTGATATCAGATATTGATATCGCCCGATATATTGTTTTTTTAAAGAACCAAATATTTATCTGTATCGGCCTTAAAATTCCTTTTATCGGTCGGGTTCTAGTATCTACCCCTTCCCCTTTGCCCTACCCCTCGAGCAAAATGAGAATTGGGATAGTCCTTACTCTCATATATAATACTAAGGGCAAGACAGAGAAATGAGATTCAGCCTTAGCGCAGAGACTTGTGAGCATCTGTGGTATGTACGCACCAATCACCAAGGCAAATACCACAGACGTGTAACTTCCTGTGGCAATAAACCATTTTCTGATTGTCTCAGTCCAAAGAGCTGCAGATCAAGCGTCAGTTCCAGGAGACGTGTAAGATCCAGACGCGTCAGTATAAAGCCCTGAGGAACCACCTGCTGGAGAGCACTCCCAAATCCGACCACAAGGCCGTCCTTAAACGCCTCAAAGAGGAGCAAACACGTAAGCTGGCCATCCTGGCCGAGCAGTACGACCACTCCATCAACGACATGCTGTCCACACAGGCTGTGAGTAAGGCAAGGAAACCTCCGCGCACCTTCAACACCTGAAACCTGCACCTCCACACGGCAGCACATGAACACCTCGACAAAAAGGGAATAACAGCATTTGGGAAAATTAAATTTGTGTAGGCGAAAGAGATTAGTTTCACTTGGGGGGTACACAATCACCTAAGGCTTGTATCATGTGAGTGCTCCGACAGCGTTGTCATTACTTTGAATTCCACACAGGGCCGACAGAAACTATACACTACAGCTCTAAAGGTCCCATGACATGGTGCTCTTTGGATGCTTTTATATAGACCTTAGTGGTCCCTAATACTGTATCTGAAGTCTCTTTTATATAGACCTTAGTGGTCCCCTAATACTGTATCTGAAGTCTCTTTTATATAGACCTTAGTGGTCCCTAATACTGTATCTGAAGTCTCTTTTATATAGACCTTAGTGGTCCCCTAATACTGTATCTGAAGTCTCTTTTATATAGACCTTAGTGGTCCCTAATACTGTATCTGAAGTCTCTTTTATATAGACCTTAGTGGTCCCCTAATACTGTATCTGAAGTCTCTTTTATATAGACCTTAGTGGTCCCTAATACTGTATCTGAAGTCTCTTTTATATAGACCTTAGTGGTCCCTAATACTGTATCTGAAGTCTCTTTTATATAGACCTTAGTGGTCCCTAATACTGTATCTGAAGTCTCTTTTATATAGACCTTAGTGGTCCCCTAATACTGTATCTGAAGTCTCTTTTATATAGACCTTAGTGGTCCCCTAATACTGTATCTGAAGTCTCTTTATATAGACCTTAGTGGTCCCTAATACTGTATCTGAAGTCTCTTTTATATAGACCTTAGTGGTCCCTAATACTGTATCTGAAGTCTCTTTATATAGACCTTAGTGGTCCCTAATACTGTATCTGAAGTCTCTTTTATATAGACCTTAGTGGTCCCCTAATACTGTATCTGAAGTCTCTTTTATATAGACCTTAGTGGTCCCCTAATACTGTATCTGAAGTCTCTTTTATATAGACCTTAGTGGTCCCCTAATACTGTATCTGAAGTCTCTTTCCCAAAATTCAGCCTTGGTGCAGAGTTACATCCACTAGAGCCAGTTCCAAAATGAGCTTTCATTAGTATGTGCCATTTCTGAGTCTGTAGCTTTTGGGGGGACAAGGTGGAGGACTTGACCAACTGCCACGTTGCTCGTTTGAAAGCCATGATGTCTCTCTCTCATGGGGGGGCCAAATTCTCTGGACGTGCAAAGCAAAGAAAGGGGAGGTAACCTTGCCCCTTATGACCTCATTAGGGGAACAGTCCAGATCGGCCCATCTGAGCTTTCATTTCCTCAAAGGCAGAGCAGGATACCCAGGGCTCGGTTTACACCTATCACCATTTCTAAACACTGGGTGGGGGCCATAGGCAAGCTGAGGGGGGGGGGTTAAAAAACCTCATAACGTGATATTTTCATGCCATGGGACCTTTTTTTTTAATTAATACCGTCACATCACCAACTCAGTTGTCAGAGCAGGTTGAGCTGTTGTGATGCTGACGCTCGTCCCCGTTTGTCCCCTCCCGCAGCTTCGTCTGGACGAGACCCAGGAGGCGGAGTACCAGGTGCTGAGGATGCAGCTGCAGCAGGAGCTGGAGCTGCTCAACGCCTACCAGAGCAAGATCAAGATCCACACCGACACGCAGCACGAGCGTGAGGTGAAGGACTTGGAGCAGCGGGTGTCCATCCGCCGGGCGCTGCTGGAGCAACGGGTAGGAGCGCCCGTCTTTAACACAGGCACAACACCGTCCTATCAGCTTCTCTGGTTTTATAACGCTCTGCTGCTGGTTTACTGTAGGGGGGGGGGGGGGTCAATACAGCATAGTATAGAAATATTTTCAGTGGCAATACTGTATCTATACACGTTATATATAATATATTATATACGTGTTGGTCAATTTGTCCCATTTTGCAGCAACAATGTGTTAAATAGAGCCCGGCCGATATTGGGCATTTCTCGATATATCGTTGTTGTTGTTTTTTTTAAATATTCATTCATCAGAATCCGCCATAGTGACAAATAAATGGTTCTGATGTCATGAGCGTTGGCGTTGCATAGTCTGTCCACCAGAGGACGCTCTACAACGTCCCTGTTAGTGATGGCGTTGCATAGTCTGTCCACCAGAGGACGCTCTACAACGTCCCTGTTAGTGATGGCGTTGCATAGTCTGTCCACCAGAGGACGCTCTACAACGTCCCTGTTAGTGATGGTGTTGCATAGTCTGTCCACCAGAGGACGCTCTACAACGTCCCTGTTAGTGATGGTGTTGCATAGTCTGTCCACCAGAGGACGCTCTACAACGTCCCTGTTAGTGATGGCGTTGCATAGTCTGTCCACCAGAGGACGCTCTACAACGTCCCTGTTAGTGATGGCGTTGCATAGTCTGTCCACCAGAGGACGCTCTACAACGTCCCTGTTGGCAACAGATTATTTTTTAGTTAATGTGTTTTTGTTTAAAGGACTTTAAGTTTCATATCTTAAGTTTGTATTTTTCTACATTTTATTTATCAGAACTTTAATATATTTTTGATGTTCTGTTGTGACAATAAAACAAATTATCATATTATTTTAGTGAGAACTCATAAATAACTACAAATAACTAATGTTAGGGAAAGTTGTGTTTCTGGATTTTTCTTATAAATGTATATCAGATTTTTAAGTAACCAAATATTCGTATCGTATCGGCCTTAAAAATCCTTTATCGGTCGGGCTCTAGTTTAAAATAGTTTGAGTCACTCCAGCAGTAAACAAAGGTAACTCAGTTTATATCATGAATGACAAAGAAAATGATCAAATCTCCACATCTAAGAACCAGAGAAGGAGAAGTTTCCTGTGGTTTGACAGATCAGTGAATCGACTATCGGTTCCAGTTGTGTGTTGTTGTTGTTGTTTGTTGTCGTTTGTTGTTGTGACTCCGTCTCTAACCGTGTGAACATGTGTTGTCAGATCGAGGAGGAGATGCTCTCGCTGCAGAACGAGCGTTCGGAGCGGATCCGGACTCTGCTGGAGCGCCAGGCCCACGAGATCGAGGCCTTCGACTCGGAGAGCATGCGCCTCGGCTTCAGCAACATGGCGCTGAGCGGCATCCCGGCCGAGGCCTTCAACCAGGGCTACCCGACCCCCAGCCCGTCCTCGGGCTCCGGCGGCTGGCCGTCCCGGCCCGTCCCGCGCTCCGGCAGCCACTGGAGCCACAGCGTGCAGAACTCGGTGGCGACGCCGTCCTGGCGCAGCCAGAACCATGCCGGCGGCTTCGGCCGCACCGAGTCCATCACGTCGGCGCACTGCCTCGGCAGGGACGGCGAGCTGCACAAGAGCACCCGGGGCCCCCCCTCCTCCTCCTCCTCTTCCTCCCACTCCTCCTCCCACCACTACCTCCCGCAGCACTACCAGCACCACCAGAGCACGCCGCAGCTCTACCGCGACAGCCACGACGGCCGGGAGCGCGAGCGCCCCCGGGAGTGGGTGGGCGGCGGCCATTACCCGCATCCCTCGCAGGTCCACCACCACCACCACCACCACCTCGCCTCCCACGCCTCCTCCCAGTCCCTGGCGCTCCTGCCTCCCCCGCCGCCACCTCCCCCCATCTCCCTCTCCTCCTCCTCCCCGCCGTCCTCCGCCTCTTCGTCCTCCTCGTCACAGGGAGGCTACGGCGGCGGCCTGAGCATCCGGGGCCCCGGGCTGATGGCCCTCAGGAACAGCCCCCAGCCTCTGAGGAGGACGGCGTCCGGGGGGCCGGGCGGCGGCGGCGGCGGGGGGAGCGACGGAGGGCTCAGCCGGAGCACGTCGGTCACTTCTCACATTTCTAACGGCTCGCACCTCTCGTACTCGTGAAGCCGCCCGGCGTCTCCTCTCTGACCCGTCGCTCTGCTTCTTTCAAGAAAACAGAACAAAGACCGCCAGAGAGAGAGAGAGTTTTAACTTCTTAGTCTTGAACAACAACAACAACAAAAAAGCCCAATTTTATGTGTAAATTTTACATTTCCTTTCCAGAAGTGTGCAGGGACTTACAAGAGTTCCTGATGCACAAGAAAAGAAAGAGAAGGAAGCCACTGCAGAGAAACACGCGAGTATTAGGACCCCGAGCATCACAGTTAACCTCTTCCACGCACAGGAACTCCGCAATCCACACACAGAAATACACAAATGAGAACGTGAGCCACGTGCTGTCGACCGGTGTAAGATCTGACAAAATATAACGACCCCAGCTTGAGCCCATTTGTTGATTCTGTGACACGTTGAATCTGTTGCACAGTGTCGGCGCCGCGAGACGTCGACACCCCCGGAGTCAGAGAGCAGGTCTAAAGTCTAAGTTCTGGTTTTCAGCTTCCACTTGGCCTGCGGTGCGGTAAAAACCACTGTAACTATGTAAATAACGGTAAATTGTAAAGCCAGGTTGTTGTTTTTCTTTCATACGTTGGGCGGGGGAGGGGGGGGGGTACTGAAAAGTAATTTTTCTTTTATTTGTAGTGATAAATAAGATTGTGTATATGACAATTAAAGAAACACTGCCATCCCTGTTGGGCCGAGACAACTCTGCCCTCCAAGTCTTCTTAAAGGAACAGTCCGACTTTTTCTGAGCTTGTTTGCTGTCTTAATTACAGATAATTAGTTACTGATGAGTTTGGTCTCTGGGTGGTCACAGTACATTAGTCTAGCATTATGGGGGGGATCAACCCTCCTGATGTCCCCGGGTCAAATCTGACCCTTTAATAAATATCTATATCTGAAATATGAGTTTCTTTTTAACCAAATTACCATAAAAATGGATTCCTTCCAACGCTCTTTAAAATACAACTGATCCCTTTCATTACTCTGATCTTAACTATTAGTCAAAATAATTCCAAAAAGTAGTAAAACTAGTAAGGTGGTGGTAGAGAAAACTAAAAGTCTGAAAAAGGGACAAAAATATCTCGTGTTGTCCTCCCGGGTCAAAAACGGACAAAGAGTTTTGGGACATTTTCGTCCCTTTTTTTAGACTTTTTTTTAGTTTTCACTAACACCACCTTACTAGTTTTACTACTTTTTGGAATTCATGATCAATAACCCTCATTTATATAAAATTATACCTAATATTAGAGTTAAAAAAGCAGAAATTATGAATTATTGTGACTAATAGTTAAGATCAGAGGAATGAAAGTGATCAGTTGTATTTATAAAGAGCGTTGGAAGGAATCCATTTTTATGGTAATTTGGTTAAAAAGAAACTCATATTTCAGATATAGATTTATTAAAGGGTCAGATTTGACCCGAGAACAACGGGAGGGTTAACCCCTGTTAAAGGATAGCTAGCGGTTTTTAACCCCGGACACTATTCCCCTCTCGTTGGCGGTGCGCGGCCCCCGTCCTGCCCCCGTCCTGCCCCCGTCCTGCCCCCGTCCTGCCCCCGTCCTGCCCGGCTACACCAGATATTTAGGAAACCTATGTCGTGTGAACCGCGTATAAAAAGGTCTCGATAGGATTCATTTGCAAAGCCACAAAGTCTTGGTCCCAATTTCCCCCGGCTGCGTGTCGGCTCCGTGCTCCGCCGTCCGTCCACCGGGTCCGATGCGGAACAGCTGAAGTCACGAGGATGCACGAGATCTCGCGAGATCTCGTAGAACAGAACCACCAAACCACCAGCAGTTAGTTTCCATCCAGAGGAGCAGAGGGGGGACAACTCTGGGCTTCGTTCAAGGTGGCGTGCAGGGAAATCTGATCTTTTGTTTTGAAAATCAACCGGATGTTTTATTTTGTTTCTGTGCTCGACTTCCTGTCCCGCCCTATCTGCCGTGTCCGGCCAATAGGAGCTCTGCGTCTCTGCTCCGGAGGGCTGGGGATCGCCGGAGCAGAGACGGAGTCGGGACGCAGCCGCTCAGCAGACAGTGGAAATACACACATGGACTTTAATGGAAACCTGATGACTCAGACCCCGTTCTGGAGCGGATCCACAGCCGCTACGCACCCGGTGGACATCGGGGGGGGCAGTCCGTCTTCCTTCATGTTTCTGTTCTGAACTCAGAGACGGAAATCACCTCGTCTGACTTAAAACCGCAAACAAGGAAATGTCGGTGTGCTCCTTTTAAAGGGGACGCTGCCAGAGGGTTTTTTTTTTTTTTTGAGTGAGCCGAGCACTAAATCTGTGTGTGTGTGTGTGTGTGTGTGTGTGTGTGTGTGTGTGTGTGTGTGTGCTCCGTCCACCTGTTTGTCCCTCTTCAGTCTGCTCTGCATCTGTAGATAAGATGTACGTATGTTACATTACAAATTAGTCCAACTCAGTGCATGGAACTTGTGTACAGACGGCCTTTATATGGCAACCACGCACACTAACTAACTATTTATATACATGTGAGATACCTGGAAACGTAGCGGGTAAACTGAAGATTGTTCACTGTCCGAACACTTTGACCGGCGTTGTCGTAGGCGGTGTACACGAAGCACTAACCCGGGCTGTGTTAGAGGGATGATACCGAGTCTAGATGTCGTCCTAGAAGCAGAGATGCCAACATGGTTGCCTCTACTGCAGCTGTAATATTTATGTTGTATGCCAATTCTTTTTTAATGTAATTGCCAATTTTTGACCACTAGGTGGGGGAGGGGGAATAAAATGTTGCTGTGATAGAGCTATAAAAAGAATATTAATGTCCAGGGGGAAAAAAGGACTACGTTTCCCAGCATTCCTGCGGAGGTCTCAGGGTGGGAGTCCACAGTTCTGGGCAGGGCTGCGTTTCACTTTGTAGTTTTTTTATTTTATTTTATTTTATTTTTGCGAGCCAGTATTAAAAAAGTAAAAAATGTGGAGCTAAAGACAGATAATTTCCAGATTCTTTCACGACGTTTGGTGCCATGTTTTTCTCTTCTTTCACGCCCTGAAGTCTCGAAACGAGCCACTGTAATCTGCAACGTGTTCAGTATCGGGTCATTTAAACAGAAATACTGATGTTTTGGTGTCAAACAGTCAAATGAAGAAATCTGCTACCTCATTACAGAGAAACGGTTTTATTCTCTTAAACCTCCTGTTGTCTCCCGGGTGAAAAAATGACACAAATCTGACATTTGTGTCCCTTTTCAGACTTTTTGTTTAGTTTCCACCACCACCACCATCTTACTAGTTTTACTACTTTTTGGAATTCAGGGTCAATAACCCTCATTTATATAGAATTATACCTGATATCTGGCATTTTTAAAGGGGTTAAAGTTGATCCTAGGACACAGGAGGGTTAACCCTTATGTTGTCCTCGGGTCATTTTTTAAAAAGGTTTCTTTAATTTATGTTTTCTTGCTTTATTTTTTCAAGGTCAATAAACCTCAATTTATATGATTTTAATATCTAATTTTTGAGTTAAAAAGCAGAAATTATGACATATTTTGACAATTAAATTCAAATCCGAGGAAGACTTCATAAGGAAATGGGTTTTAAAGCGTTTAAACTGTAAAATATATAACGTAACATCCGCAGTTCAATGCTATTGCGAAGAATGTTGTATTGAACCAACAGCGTGTTGTTGCCAATGTGGTTAAATATAAAAATCCATATTTTTGTTGGGTAGGGGGGGTTAAAGCTGCGATCCGGGGGGGAAATGCTGCGTTTTCTTAGAAAAACTAACTTTAAAAATTATAAATGTCTGAAATGAAACGAAAACATTTCACAATAACGAGGTCAGGTTTCAGCAATTTCTGCTTTATTTTTATTTTATTTTTTTGTAATTTTTAATGTTTTTTGGGGGTTTTCCCTTTTATTATCAAGTGACAGTGGATAGACATGATGGGAGGGGGGGGGGGGGAGACACGCAGCAAAGGGCCACAGGTCGGACTCGAACCCGGACCGCTGCAGGACTCAGCCCACATGGGGCGCAGGCTCCTACTGGCTGAGCTAGAGGCCCCCCCCCCCTTTGTTTCCTTGGGACAGATTGAAAGTAACATTTTCATGTCATGGGACCTTTAAAAAGTTTTTTTGGGGGGGGCACTTTTTATCGGATAAAACAAGACGTATGGTCTTAAATGGTAATGGTTTTAAACGTGGAAATCTGCAAAGAAATATCTAGAGATATATATATATATATATAAATAAATAAAATAGTATTGTCAAAATATTTCCTCATTAACTTTTCTGATTTTGTTGATCTCAGTCTCAACTTTTTCAAATTATCAAATGAGTTGCTGATTAATCTACTTCTTGTTCCAACTCAAATCGATTGATTTGCCGTTGTTATTAATAATTTTATTATTATTAATATTATTGTTATTATTATCGTGTCAGGTTTTAAGTCTCATGATGTTTTTTGGGCAGAAAACGTGGACAAAAACAGAATTTTACCGTTTTTAAAGCTGCTTCAGTCTTTTCGGACTCTATGGCAAACGAGCAGATTTCCCAGAATGCCGTGCTGCTGCTCCTTTAATGTTTAAAGAGCCGTTTCCTGTCATGTGGGTCCAGAAGGATCCTGGACCAGGTTTAACCCTCCTGTCCCCCCCCCGGGTCGAACCTTCGGTGGAACGTTTTTCCCACCCGATGTTTTTGAGCTTTTCCGGATGTTTTTTGTCCGTTTTTTTGACGTTTTATTAATTTTTTTGCCAACGTTTTTGAAGCAATTCTGTAATTTTTGTCACTTTTTAAAGTTCTTTTACTTTTATTTTATTTTTTTGCCATATCATTAAATAAGAGTAGTAAACTGAACATTTATTTTACTTTTTTTGGTTTGTTTTTTTACATTTTTGGTTGAAAGAAACACAAATTTCTGATATAGAAACATTTTGAAAAAGGGTCAAATTTGACTCGAGGACAACAGGAGGTTAAATACCCCCCCCCCCTCCCCTTTAACCCCCCCTCCCCTTTAACCCCCCCCCCCCCCGACTGTCCCGTGTGTTTGTGGCCAGCGGCTGAAGGTTGATGATGAACTGACAGGAATGAGGATGATGATGATGATGATGATGAAGAGTCTGTGTGGAGCGGGTGGATGTGTGATGGTGCGTTCAAGGACAGTTTTTACAGCTGGAGTTTCTAGCGTTCAGGTGAAAGAGGAAATGAGTTGTACAGAAACGTAACGAGATCATTTTGGAGAAATAAATGAACAAAAGCAGAAGCGTGGGTTTGGTTCATTAACTGGTTCTTAAAGGGCCGGTGTTACGAAAAACACTCTTTCTGGGATTTGGGGGTTATTTTGTGTCTCTGGTGTTTACACACACTCACACACACTCTGACACACACACACTCACTCTCTCTCACACACACACACACTCACACACACACACACTCACACTCACTCACTCACTCTCTCTCTCTCTCACACACACACACACACACACACACACACACACACACACACACACACACTCACACACAAGAAAAAAAACATCCATGGTGTTTCGAGTGAAATCTGGTTTCTGAATGTCCTCTGATCCGGTCTCTGAATGTCCTCTGATCCGGTCTCTGAATGTCCTCTGATCCGGTCTCTGAATGTCCTCTGATCCGGTCTCTGAATGTCCTCTGATCCGGTTTCTGACTGTCCTCTGATCCGGTTTCTAAATGTCCCCTGATCCGGTTTCTGAATGTCCTCTGATCAGGTTTCTGAGTGTCCCCTGATCCGGTCTCTGAATGTCCTCTGATCCGGTCTCTGAATGTCCTCTGTCCTCAGTCTCCGGGTGAGCTGTCCAACATCTGCACGGCTTTCTACGTCACTAGAGACGAGGTGGCTAACCGTAGCATACTAGCTCGTTCTCAATGGAAAACACTGCTCCAACAGCCACTAGTGGACCAGAATCTCCAAAAGAACTACTTCCTGTCCCTGTTCTGCTTCCTGTCCCTGTTGTGTCCCTGGTCTAGAAGAAGTCTCCCAGCTGATTCTGCCTCGGACTGACCAAAGCTGGAGAAAGAGTTATCAGCTGATGGATCTTACCGAGCTACTGAGCATGTGCAGCTCCCAACAAAGATAGGATAGAAGGGAGATGTCTCACTCTGGAGATAAAACTAGTGAGATGTCTCACTCTGGAGATAAAACTAGAGAGATGTCTCACTCTGGAGATAAAACTAGAGAGATGTCTCACTCTGGAGATAAAACTAGAGAGATGTCTCACTCTGGAGATAAAACTAGAGAGATGTCTCACTCTGGAGATAAAACTAGAGAGATGTCTCACTCTGGAGATAAAACTAGAGAGATGTCTCACTCTGGAGATAAAACTAGAGAGATGTCTCACTCTGGAGATAAAACTAGAGAGATGTCTCACTCTGGAGATAAAACTAGAGAGATGTCTCACTCTGGAGATAAAACTAGCAAGATGTCTCACTCTGGAGATAAAACAGAGACCTAAACACACAGGATGAAAACAGGATCTGCAGCAATGTGCAGAACAACAAAAACATGATGTTTTCAGAAGATGTAACCATGGAAACCTATTCTGGTCCAACCTCAAAATACAGTTCTGACCCTGAAGATGAGCAGGATCTGGGACTTTAACGACGTTTGAGGGATGTATTTTCGGTGTCTGAGATCAAAGAGTTGACAGGAATTTAGGTTTTTATTTTCAACTGAGGAAACTTTATTTAAATCACTTCAAACACTTCATCCAATAAAGGTTACATCACATACATATATACATATACACACATATATATATATATATATATATATATATATATATATATATATATATATATATATATATATATTCAGTCTGATAGACTTCTTCCTCTTCTGTCTTCTTGTCCTTGAGAAATTAAGACTTCCTGTAACCTCGAAGAACAAAAGCCTAAAAATAACTCTCTGTTTCTGCAGGATGTTATTAAAGGGGAGGCTGCGTCACGTAACGTCATGACGTCATGACGTCAACCACCCGCTGCAGCAGCAGCGCCGAAACTTATTTCAAGTTAAAAGCACAAGGTGAACTGTAAGTGGCTCGCAGATATATTTTGACGTTGTTTTTTTGTTTTGTTTTTAAGCAATTTTGATGTTTTTGGTGGGTTTTTCAAACGTTTTTTTTATGGTTTTGTTGCATTTTTAGGCTTATTTATTTTTTAGGCTTTATTTTTAGGCTTTTTTGCTGTTTTTTCCAAAGTCTTTGACGCTTTTTCTCGACTATTTTTAGGCTCTGTATTGGATATTTTTGTCGTTTTTTTACGATGTTGTTGGCGCGGGGGGGTTCAAAGTTATTTTCCCAATGTTTTTTTGTCTTTTTAGGCATTTTTCCAACATTTTTGTACCCTTTTATGCCGTTTTTTCCGAAGTTTTGACGCTTTTTGGCTCTGTTTTGGATATATTTGGCTGCTTTTATTTTGTGAACTACCCGGATGTCGTGTTGATTTCGGCGCGTATTCTCCGGAAACAGGAACTTGACGTGTAGCTGCTGTGAAGCAGGAAGTCATCGGTTAACTGTCGTGTTTTTATGTGTTTTAGGTGTTTTTAGGGAGTTTTCTCCTTCTAACGTGAAGCTGACAGAATACTAACCCAGCATCCAACATGGCGGAGGAAAATATCTTCTTCTTCGTGCCTAATTTAATTGGTGAGTCTCTGCCTACAGGGAGCTAGCTTAGCTTTAGCCAACAAGCTCACTCCGAAAACCAGCCGGTTATGGAAATATCTCAAATCTGTCCTCTCTCTCTCTCTCTCTCTCTCTCTCTCTCTCTCTCTCTAAACGTGTTACCATGTTTCTCCTCATTATAAAACAAAGTATTAATTAGATAGTTAACTAAAGCCAGTCTGTCTCTCTCTCTCTCTTTCTACAGTATATCTCTATCTATATCTCTTTTTATATTTCTTTCTATCTCTCTCTTTCTATCTCTCTCTTTCTATCTCTCTGCCCATATACAGCGGTGCTGATTAGTCTACACAATAGAACTAGTGTGTAGTCAGGCCTGTGTGTAATGAGTGTAAATTGTAATTTCCCCTTATTGTGGGATTAATAAAGTATTTATTATTATTATTTTTATTATTATACTGGGTGGGGGAGGGCAATCACGCTCATGTCTGAGTGTGTCCTCTGTAATGTCTCTGAGCGTGTCCTCTGTGATGTCTTTGAGCTGTGAGTGTGTCCTCTGTCCCGCCAGGTTACGCCCGTATCGTGTTGGCGCTGCTGTCCTTCCTGCTGATGCCCTGCTGTCCCTGTCCCGCCGTCTTCTTCTACCTGCTCAGCGCCCTGCTGGACGCCTTTGACGGCCATGCGGCACGGGCCCTCAACCAGTGTACGTACCACACACACACACTCGCACACACACTCACTCACACACTCACACACACTCACACACACACACTCACACTCACACACACACACACTCACACACACACTCACAAACACACACTCACACACACACACACACACACTCGCACACACACACTCACACACACACACTCACACTCACACACACACACACTCACACACACATTCACAAACACACACTCACAAACACACACACACACACACTCGCACACACACTCACTCACACACACACTCTCACACACTCACACTCGCACACACACACTCACACACACACACTCACACTCACACACACACACACACACACACACACACACACTCGCACACACACACACACACACACACACACACTCTCACACACTCACACTCGCACACACACACTCACACACACACACTCACACACACACACTCACACACACACACACACACACTCACACACACACACTCGCACACACACTCACACACACACTCGCACACACACTCACACACACACTCGCACACACACAAACACACACTCGCACACACACTCGCACACACACATACACACACACACACACACTCACACTTTTGTTTTCTTGGTTGGTTTTTAGCACTGAAATCACTCTGATAGATAACTGACTAAAATTCTGAATCAACTTTATTGACAGCCAGACATACAACCAAAACCAAACATAACAAAGCTGCACAGTGACGGGTAGAACATGAAAATTATGTTCATACAAATAGGGGATAAATATATATTAACCCTCCTGTTGTCCTCGGGTCTAATCTGACCCTTTAATAAATATCTATATCTGAAATATGAGTTTCCTTTTAACCAAATTACCATAAAAATGGATTCCTTCCAACGCTCTTTAAAATACAACTGATCACTTTCATTCCTCTGATCTTAACTATTAGTCAAAATAATTCATAATTTCTGCTTTTTTAACTCTAATATTAGGTATAATTCTATATAAATGAGGGTTATTGACCATGAATTCCATAAAGTAGTAAAACTAGTAAGGTGGTGTTAGTGGAAACTAAACAAAAAATCTTAAAAAGGACAAAAATGTCAAATCTTTGTCCTAAAAGCAACAATGACCAATAATAAAGACGGAAAAATGGATATACAGGTGTAAAGATCATCTCCTTTAGAGGTCACTAGTCTGACGTCACTACGTTGTAGAGCGTCCTCTGGTGGACAGACTATGCAACGCCATCACTAACGGGGACGCTGTAGAGCGTCCTCTGGTGGACAGACTATGCAACGCCATCACTAACAGGGACGTTGTAGAGCGTCCTCTGGTGGACAGACTATGCAACGCCATCACTAACAGGGACGTTGTAGAGCGTCCTCTGGTGGACAGACTATGCAACGCCATCACTAACAGGGACGTTGTAGAGCGTCCTCTGGTGGACAGACTATGCAACGCCATCACTAACAGGGACGTTGTAGAGCATCCTCTGGTGGACAGACTATGCAACGCCATCACTAACAGGGACGTTGTAGAGCGTCCTCTGGTGGACAGACTATGCAACGCCATCACTAACGGGGACGTTGTAGAGCGTCCTCTGATAATAACGTCCCGAGTGTGTGTGCAGCCACTAAGTTTGGAGCCATGATGGACATGCTGACGGACCGCTGTGCCACCATGTGTCTGCTGGTCAACCTGTCGCTGCTCTACCCGTCCTACACCTTCCTGTTCCAGCTCAGCATGTGCGTGGACATCGCCAGCCACTGGCTGCACCTGCACAGGTACGCACCACCCAAACCTCTCTCACACCACCTACACCAGGGCTGTCTGATCAGGGCTCAGCCCTCGTTGGGGAATTCAAACCAAGCCAGTCAACGTTTCTGAGTCTGTAGCTTTGGGGGGGGGGGGCACTTTGCTCGTTTGAAAGCCATGATGTCTCTCTCTCATGGGGGGGCAAATTCTCTGCAGAGAAAGGGGAAGATTTCAGATCGGCCCATCTGAGCTTTCATTTTCTCAAAGGCAGAGCAGGATACCCAGGGACCTAAGGACTACTAACCAGTCAGGAGCAGAGTATGAGGGCCCTGACAGTACCTAGGTAAGGACTACTAGCCAGTCAGGAGCAGAGTATGAGGGTCCTGACAGTACCTAGGTAAGGACTACTAGCCAGTCAGGAGCAGAGTATGAGGGCCCTGACAGTATCTAGGTAAGGACTACTAGCCGGTCAGAAGCAGAGTATGAAGGCTCTGACAGTACCTAGGTAAGGACTACTAGCCAGTCAGAAGCAGAGTATGAGGGCCCTGACAGTACCTAGGTAAGGACTACTAGCCAGTCAGAAGCAGAGTATGAGGGCCCTGACAGTACCTAGGTAAGGACTACTAGCCAGTCAGAAGCAGAGTATGAGGGCCCTGACAGTACCTAGGTAAGGACTACTAGCCAGTCAGAAGCAGAGTATGAGGGCCCTGACAGTACCTAGGTAAGGACTACTAGCCAGTCAGAAGCAGAGTATGAGGGCCCTGACAGTACCTAGGTAAGGACTACTAGCCAGTCAGAAGCAGAGTATGAGGGCCCTGACAGTACCTAGGTAAGGACTACTAGCCAGTCAGAAGCAGAGTATGAGGGCCCTGACAGTACCTAGGTAAGATATATATATATATATATATATATATCACAATAAAGGAAAGGGAAAAAATTAAATAAAATTATTTTTTCTTCTCAGCTCAACAATAAAAGGATCAGCCAGTCACAAGACCATCGACCTCTCCGGCAACCCTGTCCTCCGCATCTACTACACATCCAAGGTGAGGAACACACACACACACACACACACTCTCACATACACACAATTCAATTTCAATTCAATTTTATTTATAGTATCAATTCATAAGAGTTATCTCAGGACACTTTACGGATAGAGTAGGTCTAGACCACACTCTGTAATTTACAGATAGAGTAGGATTGTGTAGCATGGTGTGTAGCAGGGTGTAACAGGGCATAGCATGGTGTGTAGCAGGGTGTGTAGCAGGGTGTAACAGGGCATAACATGGTGTGTAGCAGGGTGTAACAGGGCATATCATGGTGTGTAGCAGGGTGTGTAGCAGGGTGTAACAGGGCATAACATGGTGTGTAGCAGGGTGTAACAGGGCATAGCATGATGTGTAGCAGGGTGTAACAGGGCATAGCATGGTGTGTAGCAGGGTGTAACAGGGCATAGCATGATGTGTAGCAGGGTGTAACAGGGCATATCATGGTGTGTAGCAGGGTGTGTAGCAGGGTGTAACAGGGCATAACATGGTGTGTAGCAGGGTGTAACAGGGCATATCATGGTGTGTAGCAGGGTGTGTAGCAGGGTGTAACAGGGCATAACATGGTGTGTAGCAGGGTGTAACAGGGCATAGCATGATGTGTAGCAGGGTGTAACAGGGCATAGCATGGTGTGTAGCAGGGTGTAACAGGGCATAGCATGATGTGTAGCAGGGTGTAACAGGGCATAACATGGTGTGTAGCAGGGTGAAACAGGGCATAGCAGGGTGTAACAGGGCATAACATGGTGTGTAGCAAGGTGTAACAGGGGATAACATGGTGTGTAACATGGTGTGTAGCAGGGTGTAACAGGGCATAGCATGGTGTGTAGCAGGGTGTAACAGGGCATAACATGGTGTGTAACATGGTGTGTAACATGGTGTGTAGCAGGGTGTAACAGGGCATAGCATGATGTGTAGCAGGGTGTAACAGGGCATAACATGGTGTGTAGCAGGGTGAAACAGGGCATAGCAGGGTGTAACAGGGCATAACATGGTGTGTAGCAAGGTGTAACAGGGGATAACATGGTGTGTAACATGGTGTGTAGCAGGGTGTAACAGGGCATAGCATGGTGTGTAGCAGGGTGTAACAGGGCATAACATGGTGTGTAACATGGTGTGTAACATGGTGTGTAGCAGGGTGTAACAGGGGATAACATGGTGTGTAACATGGTGTGTAGCAGGGTGTAACAGGGCATAGCATGGTGTGTATTAGGGTGTAACAGGGCATAACATGGTGTGTAACATGGTGTGTAGCAGGGTGTAACAGGGCATAACATGGTGTGTAGCAGGGTGTAACAGGGCATAACATGGTGTGTAGCAGGGTGTAACAGGGCATAGCATGGTGTGTAGCAGGGTGTAACAGGGCATAGCATGGTGTGTAGCAGGGTGTGTAGCAGGGTGTAACAGGGCATAACATGGTGTGTAGCAGGGTGTAACAGGGCATAACATGGTGTGTAGCAGGGTGTAACAGGGCATAACATGGTGTGTAGCAGGGTGTAACAGGGCATAGCATGGTGTGTAGCAGGGTGTAACAGGGCATAGCATGGTGTGTAGCAGGGTGTGTAGCAGGGTGTAACAGGGCATAACATGGTGTGTAGCAGGGTGTAACAGGGCATAGCATGGTGTGTAACAGGGCATAGCACGGTGTGTAGCAGGGTGTAACAGGGCATAGCATGGTGTGTAGCAGGGTGTAACAGGGCATAACATGGTGTGTAGCAGGGTGTAACAGGGCATAACATGGTGTGTAACATGGTGTGTAGCAGGGTGTAACAGGGCATAGCATGGTGTGTAGCAGGGTGTAACAGGGCATAACATGTTTAGCAGGGTGTAACGGGGCATAGCATGGTGTGTAGCAGGGTGTAACAGGGCATAGCATGGTGTGTAACATGGTGTGTAACAGGGCATAACATGTGTAGCAGGGTGTAACTGGGCATAGCATGGTGTGTAACATGGTGTGTAGCAGGGTGTAACGGGGCATAGCATGGTGTGTAGCAGGGTGTGTAACAGGGCATAACATGGTGTGTAACATGGTGTGTAGCAGGGTGTAACAGGGCATAGCATGGTGTGTAGCAGGGTGTAACAGGGCATAACATGTTTAGCAGGGTGTAACGGGGCATAGCATGGTGTGTAGCAGGGTGTAACAGGGCATAGCATGGTGTGTAACATGGTGTGTAACAGGGCATAACATGTGTAGCAGGGTGTAACTGGGCATAGCATGGTGTGTAACATGGTGTGTAGCAGGGTGTAACGGGGCATAGCATGGTGTGTAGCAGGGTGTGTAGCAGGGTGTAACGGGGCATAGCATGGTGTGTAACATGGTGTGTAACATGGTGTGTAGCAGGGTGTAACGGGGCATAGCATGGTGTGTAGCAGCTCCGAGGAATGACTCCCCAGAGCTCGGTTAGTAACGAACATTTCTGGGACATGGAGGCACACAGAAGGAAAGATAAAGGAGAGAGGAGCTCAGTGAGTCCCCCGGCAGTTTAAAATTATTACAGCGTAATTAATTATGTAATTAATTAATTAATTAATTAACTAACTAACTATGAGCTTGTGCAGGCAGACCTGAGCCAGTTCTATAATGGCTGGTAGAGTCTGACGACTATGAAGATAAACATAGAAGACACACACACAGAGTAAGATAGTAGAGAAAATGTGTCTGTGTGTGTGTGTGTGTGTGTGTGTGTGTGTGTGTGTGTGTGTGTGTGTGTGTGTGTTTGTGTGTGTGTGTGTGTGTCTCCTGCAGCCGGTGCTGTTTGTGATGTGCGCCGGCAACGAGCTCTTCTTCTGTCTGCTCTACCTGCTCCATCACATGGAGGAACCTGCAGGTAACGTGCTCCTCCCTCACTCTGGCCGGCCTTTCTCTCCTCTGTCCGTTGTTATGAACGTTGTCCTACCTACTACCGCATTGCATTGTGGGATATTTATGCCGGCGTAGTGTCCAGTGTTTGCATTCTGTAATATTTCACTGAAACAGCATCCAATTCACGTTCTATTGGTTTCATAATAAAACCATCTCGCATGCTGATTGGTATTCTAACTTGGAATTGTGTGTGTGGGTGTGGGTGTGTGTCTCTCTGTCTCTGTGTGCGTGTCTCTCTCTCTGTTTGTGTGTGTGTCTCTGTGTGTGTGTGTGTGTGTGTGTGGGTGTGTCTCTGTGTGTGTGGGTGTGTGTGTGTGTGTGTGGGTGTCTCTCCAGCGTGGCTCTACTGGCTCCAGGGACTCTGTGGGATCATCTGCCTGCTGAAGACGGTCATCAGCCTCGTTCACCTGGTCACCGCCTCCCAGAACATGGCCGCCCTCGACGCCGCCGAGAGGAACAAACACACAAAGACCCAGTGAGGGGGGGAGAGAGGGGGAGAGAGAGAGGGGGGAGGGAGGAGGACAAGGAGGGAGAGAGGGAGAGGGAGAGAGCATGAGGAGAGAGAGAGAGAGGGAGCTTCAGTAGCAACTCCAACCTGTTTATTCCTTTTTTTTTACGGTGTAACGTAGACCTCAGTTCATCATACGACTTCAGACAGAGAGAAAGTTCTATGACCAAATATCTCGACAGGAGGACGAGACCTGAGATATCCAGAGATATCCAGAGATATCCAGAGATATCCAGAGATATGTAGATCTTCAGAGATATGTAGAGATATCCAGAGATCTTCAGAGATATGTAGAGATATCCAGAGATCTTCAGAGATATGTAGATCTTCAGAGATATGTAGAGATATCCAGAGATCTTCAGAGATATGTAGATCTTCAGAGATATGTAGCGATATCCAGAGATCTTCAGAGATATGTAGAGATCTTCAGAGATATGTAGAGATATGTAGAGATATCCAGAGATATGTAGAGATCTTCAGAGATATGTAGAGATATGTAGAGATATCCAGAGATATGTAGAGATATCCAGACTCACCTCACAAGAACCTTCACTGACAGGTTGTCTAACAACCTTTACTTTCCACAAAGACTGGTCTTTATTTCTGGCTAGAACCACTTCATGGTCTTAACTTATTGTTTTCACAACGTCACAAAGGGACCCCCCCCCCACCCTGAGCTGTCTGCAGAGACCACGTTTTTTTACAGTGTGTCCCGGGGACAGGCAGCTAGCAGATAGAGAGGAGATGTTTTTACAGCGTGTGTCCCTCCCCGATGTGAGGAGAGTGCAAATTTGAGTCGTGCGTGCAAGATGCTAACGAGAGACTTCTGTAGTGTCAACACAGTAAAAATGGACCTACTTAACCAAGTTGGTTCACTGCTAGCTTAGCTACAAGTTAGCATCAAACACAACAAAGGCTGTCAGGTGAATGGTGTTTTGAGCTAATGTTAGTATAGCATTAACCATAGATAGCTACAACGGTCCTGAAATGATTTCCATCTTCTGTTATTGTTCATAATGAGAAAACTTTATTATTTTATGGATTTCACAAATTTCAGTATGACAGTTAAGCCGTAAACAGTTTAAATCTGAGCATGCACGACTCAAACCTGCACTCTCCTCACATCGGGGGGGGGGGTGACGGTGTGTTCAGGGACCCTGGTATGGTGATATGGTGACATCCCCCCCGTCTCTCCTCTCACTTTGTTCTGTTCTTATTATTTCCAGAAGATTCCTAGATTTCTGATATTTTGTGGTTGATGGAACTGTTGCACCGGAGGGAAGTTGATCACTTTGTGCTTATTTGACATTCATAATGTTTTTGTTTGCGGTAGAAGAGACGTATGCAGGTCATAAGTTAAATATATCCGGCGTGAAGAGCACCGAGTATTATGGGTTGTACATTTTAAAGCCTCTGGCCGTGTGTGTGCGTGCTGTAAAACCAACGTTTCAATGCCGAATGTGTGTGATTTTAAAACAAAAGTGTTGTAATTTAATATAAATGTTATCGATGGGACTCATTCCTCCGAATGTAACGTTATTATTCTACATGTATACAGCAAAGCCAAGTTTATTATTATATTTAATTATTTAATTATACCTAGACATCCAGAGTGTTAATTACAGTATTTGATGGATATTTTGTTTGAGTTTACTGTAAAAAATAAATAAATAACAAAGATGATTAAAAACCAGATTTTTGCTTTTTTTTTTCACTTCCAGCTTCATATGCAGATGAAGCCGTGAACACCAGCCGGGTAACGTCGACCTGCGACTTTGTGTTTTTTTTAGGGTTGAAATTTCAACATTTTGTTGATCTTTTTGTACAATTTTTTCTCGACATTTTTGTCAATTTTATTCCAATTTTAGTCATTTTTTTTTACTTTTTAATTATGTTTTTAGTCAATTTTTTAACAATTTTTGTTGTTGCTTTTTCAGATTTTTTTAGTTACTTTTTCAACATTTAATAAAAGAATTATTTGTTAATTTTTTTTTTTTCTGTTTTTGTAGGTTTTTTTTTTAACATTTGTCACTTTTTTCAATGTTCTTTTGTCATAGTTCTGATAAAGTTTTTGTAAATGGGTCAAATTTGTCCCGAGGACAGCAGGAGGGATAAAAGATGCTGATTTACTGGTTCCTCTGCTGCTCTGAAAATTGTTCAAATATTCAACAAAACATCCCTGCGCTTTTTAAAAACATTGGATATGTGGAATCAATTGATTGAAGATGTAAAATCCCCATTTTATTTTACACACAGTTGGGATTCTCTCATGGGCAAATCATTATGGATGTGTGCACAGATATATATTGTACATACAAGCAGTAATATTTATAATCACGATAAACTTTATTCATATAGCACTTTTCAAAATAAAAAGGTACAAAGTGCTTAACAAGACAAAAATAAAATGGCGGATAAATAATTATAAAATTTTTAAAACAATATAAAAGATATACAACATCTAGCAAGGAGCTACATAAGGAAATAAAATAAAACCATACAAAATAATATATTAAAAATAATTAGTAGAATAACAAGAGAATGCCATATGAAATATTTAAGGCATGCCGAATTACTTAATGACTACTTACTTAATGCAAAAATGTCATTGGCCGTGCTTATTATGGTTATTAATATGAATTTAGACAGTGTACGTTAAAGTTGACGTTTTTTTGAATGGAGTTTGGTGTAACCCATTATAATGGACGTCAGGTAAGAATCCAGCTGTTACACTTTCTCGCATCCTCACAGGAACGGAAATACAAAACAATGTTTTTTTTTTTACATTCCTAGTAATAAAATACTTCTTTGTGTATTGGAGGTATGCCGAATTAATGAGTGGTACTCACTGAATAGACAAATATCATTGAGCTTGTGTATGGTTGTTATTAAGAATCCAAAGCAAGTGCGCATTAAATTTCAGTTTTTTTGAATGGAGTTTGGTGTAATCACGTCAGGTTAGGATCCAGCTGTTGCACTTGCGCGCATCGTTGCCTTTAAGATGCTCAAAGGGGGAAGCCTGGTTCAGCTAAGCGAGGTCCCGGTGACCGGGCGACGGTTGTTTATTCAGGAAGCACCGCTGTTGTTGTTGTTGTTGTTGTTGTTTTAATGCAACATAGAGGAAGTAACCGACGGAGCTGACTCTTATGCATTTCGGATTTCATTATCTGTCGGCCTACCGTGGAGCAGCACCATCGGCGGCGGATGGGCGGGGGCGAGAGGGACGGCACGAGACGAGACGGGGTCCGCAAGGAGGGTGCATGCACAAAATACTTTCCCTTTAAAGCGGAGAGGGACAGAGGGGGTGAAGGAGAGATTAAAAAAAGAAAAAAAAGAAAAGGAAGAAAGACCGAGAGGGAGGGAGGGCGAGAGAGAGAGGGAGAGCGAGTTTGAAAAAAAGAGAAAGATGTTACCGTGTCGATTGAAACACCGAGGCGGAGCCATGGACCGCAGCCGAGCAGGAGCGCTCTAGTTAGGGGACGAGCTGTACGCAACGCCGAGGCTTGGGACCCGACGCCGCGGCCTTTTTCCGGAGCTATCGCAAAAAAACATAAATTACACCTGCTAACAGCTGCTATGCTTAGCCGTACATCCTTCTCATTTTCAGTATAAAATCTCTATTTTGCATGCAATTCACCAAATTTTATTCCAGTAGACATAAGCAAATTATATTAAAATGCACCATTAAAGGAAGCATGATAACAACCATTTTGTCGCATTTTGCAAGAAGCATCTTAGTGCCTGTTTAACGCCAACAGATTGCCATATACATTCATAATTATCAGCCGAATTACTAATAAGTGTCAGCCGATTTAAGCTAAATGTCGTCCGCTGTCATTCTGTATTTTCCATGAGTTAACCCGGGCAGGGAGAGGAGAGACACGGGCCTCAGATTGTGTTTTCACGGCAGCAGTAGGGGCGTTCGGTCCTCGGCTGCGTCCCCCTCCTCCCTCCCCTCTTTGCTCCCGCGGTGGTTAGCTGTCCCCCGCCGCGGTGTTCAGGATGGACACCTCCTGGAGTAATTTCCTCTTTCAGGTAAGTCTTAATTGATGCTGGGGCTGCTTTGTGCTTTTGGGTGTATTTTTTGGTGGGGAGGAGGGGAAATGGGAGGATTTGGGGGGGTGGAAGAGGAGCAGGATTTGGGGGGGGTTGAAGAGGAGCACGAGGAGGAGGGGGGGTCACAGAGGGGTCAGGGTGAAGCCGGCTTTTGGGTCCACAGTTGACAGGTAAGGGTGTATGTCACGTACGGTATTTGCTGATATTTTAACCCTGCTGATGTCCTGGGCTCAAATTAGACCCGTTTTTACAAGTTTCTACTTCAGAAATGTGGGATTCTTTCATCCAAATTCTCCAAATAATACACGGATGGTTCCATACAACGCTGAAGGATCAGTTCACTACTTTATTGAATTTTGGGTGTTTTATTCCCCCTCCCCCAAAAGAAACTTTGACAAGAGACCAAAAAAATTATATAATTTCATATAAATGAGGTTTCTTGAACATGAATTCGGAAAACAAACAGTGTAAAACTAGTGGTGATATATTGGTGTTAGTATACTGATGGTAGGGTTACAAAAAGGAAGAAAATGTTGAAAAAAAAAAGCGTCAAAAAGTGTTGAAAAAGCCTCAAAAATAGTTAATTTTCAGTTTTGACCTGGGAGGACAACACAAGGGTTAAAATCTGCCACCATACGAAACTATTGGACTCGCGGGCCTGCGATCAATAACGCCCTGTTGCATTGTGGGTCTTGTGTGTCTATATGTGTTGATTATTTCATATTAATGTTATCCACATAACAGCTGGGAGGAGGCCTCGGGGGAAGACCCAGGACTAGGTGGAGGGATTATATCTCCAACCTGGCCTGGGAACACCTCGGGACCCCCAGTCGGGGCTGGTTGATGTGGCTCGGGGAAAGGGAAGTTTGGGGGTCCCCTGCTGGAGCTGCTGCCCCCGAGACCTGATACCGGATAAGCGGCTGAAGATGGATGGATGGATGGGACTCCGAGCCAGGCGGAGACGCCTCTGGAGTCGGACCTGCGTTCCTTCCTCCCTTCCTTCCTCCCTTCCTTCTTTAATAAAGTGTTCCTGTCCAATCTGTTGTTAGACGCCGTCGACTCCGAGCCAGGCGGAGACCCCTCTGCAGTCGGACCTGCTCCCGGAGCTCAGCGGCTCGGCCCAGAGTCCTCCGGCGGAGCACGTCGCCTCGCCGCCGTCCACCGTCGACACCGCCGCCCTCAGCGAGGAGCCGCTGCCTGGTGAGACACAAACCCACAAACAGGACATCAACAGCGGTAGAAGTACTCAGATCCTTTACTGCAGTAAAAGTACTAACACCACGCTGTTGAAATACTCTGTTACAAGGTAAAGTCCTGTAGTGACAATGTTACTTAAGTAAAAGTATCATCATGAAAATGTACTTAAAGTATTAAAGGTCCCATGACATGATGCTCTTTGGTAGGGATGTAACGATATTGACGTTATCGCGCTATCGCGGTGGTAAACGTGTCTCGATATCGTCGTGGTTGAGTTACAATAATAAAAGGACAGGTGTCCGTCAAAAAGCAAGAGGAATAAACAGTCCCGCGGAACAAATCATTGTTAACTACATAGACCATGATCCTTTGCGCTGCGTCGTCATACCAACCGTTCTTAAGCCAATAGGATTGCACGCGGATTGCACGCGCCACGCTGTCCACACAAGCTCACAGCAAGCCAGCATGGCCGACAGCGATACTTGTAAGGATGAAAACAACAACAACCCCGAAGTTGAGATTGTGCCGGCCCCTGCAGCTTTTAAGTCAGATGTCTGGAAACATTTTGGTTTCGCCGTGTCAAAAAACGCTAAAGGAGAGAAGGTGGTGGACAGACAATGGACTATATGCAAGCACTGCCACAGTAAACTGCGATACAACACGGGAAACACAAGTAATATGCGAAATATGATGAAAAACGTGAACCTAAGCTAACTGATAGGTCAGTGTTTTTTTTAAAAGGCTTTTTGACTGACTATTTTATTTAAGTTTAAGTTATGTTCCTAAATACCAGTTTTAAAAGGCTGCTTTTATTTTCCTTGCACATTTAAACCTGACTTAACTTGATATTTGTTTGCACTTAAAGGGAATTCCCTATTGTTTACAATTGTTCTAGTTGCTTCTTGAACTTGAACATTGCACAGAAGAATCAACAGAATATTGACTACAACTGTGATCAGCGTTTTATGTTGTCATGATCCATAAATACAACAATAAATTGCCTGTTGACTGGCAAAAGCAGAAAAAATGCCTGTATTTTTTTGCTATTATCATCACAAACACTATTGTGAGCTATTTAACAATACCGTGAGCTTTTCCACAATATCGCAATAAATATCGTACCGTGAGGTCAATATCGAAATTGTATCGTACCGTGAGATTTTGATATCGTTACATCCCTACTCTTTGGATGCTTTTATATAGACCTTAGTGGTCCCTAATACTGTATCTGAAGTCTCTTTTATATAGACCTTAGTGGTCCCTAATACTGTATCTGAAGTCTCTTTTATATAGACCTTAGTGGTCCCTAATACTGTATCTGAAGTCTCTTTATATATACCTTAGTGGTCCCCTAATACTGTATCTGAAGTCTCTTTATATAGACCTTAGTGGTCCCTAATACTGTATCTGAAGTCTCTTTTATATAGACCTTAGTGGTCCCCTAATACTGTATCTGAAGTCTCTTTTATATAGACCTTAGTGGTCTCTAATACTGTATCTGAAGTCTCTTTTATATAGACCTTAGTGGTCCCCTAATACTGTATCTGAAGTCTCTTTTATATAGACCTTAGTGGTCCCCTAATACTGTATCTGAAGTCTCTTTTATATAGACCTTAGTGGTCTCTAATACTGTATCTGAAGTCTCTTTATATAGACCTTAGTGGTCCCCTAATACTGTATCTGAAGTCTCTTTTATATAGACCTTAGTGGTCTCTAATACTGTATCTGAAGTCTCTTTATATAGACCTTAGTGGTCCCTAATACTGGATCTGAAGTCTCTTTATATAGACCTTAGTGGTCCCTAATACTGTATCTGAAGTCTCTTTATATAGACCTTAGTGGTCCCTAATACTGTATCTGAAGTCTTTTATATAGACCTTAGTGGTCCCCTAATACTGGATCTGAAGTCTCTTTATATAGACCTTATAACAGCTCTGTGCTGTGTGTTTATTATTTTTAAATTTTTATTAATATTATTATTAATATTATTATTTTTTTATTTGTATTATTATTATTATTTATATTATTATTATTTGTTATTATTTTTACTATTATCATAATAAGAGCTCTGTGCTGTGTCTGGCAGTCAAAGCGCTGGCCAGGCCGAGCCGGCCGGCCCACGTCTGCGCCACCTGCAACAAGGAGTTCAAGAACAGCTACAACCTGCGGCGGCACCAGTCGGTGCACACGGGCATCCGCATGAAGGACCGTGCGGCGCGGGAGAAGGAGGACGGGGGGAAGGGGGGGCGGGGGGACAAGCAGACGGTGCCTCTGTCCCTCCTCCACCTCACGCTGCCCCTGCAGCCGGCGCTCCCCCCCAACGCCGCCGCCGCCCCGGAGACCCTCCCCCAGCACGCCAGCCAGGAGAGCCAGGCAGTGTCGGTGTCCATCGCCCCGGCGACCGTAACCATGGCTGCGCCGCCTCAGCCCATCCAGGCAGCTGTTGTTGTTGTGGGCCCCATGGAGCAGGTGGGTCTGAGGTTAATATGGATGGATGGATGGATGGATGGATGGATGGATGGATAGATAGATATTGATCCCAATAAAAAAATAATAAAAAGTGACAAAATACGTTGGGAAAAGTGGAAAAAAGTGTCGAGAGAGAGAGACATATACAGTGTGGAAAATGAGTATTTGAACACTCTGCTATTTTGCAAGTTCTCCCACTTAGAAATCATGGAGGGTCTGAAATTGTCATCGTAGGTGCATGTCCACTGTGAGAGACATAATCTAAAAAAAATATCCAGAAATCACAATGTATGATTTTTTTACTATTTATTTGTATGATACAGCTGCAAATAAGTATTTGAACACCTGAGAAAATCAATGTTAATATTTGGTCCAGTAGCCTTTGTTTGCAGTTCCAGAGGTCAAACGTTTCCTGTAGTTTTTCACCAGGTTTGACACACTGCAGAAGGGATTTTGGCCCACTCCTCCACACAGATCTTCTCTAGATCAGTCAGGTTTCTGGGCTGTCGCTGAGAAACACGGAGTTTGAGCTCTTTCCAAAGATTCTCTATTGGGTTTAGGTCTGGAGACTGGCTAGGCCCCCCCAGAACCTTGATCTGCTTCTTCCAGAGCCCCTCCTTGGTTCTCCTGGCTGTGTGCTTCGGGTCATTGTCATGTTGGAAGACCCAGCCTCGACCCATCTTCAATGCTCTAACTGAGGGAAGGAGGTTGTTCCCCAAAATCTCCCAATACATGGCCCCGGTCCTCCTCTCCTTAATACAGTGCAGTCGGCCTGTCCCATGTGCAGAAAAACACCCCCAAAGCATGATGGTACCACCCCTAACCTAACCTAACCTTGGAAACGGTGATCCCAGCTCTTTTCAGGTCATGGACCAGCTCCTCCCGTGTAGTTCTGGGCTGATTTCTCACCTTTCTTAGAATCATTGAGACCCCACGAGGTGAGATCTTGCATGGAGCCCCAGTCCGAGGGAGATTGACAGTCATGTTTAGCTTCTTTCATTTTCTAATGATTGCTCCAACAGTGGACCTTTTTTCACCAAGCTGCTTGGACATGTCCCCGTAGCCCTTTCCAGCCTTGTGGAGGTGGACAATTTAGTCTCTAGTGTCTTTGGACAGCTCTTTGGTCTTGGCCATGTTAGTAGTTGGATTCTTTCTGATTGTATGGGGTGGACAGGTGTCTTTATGCAGCTAACGACCTCAAACAGGTGCATCTAATTTAGGATAATAAATGGAGTGGAGGTGGACATTTTGAAGGCAGACTAACAGGTCTTTGAGGGTCAGAATTGTAGCTGATAGACAGGTGTTCAAATACTTATTTGCAGCTGTATCATACAAATAAATAGTTAAAAAATCATACATTGTGATTTCTGGATTTATTTTTAGATTATGTCTCTCACAGTGGACATGCACCTACGAGGACAATTTCAGACCCTCCATGATTTCTAAGTGGGAGAACTTGCAAAATAGCAGGGTGTTCAAATACTTATTTTCCTCACTGTACATACATTAATTCCAATAAAATGGGAAATTATAGTCACAGCAAAATCAGTCATACAGCACAGAATATAAATGAAATACTAGGATACAATATACATACATACAATATACGTGAAATAATAATAGGATAAAATACAAGAACTAATTTGAATATATACAAGTTGGGAATGCAAAAATGTGCAACTGCTTAACTAGTAATGATACATATGTGTATGTACTTCTGATAATCCAAGTTATGTTTTCTAATGGTGTGTTCAGGGACTCTGTCTCTCTCAGAACCCCAACCCCAACCAGGTGAGGAAGAACCACGCCTGCGAGGCGTGCGGGAAGGCCTTCAGGGACGTGTACCACCTGAACCGCCACCGCCTGTCCCACTCGGACGAGAAGCCGTACTCGTGCCCCGTCTGCCAGCAGCGCTTCAAGAGGAAAGACCGGATGAGCTACCACGTCCGCTCGCACCAGGGTGCCGTGGAGAAACCCTACGTCTGTCCCCACTGCGCCAAGGCCTTCTCTCGGTACAGCGCCCATCATCACACATGTAGCTTTCATTTAGTCTTAATAACAACTTTGGTCTATTAGTGTAGCGCTCTTCATACATTAACCCTCATGTTGCCCTCATGTTGTCTTCATGTTGTCCTCATGTTGCCCTCATGTTGTCCTCATGTTGTCTTCATGTTGTCCTCATGTTGCCCTCATGTTGTCTTCATGTTGTCCTCATGTTGTCTTCATGTTGTCCTCATGTTGTCCTCATGTTGTCCTCATGTTGTCTTCATGTTGTCCTCATGTTGCCCTCATGTTGTCCTCATGTTGTCTTCATGTTGTCCTCATGTTGTCCTCATGTAGCCCTCATGTTGTCCTCATGTTGTCCTCATGTTGTCTTCATGTTGTCCTCATGTTGTCCTCATGTAGCCCTCATGTTGTCCTCATGTTGTCCTCATGTTGCCCTCATGTTGTCCTCATGTTGCCCTCATGTTGCCCTCATGTTGCCCTCATGTTGCCCTCATGTTGCCCTCATGTTGTCTTCATGTTGTCCTCATGTTGTCCTCATGTAGCCCTCATGTAGCCCTCATGTTGTCCTCATGTTGTCCTCATGTTGTCCTCATGTTGCCCTCATGTTGCCCTCATGTTGCCCTCATGTTGCCCTCATGTTGTCCTCATGTTGCCCTCATGTTGTCCTCATGTTGTCCTCATGTTGCCCTCATGTTGCCCTCATGTTGCCCTCATGTTGCCCTCATGTTGCCCTCATGTTGCCCTCATGTTGTCCTCATGTTGTCTTCATGTTCTCCTCATATTCCAGTCTGTGATTACCCATCAACATCCAGTCCTTTAATTTTAATCTAAATAATTCCTAATTTCTGCTTTTCTAACTCAAACATTAGGTATAATTTCCTATAAATGAGGTTTATTGACCATAAATTCCAAAAATAACTGAAAAAATAAAGTTACGTAGTGTTGAAAACGTAAAGAAAAGTGACAAACATTGAAAAAAGTGTCAAAAGTCTTGATTTAAGACAACACAAGGCTAAAAAGCCTTTTGTTGTGCTAAATAGACAGTGATTTAACCCTTGTGTTGTCTCCCGTGTCAAAAACGGACAAACATTTGACATTTTCGTCTCTTTTTCAGACTTTTTTGTTTAGTTTTCACTAACACCACCTTACTAGTTTTACTACTTTTTGGAAATCATTGTCAATAACCCTCATTTATATAGAATTAGACCTAATATTAAAGTTAAAAAAGCAGAAATTATGAATTATTGTGACAAATAGTTAAGATCAGAGGAATGAAAGTGATCAATTGTATTTTAAAGAGCGTTGGAAGGAATCCATTTTTTGTGGTAATCTGGTTAAAAAGAAACTCATATTTCAGATATAGATGTTTATTAAAGGGTCAGATTAGAACCGAGGAAAACAAGAGGGTTAAGGGATAAAGATTTTCAGATCCATAAGCTGTTCTGAGCACTAAAAACTACTAGTTAAAACTATTCATTACTAAAAGTACAATTTTTTTTTTTTTTTAATTCCTTAAGTATTATTAAATATTGTTTACAAAGGTCTCACATGTTTTCCTTGTCTCTTTGTAAGGCAGCTTTAGACATCTAACATCTAGCATCCAGCCTCTAATATCTAGCCTCTAGCATCTAACATCTAACCTTTAGCATCTAGCCTCTAGCATCTAGCCTCTAACATCTAGCATCCAGCCTCTAACATCTAGCCTCTAGCATCTAACATCTAGCCTCTAGCATCTAGCATCTAACATCTAGCCTCTAGCATCTAACATCTAGCCTCTAGCATCTAACATCTAACATCTAGCCTCTAACATCTAGCCTCTAACATCTAACATCTAGCCTCTAGCATCTAGCATCTAGCCTCTAACATCTAGCATCCAGCCTCTAACATCTAGCATCCAGCCTCTAACATCTAGCCTCTAGCATCTAACATCTAGCCTCTAGTATCTAACATCTAGCCTCTAGCCTCTAGCATCTAACATCTAGCCTCTAGCATCTAGCCTCTGACATCTAACATCTAGCTTCTAGCCTCTAACATCTAGCATCCAGCCTCTAGCCTCTAGCATCTAGCCTCTAACATCTAGCATCTAGCCTCTAGCCTCTAGCCTCTAGCCTCTAACATCTAACATCTAGCCTCTAGCATCTAGCCTCTAGCATCTAGCCTCTAGCTTCTAGCCTCTAGCATCTAACATCTAGCCTCTAGCATCTAGCCTCTAGCATCTAGCATTTAGCCTCTAGCATCTAACATCTAGCATTCAGCAACAGGGCCATTCAAAGTGCTTTACATTAACACGATTAAAATAATAAAAGTTACATTGCACTATAAGAAATTAAGCATTAAAGAGCAGTTAGATTAGGCAAAATACTTACAATTTCTTATCCATCATTGTATTTGTTGTCCTTTGTATATTCCCCATAACTCAAAACAGATTTGATCATATTTTGCCACAACAGCGTCTCAATAACACGCTAATAATGCATACGAGGTGGCGTGTCATACATACGCCGTGTCGTGAGATCAGTCCGGTGTGGTGATATATACAGTGGTGCTCATAAGTTTACATACCCATGCTTAAGTTGACTAAAAAGAGGAATAAAAAAAAAACATGTTTTGGAAATTTATCTTAATGCCTTAATTAAAAAATGAGGTAAAATCCAACATTTAAGGACACCAATTTTCTTTGTGAATGAATAATGTATATACATTATACATGTTTTTTTATTCCTTTTTTAGTCAACTTAAGCATGGGTATGTAAACTTATGAGCACAACTGTGTATATATACTGTGTATATATATATATATATATATAATATATATATATATATATATATATATATATAATAATAATAAAATGGGTTTTGTGGTGTTGTTTTGCAGACCGGACCACCTTAACAGCCACGTCCGACAGGTGCACTCTACAGAGAGACCGTTCAAGTGCACGGTAACGTCTTCATCTGTCTCTTTACTGGAGTTCAACCAATATGGGTTTGTGAATCATAAAGACCATGAAACACTGGGTAGTAATAATGAGATGATGATAATGATTATTATTTTTAAATAATAATATATTGATTTTTATTAATTTTTTGGGCTTTTCCGCCTTTAATTGTTGACAGGACAGTTAGGTGGTGGGGGGGAGACGCTGGACCTCTGCATCGAGGCATAAACCTATCAGTACATGTGCGCCCGCCCTACCACTGGCCCAACCCGGCCACATTATGAGATTTTTAACTTCTAAACGCCTTCTTAACCCTCGTGTTGTCTTCCCGTCAAAATTGAAAATCATCACTTTTGTTTAGGCTTTTTTATCGATTTTTTTAAACTTTTTCTTACGTTTTTGTCATTTTTTTTAGACGTTTTCAACACTACGTAACACTAACTTATTAACTTTAGTTTTTCAGTTATTTTTGGAATTTATGGTCAATAAACCTCATTTATAGGAAATTATACCTAATGTTTGAGTTAGAAAAGCAGAAATTAGGAATTATTGAGACTAAAATTAAAGGAATGGATGTTGATGATAATCACAGACTGGAATATGTCAACTTTTACTCAATACTATTTCAAAAACACTTCCATTTGTTTTACAATGCTATAAAATTGAATAAGACGCCCCAAAATGAATGAAAGTAGAGATTTGTACTTGGCAAAGAGCGTTGGGTGGAATCAATCATGTTATTTTGGGGAATTAAAAAGAACATTGATATAGGACAACATGAGGACAACATGGGGACAACATGGGGACAACATGAGGACAACATGAGGACAACATGGGGACAACATGAGGACAACATGGGGACAACATGAGGACAACATGAGGACAACATGGGGACAACATGAGGGCAACATGAAGACAACATGAGGACAACATGAGGACAACATGAGGACAACATGAGGACAACATGGGGACAACATGAGGGCAACATGGGGAGAACATGAGGACAACATGAGGACAACATGAAGACAACATGAGGGCAACATGAGGACAACATGAGGACAACATGGGGACAACATGAGGGCAACATGGGGAGAACATGAGGACAACATGAGGACAACATGAAGACAACATGAGGGCAACATGAGGACAACATGAGGACAACATGAGGACAACATGGGGACAACATGAGGACAACATGAGGACAACATGGGGACAACATGAGGGCAACATGGGGAGAACATGAGGACAACATGAAGACAACATGAGGACAACATGAGGGCAACATGAGGACAACATGAGGGCAACATGAGGGCAACATGAGGGCAACATGAGGGCAACATGGGGACAACATGAGGGCAACATGGGGACAACATGAGGACAACATGAGGACAACATGAGGACAACATGAGGACAACATGAGGACAACATGGGGACAACATGAGGGCAACGTGGGGAGAACATGAGGACAACATGAAGACAACATGAGGACAACATGAGGGCAACATGAGGACAACATGAGGGCAACATGAGGGCAACATGAGGGCAACATGAGGGCAACATGGGGACAACATGAGGGCAACATGAGGGCAACATGAAGGCACCATGAGGACACCATGAGGGCAACATGAGGGCAACATGAGGGCAACATGAGGACACCATGAGGGCAACATGAGGGCAACATGAGGGCAACATGAGGACACCATGAGGACACCATGAGGACAACATGAGGGCAACATGAGGGCAACATGAGGGCAACATGAGGGCAACATGAGGACAACATGAGGGCAACATGAGGACAACATGAGGACAACATGAGGGTTAAGACTCATTGAGATGATCTTATGGAAAGTTCCCCATGCCAATTTCTAGTTATGGTGAAGGGTATGTGATGGGGGGGGGGCTATTTTAATATTCAATATTTACCTCTGAGATGTAGAGGAGTACAAGTAGGAAGTTACTACGAAGATAGATTTGATCCTCTGGTTGTATTTCCGTGTTTGACTCCTGCTTCTCTCACTACGCGTATCCGTGTCCTTGTCTCCCCACAGACGTGCACGTCGGCGTTCGCCACGCGGGACCGTCTCCGCGCCCACCTGGTCCGTCACGAGGAGAAGGTGCCGTGTCACATCTGTGGGAAGCTGCTGTCGGCTGCGTACATCACGGACCACATGAGGGTCCACAACCAGTCCCAGCACCACGCCTGCCACCTCTGCAACCGCAGTAAGTCCCAGAGACCGGCACCAGTCTCTGGTGCAGGTTTGACTCCTTCAACCAAAGCTGTTTCTAGCTGTAAGACTACATCTCCACTACTATGCTAAGGTCCCATGACATGGTGCTCTTTGGATGCTTCTATATAGACCTTAGTGGTCCCTGATACTGTATCTGAAGTCTCTTTTATATAGACCTTAGTGGCCCCTAATACTGTATCTGAAGTCTCTTTTATATAGACCTTAGTGGTCCCTAATACTGTATCTGAAGTCTCTTTTATATAGACCTTAGTGGTCCCTAATACTGTATCTGAAGTCTCTTTTATATAGACCTTAGTGGCCCCTAATACTGTATCTGAAGTCTCTTTTATATAGACCTTAGTGGTCCCTAATACTGTATCTGAAGTCTCTTTTATATAGACCTTAGTGGTCCCTAATACTGTATCTGAAGTCTCTTTTATATAGACCTTAGTGGTCCCTAATACTGTATCTGAAGTCTCTTTTATATAGACCTTAGTGGTCCCTAATACTGTATCTGAAGTCTCTTTTATATAGACCTTAGTGGTCCCTAATACTGTATCTGAAGTCTCTTTTATATAGACCTTAGTGGTCCCCTAATACTGTATCTGAAGTCTCTTTTATATAGACCTTAGTGGTCCCTAATACTGTATCTGAAGTCTCTTTTATATAGACCTTAGTGGTCCCCTAATACTGTATCTGAAGTCTCTTTTATATAGACCTTAGTGGTCCCCTAATACTGTATCTGAAGTCTCTTTATATAGACCTTAGTGGTCCCTAATACTGTATCTGAAGTCTCTTTATATAGACCTTAGTGGTCCCCTAATACTGTATCTGAAGTCTCTTTTATATAGACCTTAGTGGTCCCCTAATACTGTATCTGAAGTCTCTTTTATATAGACCTTAGTGGTCCCCTAATACTGTATCTGAAGTCTCTTTTATATAGACCTTAGTGGTCCCTAATACTGTATCTGAAGTCTCTTTATATAGACCTTAGTGGTCCCTAATACTGTATCTGAAGTCTCTTTTATACAGACCTTAGTGGTCCCTTACACACACACATACGGAGGATTGTTTGTGTTGTCCAGGCTTCACCACGCTCACCTACCTGCGCGTCCACGCCCAGAAGCACCACGGCCAGGAGTGGAAGGAGAGCGGGGGGGCACGGGGGGGCTTCGGCGGGACGGGGGTCGGCGGGGTGCTGCTCTGCCAGCTGTGCGGGGTGCAGTGCAAGACAGCCACGCAGCTCCAGGGCCACATGGGCACCCACGGCAGCCAGGGCGACCCCGGGGTGGGCCAGACCAGCGCCGGCCCCGTGGGCACCACCAGCGTGGCCGTCACCGTGTCCAGCGCCAGCGCAGTGGGACTGCTGGTCACGGACTGCTCTGGTATCGCCCCCCAGACTCACAGCTAGCAGGCTGGGGGGGCTGGGGGGCAGGGGGGGGTGGGGGGACGAGACGAGGAGGAGAGAACCGGAGTGACAGCATCCAATCCAGGTGGGTGAATCATACGTCCATCATCACCTTCCCCCACCTGAGGTTTAAGACTACAAGTTGAAAAAGTAAAAAAACAAAAAAACCTTCCTGCCCCCCCTCCTCCCCCCCAATCAACCGAATCACCGGGTCGCTTCTGGTCTTAATGGGTCTCAACCCACCACAATCTCTGCCCGAAATGTTTGCAGTCATATTGCATTGTGGGTAATGTAGGCAGCAGATTCTGACATGGGAGAAGAATCTGGGAACATTAAGTCACATGATTGACCCAGTATCACTCACACTCCTCTTCTCTTTGTCCTTTATTGTTCACGCACGTTGCATCGGTTGCACTCGAGACGTAACAAAGCCTAAATGTTGTGTCCCTGGCAGTAAAATAAATAATAATAATATGTTATACAATCCCAAAAACCAGTTGTCTTATTGTCAATAATCACCTGGGGAAGTCATACGCTGATACCTGTTAATTAGACTTGTTCTGTTTGCGCCTGCAGGGTCTTTGCCGACTGGCAGAAGAGGACTGAGGAAGGGGGGGGGGGGGGGCGGTGGCAAACAGCTGAGCTGCACCAGACTCTGAGAGACACTTGGCGAACTGTCCAGCGTCCTTGTCACAGCCAGGGCGGAGAAGACGAGGAGGACGACCTCCATGTGTGTTTTTATTCCTGTGGCTTTAGCGGTTAGTTGTTTCTATTGGCTCTCATGTCGCCCGACTTGCACAGCGTGTCATGATTTTGTAACGCCGTTCGATGTTTTTAGATCATTTCTATTCCACGATGTTAGTGTTTATTTCTAATGAGGTTGACCTAGAGATACGACGCGACTTAAAACGAGTTTAATTTATTACTGAACGGCCTCCAGTTTGCCTTTGTCAGACTCTTCAGAGCAGGAAAACCTCGCAGGACGCGGGATGTTTCGAGGGATGTAACGATACACTCGCCACCGCGACGCCATTCGCCATCTTAACCCTCTGAGGCCCAGGGGCACTTACACGTGTCTTCTTAAATTGACCTTTTTTAGGGTGTTTGCATGTAACTGATCCCCATGTGTTTTTCAAGTCAAGTCAGCTTTACTGTCAGTTTCTTCCCACATACTGTACTAGACATGCAGAGGAATCGAACGTCGGTTTCTCCCCATCCCCGCGGTGAAGAAGACAAAGAAATGCACAACCGATGAGACAGAGATTCCTACCACGAGAGGAAAAAAACAAGTGCTCAACAGATAGGGACAGTTTTAACAATATTACAAGACAAAAACACAGGAATGTTATGAGATGACGGGTTGTGAAGATGTGCAAAAATGCAACTTCAGAGTTTCTTTTCATATAAAAATTCTATTCAATTTTATTCATAGTATAAATTCATAACGAGTTATCTCAGGACACTTTACAGATAGAGCAGGTCTAGACCACTCTATAATTTACAGATGGAGCAGGTCTAGACAGCTCTATAATTTACAGATAGAGCAGGTCTAGACCGCTCTATAATTTACAGATAGAGCAGGTCTAGACCACTCTATAATTTACAGATAGAGCAGGTCTAGACCGCTCTATATTTTACAGATAGAGCAGGTCTAGACCACTCTATAATTTACAGATAGAGCAGGTCTAGACCACTCTATAATTTACAGATGGAGCAGGTCTAGACCACTCTATAATTTACAGATAGAGCAGGTCTAGACCACTCTATAATTTACAGGTAGAGCAGGTCTAGACCACTCTATAATTTACAGATAGAGCAGGTCTAGACCGCTCTATATTTTACAGATAGAGCAGGTCTAGACCACTCTATAATTTACAGGTAGAGCAGGTCTAGACCACTCTATATTTTACAGATAGAGCAGGTCTAGACCACTCTATAATTTACAGATAGAGCAGGTCTAGACCGCTCTAAATTACAGATAGAGCAGGTCTAGACCGCTCTATAATTTACAGATAGAGCAGGTCTAGACCGCTCTATAATTTACAGATAGAGCAGGTCTAGACCGCTCTATAATTTACAGATAGAGCAGGTCTAGACCACTCTATAATTTACAGATAGAGCAGGTCTAGACCACTCTATAATTTACAGATAGAGCAGGTCTAGACCACTCTATAATTTACAGATAGAGCAGGTCTAGACCGCTCTATAATTTACAGATGGAGCAGGTCTAGACCGCTCTATAATTTACAGATAGAGCAGGTCTAGACCACTCTATAATTTACAGATAGAGCAGGTCTAGACCGCTCTATAATTTACAGATAGAGCAGGTCTAGACCGCTCGATAATTTAAATTTTAAAGCACAATCATGAAATACCCTCTATTTAGAAGTTATTTTAGCACCAGCGGTGGAATGTAACTAAGTACATGTACTCCAGTACTGTACTTAAGTACACATGTTGAGGTACTTGTACTTTAGTTGGAGTCTTTTCTCTTCATGTTACTTTCTACTTCTACTCCACTACATTCATCTGACAGCTCTAGTTACTAGTTACTTTAGTTACTAGTTACTTTACACATTAAGATTCCTGCACACTAACCACATGTATTTAATATAATCTGATGTTATTATACAGTAACCATAGCAACAATATAAGGGCTCCAGGTCCAGCTGAGATGATGATGTCATTAAACAGCTGATTGGATCCTTTACTCTTTCTACAACGGGAGGTTCTTTATTTTTAATACTAAAGTACTAAAGTAACATTTTCCCTGCAGGACTTTCCCTTGTAACAGAGTATTTCTACACAGTGGTGTTAGTACTTTTACTGCAGTAGAGGATCTGAGTAGTTCTTCAACCGCTGTTGTAGCTGAACAGAAATAATACAGAAAATACCGCTTACATTTGTTCAAATGACGATATCCGAGCTGCCAAAATCATCTGTGTGTGTGTCCGACCCCAGAGGGTTAAACAACAAAGAGAATACATTTGATTTCTAAAACAAATCCCACATCAGAATATGTTAAAAAAAAAATAAAAACAATAGAAATCTCTTCAGATGAATGGACTGAGACGTCGTAGTGACATCTGGAGAAAGTAGATCACGCTGCAGGACGATTAAAACCATCACGATTCAGTTTGGATCCCAACCGCTTGATATCTTTTACACACTTACGTCCGTTAGCAGCAGATTCCCGATGCATCGTTACATCCCCGGTTGTTTCAGAGCGGCCATCTTGTATATACACTTTTATAAAGCTGATAGAGGCAAACTAATAGTTAATGTGTGTGTGTGTGTACGTTTCTCCATGAACATTGAATGTGCGTAACTTCTCTGCTTCATATGGTCTTTGCTCTGTCTATGGATGCTGATTTGTAATTCTTAAAAAAAAAAAAAAAAGGTAAATAGCCGTGTAATTTGTAGCTAAACCTTGGTGACACATTCTGTGGCTGATTGTACTTGATGCCTAGTGCATAGCGCCTCGTTACTACTGTATTAAAACGCAGTGAAATGCCTGAGTGGATTCACGTGGAAGTGATCTTCATGAGTGTCTGCGCTGGAATGTGGTCTCGCGTAGTCAGATCTATCTCCACAGCGCTGCGGAGGAAGGTCTGGCTACACCACACATGCATGCTGGGATGGGAGAAAAAGAGCCTCCGAAAATCCCTGGTGCCATCATGAAAAAGCGAGCCCTAAAAGGGAACACTGGAAAAAGCAATAAAATTGTCTAAAAAAAACATGGAAAAAAGTGACAAAATCTTCGGAAAAAAGCTACATACAGTGAGGAAAATAAGTATTTGAACACGCTGCTATTTTGCAAGTTCTCCCACTTAGAAATCATGGAGGGTCTGAAATTGTCATCGTAGGTGCATGTCCACTGTGAGAGACATAATCTAAAAAAAATAAATATTTTTTTTACTATTTATTTGTATGATACAGCTGCAAATAAGTATTTGAACACCTGTCTATCAGCTAGAATTCTGACCCTCAAAGACCTGTTAGTCTGCCTTCAAAATGTCCACCTCCACTCCATTTATTATCCTAAATTAGATGCACCTGTTTGAGGTCGTTAGCTGCATAAAGACACCTGTCCACCCCATACAATCAGTAAAAATCCAACTACTAACATGGCCAAGACCAAAGAGCTGTCCAAAGACACTAGAGACAAAATTGTAGACCTCCACAAGGCTGGAAAGGGCTACGGGGACATGTCCAAGCAGCTTGGTGAAAAAAGGTCCACTGTTGGAGCAATCATTAGAAAATGGAAGAAGCTAAACGTGACTGTCAATCTCCCTCGGACTGGGGCTCCATGCAAGATCTCACCTCGTGGGGTCTTAATGATCCTAAGAAAGGTGAGAAATCAGCCCAGAACTACACGGGAGGAGCTGGTCCAGGACCTGAAAAGAGCTGGGACCACCGTTTCCAAGGTTACTGTTGGTAATACACTAAGACGTCATGGTTTGAAATCATGCATGGCCCGGAAGGTTCCCCTGCTTAAACCAGCACATGTCAAGGCCCGTCTTAAGTTTGCCAATGACCATTTGGATGATCCAGAGGAGTCATGGGAGAAAGTCATGTGGTCAGATGAGACCAAAATAGAACTTTTTGGTCATACAGTAATTCCACTAACCGTGTTTGGAGGAAGAAGAATGATGAGGACCATCCCAAGAACACCATCCCTACTGTGAAGCATGGGGGGGTAACATCATGCTTTGGGGGTGTTTTTCTGCACATGGAACAGGGCGACTGCACTGTATTAAGGAGAGGAGGACCGGGGCCATGTATTGGGAGATTTTGGGGAACGACCTCCTTCCCTCAGTTAGAGCATTGAAGATGGGTCGAGGCTGGGTCTTCCAACATGACAATGACCCGAAGCACACAGCCAGGAGAACCAAGGAGTGGCTCTGGAAGAAGCAGATCAAGGTTCTGGGGGGGCCTAGCCAGTCTCCAGACCTAAACCCAATAGAGAATCTTTGGAGGGAGCTCCAACTCCGTGTTTCTCAGCGACAGCCCAGAAACCTGACTGATCTAGAGAAGATCTGTGTGGAGGAGTGGGCCAAAATCCCTTCTGCAGTGTGTCAAACCTGGTGAAGAACTACAGGAAACGTTTGACCTCTGGAACTGCAAACAAAGGCTACTGTACCAAATATTAACATTGATTTTCTCAGGTGTTCAAATACTTATTTGCAGCTGTATTATACAAATAAATAGTTAAAAATCATACATTGTGATTTCTGGATGTTTTTTTTAGATTATGTCTCTCACAGTGGACATGCACCTACGAGGACAATTTCAGACCCCTCCATGATTTCTAAGTGGGAGAACTTGCAAAATAGCAGCGTGTTCAAATACTTATTTTCCTCACTGTATATATACACACTAATATATATATACTCACTAATATATACACACACTGATATATACACACTAATATATATATATACTCACTAAGATATACACACTAATATATACTCACTAAGATATACACACTAAACCGAGCAGGCCCGCCTTGTTGCACCGTCCAAATTCTCTTAAAAATATAACAAAATAACATTTTCGGCGTGTAGCTCGCTTGTTGTCGTTTCCCGAAGCGAACGGAGGTTGAAGCAAACGGCAACACCCAGAGGGAGGAAGAGGAGGGAGGAAGAGGAGGGACATCCGACACGTGATGTCAGGCAGTTATCCTGAATATATACTTCAGTATACACCTGCATGTTGACAAGACAAACCACAGTACACATGTACGCCACGACCCTACAGGGCTGCTCATGAGGATAGGAACCCAGCTTAAGTTGACTAAAAAGAAGTCATTTTTGGAAATTGTGTTTTTTCCTTAATTAAAAAATAAGGAGAAATCCAACCTGTAAGGACACCGAAAAGATCGGCATGGGGAACCTTCCAGAAGATCATCTCTCAATGCAAATCAAAGCAGCTATTAGTCTAACTGAAATAACATCATGCCTATCTCTATGTATGGTGATGGGTATGTGATGATGGAGGCCAAGGGAACTGTATCAGGATGCATAGTATCCTGATCCATGAAACAACTAACATAGGGGGGTGTATACTTATGCCCCCTGTATTTTAACATAGGGGGGTGTATACTTATGCCCCCTGTATTTTAACATAGGGGGGTGTATACTTATGCCCCCTGCATTTTAACATAGGGGGGTGTATACTTATGCCCCCTGTATTTTAACATAGGGGGGTGTATACTTATGCCCCCTGTATTTTAACATAGGGGGGTGTATACTTATGCCCCCTGTATTTTAACATAGGGGGGTGTATACTTATGCTCCCTGTATTTTAACATAGGGGGGTGTATACTTATGCCCCCTGTATTTTAACATAGGGGGGTGTATACTTATGCCCCTGTATTTTAACATAGGGGGGTGTATACTTATGCCCCCTGTATTTTAACATAGGGGGGTGTATACTTATGCCCCTGTATTTTAACATAGGGGGGTGTATACTTATGCCCCTGTATTTTAACATAGGGGGGTGTATACTTATGCCCCCTGTATTTTAACATAGGGGGTGTATACTTATGCCCCTGTATTTTAACATAGGGGGGTGTATACTTATGCCCCCTGTATTTTAACATAGGGGGGTGTATACTTATGCCCCCTGTATTTTAACATAGGGGGGTGTATACTTATGCTCCTGTATTTTAACATAGGGGGGTGTATACTTATGCTCCTGTATTTTAACATAGGGGGGTGTATACTTATGCCCCTGTATTTTAACATAGGGGGGTGTATACTTATGGTCCTGTATTTTTTATTTATGAAACATTCATTCACAAAGAAAATTGGGGTCCCTTAAGGTTGTATATCTTCTTTTTAGTCAACTTAATATATCGGGGTTCGTATACACATGTGCCGCACTGTATATAGGGTTTTGAATGCAGGACTTTTACCTGTAAAAGAGTATTTCTACACTGTTACTACTTTTACTTAAGTAAAAGATCAGAAAACTTCTTACAACTGTGGAGAAAAGTTAAGACAAATTTGCTAATAGTTACAGTATTAAATGCATTAATATTAATTAATAATAATAATCTAATGATAGAATATATAACAGTACAACAGTCACAGGGGACAATTTCTTACATTTAATTTTTTTTTCTTTAAATACTTTTTATTAATTTCTAATGATTCTGTTTTAAATTATGAGTGTTAAATTATTTTATTTTTGACTTAATAGTATTTTATTTTTTAAAATATTTTTATTTAAGTTTTATATTTTTGAATTACCTTTTAATCATGTTATTTTAACCACAGGGGACATTTATTTTAATACTTAATATTAATACTACATTTTACTGATTATACCTATATACATTTACTGAAGCACCATTTTCAGTGCAGGATTTTTACTAACGGTAACAGAGTATTTTTACAGTGTGGTATTATTATTATCAGTAGTAGTAGTATCATCAGTAGTAGTAGTAGTAGTAGTAGTAGTAGTAGTAGTAGTAGTAGTAGTAGTAGTGCAGAGTACCCGAGTACCTCCAGCTCTGAAGCTAACCCGTTAGCATTGTTTACAGCAGAGTGAAGAGCATCCACCCTCCCCCACCCGGCTTTACCAGCCTCTGCGACCTGACATGCTAGCCCGCTATCCGCTGTAAAACCCGACCATAGATCCTTAAAATACCGCTGCACGCACAGGGCATCCTGGATGAGACATATCCATCCACAAAACACAAGAAACTGCCTTTATGGGACGCTTGTTCGGCGGACATTACGACGCGATGGGCAGCAGCTAGCTGCAGCTAGCTGGTCGGCTAGCCGGGGTAGGAGCTCCGCAGACCCGCATTTAACTCGTTGTTTTGGCCCTTTTTTAAAGCTAGTTTCCGTGCCATGTCATCTTTAATTTAACCGATATTTTTTGTATGTGTGTGGAGTTAAATCACCAAGGGAACGGCTTTCTTTTTGGGGATATGTAGGTCAGTGGATAACCGATGGTAGTTATGTGGGTCAGCATCGCGTTGACCTGTTAGCACGAACAGCTGGTTAGCACGGCAGCTAGCTTGATTGAGGATACTTTTTATTATTATTAATCAGTCAGTTAAAACAAAAAAGGCAACACATACACGTGCTTGTGTTGGTGCAGGTTACTCTGCAGATTGCGTATGTGAGCGTAGCATCGCGTGGAGCGTTTTAATTCATATTTTGGAGTCTTCGCTGATCATCTTCGGCTAACTTAGCTAGCTTAGCTGTTAGCTAAGCTACTAAGCTAACCGAGCAGCTTCACTAATTAACCAGGTAAGTGCCAACTAACCGGGGACTAGCTCGCTGGGTTAAGGTGTTTAAGGGGATACACTACATTTAGGGCCGTGGTTGATGAATTCAGGGACGTAGGTTTTATTTCAACATATTACACATAACGGCCGGGGTGGGGGGGGTCGTCCTCCATAAAACTAGACAAAAAGTTGAATTTCCTGCATTTTGGTGACTTGTTATGCAACAATCTGTGGTGCAAAATGCATTTAATTCTGCAAAGGAAGTGAATAACTATCTCCTGTGTTGTTTAAAACTTTCTGCACGTTCAAAACATCACACGTGTTCCGGGATGTTTTCTTTTTAGGAATCCTGTAAATCAACAACAAATGTCAGAAAATGAGACCTTGTTAAATTTTAAATCTACATACATATTATTTTAACTCCCTGTTGTGTGTTTTTAATGCAGCAAACTAGACGCAGTTCTCGTTTTTCCGTTAATGTTTTCAGCCCCTGAACGGTTATTTTCACCTCTTTTTTTTTTTTTTTTTTTTGAGGGGGACAGATCTTCCTCTTCTTAAAAAAAATCGTGGGAATATCCCCTGCACTTATTTTAACTAATATAAATCCGCATTACATTTCCCCAGCTGTTTACTCACATTAAGACTATTGTTTTTTGTATTACACTTTTTTATGAATTCTTATGTTTAAATATGCAAATGTGTAATTTTCCTGCTAATTTGCATACATTTTCATAGCATACATTGGCCAGGTTCAAAATTCTTTTTTTATTTTTTATTTTATTTAACCAGGAAAGTCCCGTTGAGGTTAAAAACCTCTTTTTCAAGGGAGTCCTGGCCAAGAGGCCGGCCAAAACACAATTACATTTATAAAAGTTATACGACACAGATAATTAAAAACATTTACAATGTAAACAGGTCATCATAATCAGGTTCTCTCAATCTGGATTTAAAAGCATTTAAAGAAATAAGTTCAGATAATTTCAGGTCTTTTTGCAGAGAGTTGCATGCAGAAGGAGCGGAGTTTTCCCAGATTTGTACGATCAAACGGAACAAAGAGCAGCAAGTGATCATCTGATCGCAATGAGTGGGAACCAACACTTCTCCATGGGATTAAACTAGTGATGTAGGATGGCAACAGACCTAGCATGGCCTGATAGATCAAAATATGCCAATTTTGTCGACATGTTCGAGTCAAAAGGTCTTTGCAGAGGGGATTTTGGATTACTTCACAAATCAGAAAATCCGTTTTCTGCATGTTTGAATGAATGAAATGTTAATATCAGGCGGCAAATGATGTCTGAACAAAGCGTCAGAATATAGAGAGGAATGAAAGAGGAAAGTCTCAGAGTCTGAGAACATCACCTCTAAAGTTATAGATAGTAAAAATAAGACATTTTCAAAATTCAGATGGATGTTTCTGAGTGATTTGGGTGGTGTTTGGGCTACATTTCTTTAATAAGAAAAGGGATTTCTCTTTTTTATGTAGCAGATTTTGATAGAGAGTCATGAAAAAGTAGGTTGTCACATGAAATTTTAGAGTATAAAACACAAATTGTGTTTTTTGGAATCTATATTTTAATATTTTAAAGTGCGTGCATGTGCGCTTAAATGTCCATCGCAGGTTTTAAAATGCTCGTTTTGTCTGATTAAAACATCAGATCGTATGAGACAAAGAAGCAGCACATCCTCACAGTTGTTGGAATAGAAGCAGATAATGTTCGGCGTGTGTTCCACTATTAAAATGACTGTAGATTAGATTAGATTAAACTTTATTGTCATTACGCATGTGCAGGTACAATGCAACAAAATCCAGTTTAGAGAGAATCTAAAAATGTATGGCGTAAATCTGCCATAACTGTACTGTTGGCGTATTTCACTGAGAATGCTGAACTATTTCCCCAAAACTCGCCCCAGCGCTCCCAGGAGAATACTTCAGGGGGAATTTGGGTCTAAGCTAAATGACTCGAATTAATTTCTAAGTGTGTCGAATATGTAAAGAACCGAAACTGCAGATAAGAGACAGTAATTAAAATGCATAAATAGAAATGTAATACATTAATCACAGCAAAGGAAATTGTGAAAAACTTGACAAACTTAACATATTTATATTTACATATCTGTAAAATCTCTACTTATAGTAATATCCACACTGTATATTATATTCAGTACATATCCAGCTGTAAATCTTGCTCACAATACTTGTTATCTATATATTATATTCATAGGACAAACCCATCTGTTAAATTCTGTTTATAATAGTATTCATTTCTATATTTATTCAGTACATATCCATGTCCTGCACCTGCTGCTATTGCACTTCTGGTTAGACCCAAACTGCATTTGGTTACCTTGTACCTGTACTTGTGATAATGAAGTTAAATCTAATCTAGTCTAATATAATCTAATCTAATATTTGAAAAGGAGCGGGAAAAAGAACACTCTTATTGAATCCCACCCCGTGGCCGCGAGTCGTTGATTATAAATAATCCATCATCCTTTTTACACATGCGCCCTTATACCCAAAATAAATATGAAATGTGTATCAATTATTTAGAAAAACAAATAGCAAGCTAAACGAGGAAAATACAATTCAGTACTGCAAGAAAAATGCAATAATCTGCGTTAGTGCCGATGAAACTGATGATGAACGTTTTCTCCACGCGCAGGAATCGAGGGGACCATGCTGAGCGAGGCGCCGGGTTCCCTCCGTGCCTAGCCGGGGCGCAGCAGCGCAGCGGGGATTGTTTTCGGGGGGGTTTGGTGAGCGGAGGGATGGCATTTCACGGCGCCGGCCGGCAGACCGTTTGTGGAGACCTGTTTCCGGGCTCTGAGCTGGGCCACAAGTATTTCTGCGTCAACTCGTCCTGCGGAGCCCCCTCCACCGGCCTCAGCGCTACGCCGTGCCTGACCGGGCCCACCGCCCCGGCGGGGACCCCGCGGCACCCCACGGCCCTCGGGGGGAGCGCCGGCGGCGGGGCGGCGGTGCCTCAGCCCTACAGCAACCCGGCCAGCGAGGTGCCCAGCCCCGCAGAGATGGAGCCCGACCGCCCCATCGGCTATGGAGCTTTTGGTGTTGTCTGGTAAATATGGATTATAAGTCAGAGTATCTTAATTAGTCTCCCTGAGGAGAAATCTGTTGCTGCAAGAGTTACAGACACACAACAGACACACAACAGACACACAACAGACACACAACCACAAGCACAGGGTTACAACAACTAAAAGACAAATGTACAGTTAACATATGGGTTATATATATATATATATATATATATATATATATATATATATATATATATATATACTACCGGTCCAAAGTTTGGGGTCACATAGAAATCCCCATTGCACTCCATTGTAGACAGAATGCCAGCTGAGATCAGTTGCATTGTTTTTTTAACCAGGGCAGTAATCAGATTACATTATGTGCTTACATAATAGTAAAATGGTTCTCCAATGTTTTTCTAGTGTTTTATTTTTAAATGATAGATTAGTACACAGAATGTGCCTTTGGAACATTGGATGAATGGTTGCTGGTAATGGGCAATGTAGATATTGCATTAAAGATCAGCCCCCCCACCCTAATTAGCAGGTATTCTGTCTATAATGGAGTGGTATGGACATGTAGAAGGGACCCCAAACTTTTGACCGGTTGTGTATATAAATAAAATATTGAGTTTACTATCATAGAAGACAAAGAAAGCAGCTCCTCACATTTGTTAAAGTGGAAACAGCAAATATTTAGTACATTTGCAGGAAAATACCACAAACTACCAAAAGAAGTTGCAGATGAAACGTCAAAGTGACAAACATCGGGGGAAAAAAAGGACAAAAACTTGAGGAAAAAGTTAAAAACATCGATAAAAAGTGTTGATTTTCAATTTTGACAGGTTGTTTTGTCTCATAAAGACACCAAAATATTCAGTTTACTATCATAGAAGACAAATAAAAGCAAGTATTTGGTACATTGGCAGGAAAATACCACAAAGAACCAAAAGAAGTTGCAGATGAATTTGCTTTTCCTAATTAAATCGGTGTGTAACCACCTGTGATTGGATGTCTCGCAGGTCGGTCACCGATCCGCGTGACGGCCGCAAAGTGGCTTTGAAGAAGATGCCGAACGTCTTCCAGAACCTGGTCTCCTGTAAGAGGGTCTTCAGAGAGCTGAGGATGCTGTGCTTCTTCAAACATGACAATGTAAAGCGGAGGACACACGGGGAACGGGGGGGGGGTTGTAGTAGATGAAATCAGAGATTCAAGACTAAATGTTTGTTTTCGCCCTGCAGGTCTTGTCAGCTCTGGACATTTTGCAGCCTCCACAAATCGACTGCTTCGAGGAAATGTATCCTTTGTTTGTAAGATACAGATAATCAGAATCACAGTCTCATGTGTTTAAAGGTCCCATGGCATGAAGATGTCTCTTTATGAGGTTTTTTAACATTGATATGGTCCGCCCCCACCCCAGTCTGCCTATGACCCCCCCAGTGGCTAGAAAGGGTGATAGGTGTAAACCGAGCCCTGGGTATCCTGCTCTGCCTTTGAGGAAATGAAAGCTCAGATGGGCCGATCTGGAATCTTCACCTTCACCACCTAAAACCAACAGGTGGCGTTGGCCCCTTATGACATCATAGGGGGCAAGGTTACCTCCCCTTTTCCTGCTTTGCCCGTCCAGAGAATTTAGCCCCCCCCCCCCCATGGCTTTCAAACGAGCAACGTGGCTCGTGGCCCCTCAAAAGCTGTTCAGATACAGTATTAGGGACCACTAAGGTCTATTTAAAAGAGACTTCAGATACAGTATTAGGGGACCACTAAGGTCTATATAAAAGAGACTTCAGATACAGTATTAGGGACCACTAAGGTCTATATAAAAGAGACTTCAGATACAGTATTAGGGACCACTAAGGTCTATATAAAAGAGACTTCAGATACAGTATTAGGGACCACTAAGGTCTATATAAAAGAGACTTCAGATACAGTATTAGGGACCACTAAGGTCTATATAAAAGACTTCAGATACAGTATTAGGGACCACTAAGGTCTATATAAAAGAGACTTCAGATACAGTATTAGGGGACCACTAAGGTCTATATAAAGAGACTTCAGATACAGTATTAGGGACCACTAAGGTCTATATAAAAGAGACTTCAGATACAGTATCAGGGACCACTAAGGTCTATATAAAAGAGACTTCAGATACAGTATTAGGGACCACTAAGGTCTATATAAAAGAGACTTCAGATACAGTATTAGGGACCACTAAGGTCTATATAAAAGAGACTTCAGATACAGTATTAGGGACCACTAAGGTCTATATAAAAGAGACTTCAGATACAGTATTAGGGACCACTAAGGTCTATATAAAAGAGACTTCAGATACAGTATTAGGGGACCACTAAGGTCTATATAAAAGAGACTTCAGATACAGTATTAGGGGACCACTAAGGTCTATATAAAAGAGACTTCAGATACAGTATTAGGGACCACTAAGGTCTATATAAAAGAGACTTCAGATACAGTATTAGGGACCACTAAGGTCTATATAAAAGAGACTTCAGATACAGTATTAGGGGACCACTAAGGTCTATATAAAAGAGACTTCAGATACAGTATTAGGGACCACTAAGGTCTATATAAAAGAGACTTCAGATACAGTATTAGGGACCACTAAGGTCTATATAAAAGAGACTTCAGATACAGTATTAGGGACCACTAAGGTCTATATAAAAGAGACTTCAGATACAGTATTAGGGGACCACTAAGGTCTATATAAAAGAGACTTCAGATACAGTATTAGGGACCACTAAGGTCTATATAAAAGAGACTTCAGATACAGTATTAGGGACCACTAAGGTCTATATAAAAGACTTCAGATACAGTATTAGGGACCACTAAGGTCTATATAAAAGAGACTTCAGATACAGTATTAGGGGACCACTAAGGTCTATATAAAGAGACTTCAGATACAGTATTAGGGACCACTAAGGTCTATATAAAAGAGACTTCAGATACAGTATCAGGGACCACTAAGGTCTATATAAAAGAGACTTCAGATACAGTATTAGGGGACCACTAAGGTCTATATAAAAGACACTTCAGATACAGTATTAGGGACCACTAAGGTCTAAATAAAAGAGACTTCAGATACAGTATTAGGGACCACTAAAAAAGAGACTTCAGATACAGTATTAGGGACCACTAAGGTCTATATAAAAGAGACTTCAGATACAGTATTAGGGACCACTAAGGTCTATATAAAAGAGACTTCAGATACAGTATTAGGGACCACTAAGGTCTATATAAAAGAGACTTCAGATACAGTATTAGGGGACCACTAAGGTCTACAGTGGGTACGGAAAGTATTCAGACCCCTTTAAATTTTTCACTCTTTGTTTCATTGCAGGCATTTTCCAAAAATCAAAAAAGTTCATTTTATTTCTCAGTAATGTACAGTCAGCACCCCATCTTGGACAGAAAAAAACAGAAATGTAGAAATTTTTGCAAATTTATTAAAAAACAAAAACTGAAATATCACATGGTCATAAGTATTCAGACCCTTTGTTCAGTATTTAGTAGAAGCACCCTTTTGATCTAATACAGCCATGAGTCGTTTTGGGAAAGATGCAACAAGTTATTCACATCTGGATTTGGGTATCCTCTGCCATTCCTCCTTGCAGATCCTCTCCAGTTCTGTCAGGTTGGATGGTAAACGTTGGTGGACAGTCATTTTCAGGTCTCTCCAGAGATGCTCAATTGGGTTTAAGTCAGGGCTCTGGCTGGGCCATTCAAGAACAGCCACGGAGTTGTTGTGAAGCCACTCCTTCGTTATTTTAGCGGTGTGCTTAGGGTCATTGTCTTGTTGGAAGGTAAACCTTCGGCCCAGTCTGAGGTCCAGAGCACTCTGGAAAAGGTTTTCGTCCAGGATATCCCTGTACTTGGCCGCATTCATCTTTCCCTCGATTGCAACCAGTCGTCCTGTCCCTGCAGCTGAAAAACACCCCCACAGCATGATGCTGCCACCACCATGCTTCACTGTTGGGACTGTATTGGACAGGTGATGAGCAGTGCCTGGTTTTCTCCACACATACCGCTTAGAATTAAGGCCAAAAAGTTCTATCTTGGTCTCATCAGACCAGAGGATTTTATTTATCACCATCTTGGAGTCCTTCAGGTGTTTTTTAGCAAACTCCATGCGGGCTTTCATGTGTCTTGCACTGAGGAGAGGCTTCCTTCGGGCCACTCTGCCATAAAGCCCCGACTGGTGGATTGCTGCAGTGATGGTTGACTTACTACAACTTTCTCCCATCTCCCGACTGCATCTCTGGAGCTTAGCCACAGTGACCATTGGGTTCTTCTTTGCCTCTCTCACCAAGGCTCTTCTCCCCCGATAGCTCAGTTTGGCCGGACGGCCAGCTCTAGGAAGGGTTCTGGTCGTCCCAAACGTCTTCCATTTGAGGATTATGGAGGCCACTGTGCTCTTAGGAACCTTAAGTGCAGCAGAAATTTTTTTGTAACCTTGACCAGATCTGTGCCTTGCCACAATTCTGTCTCTGAGCTCCTCAGGCAGTTCCTTTGACCTCATGATTGTCATTTGCTCTGACATGCACTGTGAGCTGTAAGGTCTTATATAGACAGGTGTGTGGCTTTCCTAATCAAGTCCAATCAGTATAATCAAACACAGCTGGACTCCAATGAAGGTGTAGAACCATCTCAAGGATGATCAGAAGAAATAGACAGCACCTGAGTTACATATGAGGGTCACGGCAAAGGGTCTGAATACTTATGACCATGTGATATTTCAGTTTTTGTTTTTTAATAAATTTGCAAAAATTTCTACATTTCTGTTTTTTTCTGTCCAAGATGGGGTGCTGAGTGTACATTACTGAGAAATAAAATGAACTTTTTTGATTTTTGGAAAATGGCTGCAATGAAACAAAGAGTGAAAAATTTAAAGGGGTCTGAATACTTTCCGTACCCACTGTATATAAAGCTGATATGGCCTCTATGAGCTGTGTGAGGCGTCTCTGATTGTTGATTGGTTGGTTACCAGCCCTCTTTGACGGTGTTCACCTCCCTCTCATCACACCTTCTCATTAATATACTTCCTCACGTCTTCTGTCCCAGTTTCTCTTCTTTAATTGTCCCCATCATGTCCTCCTTTTTAAATACTTAATTTAGCCGCTCGCTCTCTGGTCTAAATCCAGCTCATTACGGGAGATGTGTCGCTGGCCATCAGTGAATATTAAACGGCACACGCTTTTCTTTCATTGCTTGTTGTTTGACACTCGTTCAACAACTCAAAAAACCCAGAACAAGTCGGAGTCTTGGGAACTGTTCCTTATCAATAGTTCACTATATATAGTGTTTGCCATTTTGTAATGGTGCTCTATGCTGTTTAAATCTGAGCATGCATGACTCAAATATGCACTCGACTCACATCGGGGAGTGTACGTACGATGTATTCTGTATTTCACTCCCGTATCCCATAATGCAATGCGGCCCTGTTTTCCCCTAGAGGAGATGATTAAGGACAAGGATTTAAAATTTTTTTTTTAATATGCATCTTTTTAGTAAATAAAACAGCATTGTTTTCAAACATTTGACAATTTTCTTTTTGCTCCGCCTACAAACTGCCTATGCAAATAATAATAATAATTATACAGGAAACAGAAATCTCTACAGCTACATATATACCAGGAATTATACCAAATATTATAATATATAATAAAAAATAGGGAAAGGGATGCGTCGTGTTCGTGTAGTGTGTGTGTGTGTGTGTGTGTGTGTGTGTGTGTGTGTGTGTGTGTGTGTGTGTGTGTGTGTGTGTGTGTGTGTGTGTGTGTGTGTGTGTGTGTGTGTGCTTTTCCTTGACCGCCCCGCAGCTACGTGATAACCGAGCTGATGCAGAGCGACCTCCACAAAGTGATCGTGTCTCCTCAGCCTCTCACCACCGACCACATCAAGGTCTTCCTCTACCAGATCCTCCGAGGTGAGCCCACTCTTTCTGTCCAGCTGCAGCAAATCCAGAAGAATCTGAACAGACTCAAGCCTGACACATCTCACATCTAAAGACAATATAATATCATCTCTCATCTAAAGACAATATAATATCATCTCTCATCTAAAGACAATATAATATCATCTCTCATCTAAAGACAATATAATATCATCTCTCATCTAAAGACAATATATCTCTCATCTAAAGACAATATAATATCATCTCTCATCTAAAGATAATATAATATCATCTCACATCTAAAGACAATATAATATCATCTCACATCTAAAGACAATATAATATCATCTCACATCTAAAGACAATATAATATCATCTCACATCTAAAGACAATATAATATCATCTCACATCTAAAGACAATATAATATCATCTCTCATCTAAAGACAATATAATATATCTCACATCTAAAGACAATATAATATCATCTCTCATCTAAAGACAATATAATATATCTCACATCTAAAGACAATATAATATCATCTCTCATCTAAAGACAATATAATATCATCTCTCATCTAAAGACAATATAATATCATCTCTCATCTAAAGACAATATAATATCATCTCTCATCTAAAGACAATATAATATATCTCACATCTAAAGACAATATAATATATCTCACATCTAAAGACAATATATTATCTCACATCTAAAGACAATATAATATATCTCACATCTAAAGACAATATATTATCTCACATCTAAAGACAATATAATATCATCTCACATCTAAAGACAATATAATATATCTCACATCTAAAGACAATATAATATCATCTCTCATCTAAAGACAATATAATATATCTCACATCTAAAGACAATATAATATATCTCACATCTAAAGACAATATAATATCATCTCTCATCTAAAGACAATATAATATATCTCACATCTAAAGACAATATAATATCATCTCTCATCTAAAGACAATATAATATCATCTCACATCTAAAGACAATATAATATCATCTCTCATCTAAAGACAATATAATATCATCTCACATCTAAAGACAATATAATATATCTCACATCTAAAGACAATATAATATATCTCACATCTAAAGACAATATAATATCATCTCTCATCTAAAGACAATATATTATATCTCACATCTAAAGACAATATAATATCATCTCTCATCTAAAGACAATATATTATATCTCACATCTAAAGACAATATAATATCATCTCTCATCTAAAGACAATATATTATATCTCACATCTAAAGACAATATAATATCATCTCTCATCTAAAGACAATATAATATATCTCACATCTAAAGACAATATAATATCATCTCTCATCTAAAGACAATATATTATATCTCACATCTAAAGACAATATATTATATCTCACATCTAAAGACAATATATTATCTCACATCTAAAGACAATATATTATATCTCACATCTAAAGACAATATAATATCATCTCTCATCTAAAGACAATATAATATATCTCACATCTAAAGACAATATATTATCATCTCTCATCTAAAGACAATATATTATATCTCACATCTAAAGACAATATATTATCTCACATCTAAAGACAATATATTATATCTCACATCTAAAGACAATATAATATCTCACATCTAAAGACAATATATTATATCTCACATCTAAAGACAATATATTATATCTCACATCTAAAGACAATATATTATCTCACATCTAAAGACAATATATTATATCTCACATCTAAAGACAATATATTATATCTCACATCTAAAGACAATATATCTCATCTAAAGACAATATATCTCATCTAAAGACAATATATCATCTCACATCTAAAGACAATATATCATCTCACATCTAAAGACAATATATAATATCTCACATCTAAAGACAATATATAATATCTCACATCTAAAGACAATATATCTCATCTAAAGACAATATATCTCATCTAAAGACAATATATCTCATCTAAAGACAATATATCTCATCTAAAGACAATATATCTCATCTAAAGACAATATATAATATCTAAAGACAATATATCTCATCTAAAGACAATATATCTCATCTAAAGACAATATATAATATCTCACATCTAAAGACAATATATCTCATCTAAAGACAATATATCTCATCTAAAGACAATATATAATATCTCACATCTAAAGACAATATATCTCATCTAAAGACATATAATATATCTCATCTAAAGACAATATCATCTCACACACGCTGTAAAAAACATCTCACTATCTGCTAGCTGCCTGTCCCCTGAATGAAAGTATTGACATTGTGTCATGAATAAATGAAACAATCGAGCATGTGTTTTGATGAAATTGTTCGAATGTTGTTGTCTTGGTTTGAGAGCGCTGCCGTGTGTGTAACGTGAGATTTACCTGTTTCTCAGGTTTGAAGTACCTGCACTCTGCCGGGATCCTGCACAGAGACATCAAACCTGGAAACCTGCTGGTCAACAGCAACTGCCTGCTCAAGGTAAACCTGCAGTCTGTCTGTCTGCTTTATGACAACACGTAACCCCCATGTTGTTACAGCCCGACCGATTTTTAAGGCCGATATGAATAGTTGGTTGTTTAAAAATCCGATATATCGGCCGATATTTATTAAACAATCCAGAAACGCGTAACAAAAATAAAGATTTCCCTAACATTAGTTATTTGTAGTTATTTATGAGTTCTCAATAAAATAATATGATCATTTGTTTTATTGTCACAACAGAACATCAAAATATATTAAAGTTCTGATAAATAAAATGCAGAAAAATACAAACTTAAGATATGAAACTTAAAGTCTTTTAAACAAAAACACAATAACAAAAAAATAATCAGTGTTGCCAACAGGGATGTTGTAGAGCGTCCTCTGGTGGACAGACTATGCAACGGCATCACTAACAGGGACGTTGTAGAGCGTCCTCTGGTGGACAGACTATGCAACGCCATCACTAACAGGGACGTTGTAGAGCGTCCTCTGGTGGACAGACTATGCAACACCATCACTAACAGGGACGTTGTAGAGCGTCCTCTGGTGGACAGACTATGCAACACCATCACTAACAGGGATGTTGTAGAGCGTCCTCTGGTGGACAGACTATGCAACGGCATCACTAACAGGGACGTTGTAGAGCGTCCTCTGGTGGACAGACTATGCAACGCCATCACTAACAGGGACGTTGTAGAGCGTCCTCTGGTGGACAGACTATGCAACACCATCACTAACAGGGACATTGTAGAGCGTCCTCTGGTGGACAGACTATGCAACGCCATCACTAACAGGGACGTTGTAGAGCGTCCTCTGGTGGACAGACTATGCAACGGCATCACTAACAGGGACGTTGTAGAGCGTCCTCTGGTGGACAGACTATGCAACGGCATCACTAACAGGGACGTTGTAGAGCGTCCTCTGGTGGACAGACTATGCAACGCCATCACTAACAGGGACGTTGTAGAGCGTCCTCTCCTCTGGTGGACAGACTATGCAACGCCACCACTAACAGGGACGTTGTAGAGCGTCCTCTGGTGGACAGACTATGCAACGCCATCACTAACAGGGACGTTGTAGAGCGTCCTCTGGTGGACAGACTATGCAACGCCATCACTAACAGGGACGTTGTAGAGCGTCCTCTGGTGGACAGACTATGCAACACCATCACTAACAGGGACGTTGTAGAGCGTCCTCTGGTGGACAGACTATGCAACACCACCACTAACAGGGACGTTGTAAAGCGTCCTCTGGTGGACAGACTATGCAACACCACCACTAACAGGGATGTTGTAGAGCGTCCTCTGGTGGACAGACTATGCAACGGCATCACTAACAGGGACGTTGTAGAGCGTCCTCTGGTGGACAGACTATGCAACGGCATCACTAACAGGGACGTTGTAGAGCGTCCTCTGGTGGACAGACTATGCAACACCACCACTAACAGGGACGTTGTAGAGCGTCCTCTGGTGGACAGACTATGCAACGGCATCACTAACAGGGACGTTGTAGAGCGTCCTCTGGTGGACAGACTATGCAACACCATCACTAACAGGGACGTTGTAGAGCGTCCCCTGGTGGACAGACTATGCAACGCCATCACTAACAGGGACGTTGTAGAGCGTCCTCTGGTGGACAGACTATGCAACGCCATCACTAACAGGGACGTTGTAGAGCGTCCTCTGGTGGACAGACTATGCAACACCATCACTAACAGGGACGTTGTAGAGCGTCCTCTGGTGGACAGACTATGCAACACCATCACTAACAGGGACGTTGTAGAGCGTCCTCTGGTGGACAGACTATGCAACACCATCACTAACAGGGACGTTGTAGAGCGTCCCCTGGTGGACAGACTATGCAACGCCATCACTAACAGGGACGTTGTAGAGCGTCCTCTGGTGGACAGACTATGCAACGCCATCACTAACAGGGACGTTGTAGAGCGTCCTCTGGTGGACAGACTATGCAACACCATCACTAACAGGGACGTTGTAGAGCGTCCTCTGGTGGACAGACTATGCAACACCATCACTAACAGGGACGTTGTAGAGCGTCCTCTGGTGGACAGACTATGCAACGCCATCACTAACAGGGACGTTGTAGAGCGTCCTCTGGTGGACAGACTATGCAACGCCATCAGTAACAGGGACGTTGTAGAGACAGACTTTACGATAAATTAATAAATTAATGAAAATGATAAATCTGCCATTATAAATGCCGATAACACTAAATTGGTTGAGCTCTAGTTGTTGTTGGGTCAAATTTGACCCGTTTTCACAGATTCTATAACAGAAATTTGTGTTTCCTTCAACCGAATTGCCCCGAAATTACACGGATGGATGGTTCCCTAAAACAAGTCACAAGTCATATTAAGCTTATTAATCAGCTCTCTACTTCCATTGGCTTTTGGGTGTTTTATTAAATTTTATAACATTATCCTGAAACTAAACTGAAAATCTGTGATTATCCGTAAACATTCTCTGATCAACTACTAGTCAAAATAATTTATACTTTATGCTTTTTTATATAAATGAGGTTTATTGACCATAAATCCTAAAAATGTGGGTAAAACTAGCCGTAATAAATTGGTGTTAGTGGTGTACATACTGTACTGGTGTTAGAAAAACAAAAGTATTAAATGAAAAACAAGAAAAAAGTGACAAAAAAACCCCGTTTTTGTTTTAAAACTTGTCCCGGGAGGGACAACACAAGGGTTAACAAGCCCAGCCGTGTCCCTGAACATGACTTTCTGTGTTTTAGATCTGTGACTTTGGCCTGGCGCGGGTGGAGGAGCCCGACCCGTCCCGTCACATGACCCAGGAGGTGGTGACGCAGTACTACAGAGCGCCGGAGGTGCTGATGGGCTGCCGGCACTACGGCTCGGCCATCGACGTCTGGTCGGTGGGCTGCATCTTCGCAGAGCTGCTGGGACGCCGCATCCTCTTCCAGGCTCAGAGCCCCATCCAGCAGGTGAGTGGCGCTGGGCAGCGGATTCAAGACTGTTGGGGAGGGAGTAGGAAGGATATAGACCTTAGTGGTCCCCTAATACTGTATCTGAAGTCTCTTTTATATAGACCTTAGTGGTCCCCTAATTCTGTATCTGAAGTCTCTTTATATAGACCTTAGTGGTCCCCTAATACTGTATCTGAAGTCTCTTTTATATAGACCTTAGTGGTCCCCTAATACTGTATCTGAAGTCTCTTTTATATAGACCTTAGTGGTCCCCTAATACTGTATCTGAAGTCTCTTTATATAGACCTTAGTGGTCCCTAATACTGTATCTGAAGTCTCTTTTATATAGACCTTAGTGGTCCCCTAATACTGTATCTGAAGTCTCTTTTATATAGACCTTAGTGGTCCCTTAATACTGTATCTGAAGTCTCTTTTATATAGACCTTAGTGGTCCCTAATACTGTATCTGAAGTCTCTTTATATAGACCTTAGTGGTCCCCTAATACTGTATCTGAAGTCTCTTTTATATAGACCTTAGTGGTCCCTAATACTGTATCTGAAGTCTCTTTTATATAGACCTTAGTGGTCCCCTAATACTGTATCTGAAGTCTCTTTTATATAGACCTTAGTGGTCCCTAATACTGTATCTGAAGTCTCTTTTATATAGACCTTAGTGGTCCCCTAATACTGTATCTGAAGTCTCTTTTATATAGACCTTAGTGGTCCCTAATACTGTATCTGAAGTCTCTTTATATAGACCTTAGTGGTCCCCTAATACTGGATCTGAAGTCTCTTTTCATATAGACCTTAGTGGTCCCCTAATACTGTATCTGAAGTCTCTTTTATATAGACCTTAGTGGTCCCTAATACTGGATCTGAAGTCTCTTTTCATAAAGACCTTAGTGTATCCTCCTCCCTTTTCAGTATTTATTTATTTACTTTTTCTTTTTTCATAGTGAAATACTTTAGTATCTTGTATTTAGTTTTTGTCTTTATTCTCTTATATGTTCCTAAACCTCATAAACCTTTCTGTCCTCCAGCTGGACCTGATCACAGACCTGCTGGGGACGCCTCCCCTGTCGGCCCTGGCGTCCGCCTGCGAAGGAGCCCGAGCCCACATCCTGAGGGGGCCGCACAAACCGGTACTTGACTGTGTGGTCTGCTCACACACTGAGTCCACCGACACACACACACACACACACACACACACACACACACACACACACACACACACACACACACACACACACGTTCTTCCAAAATCATCCACAGCGGAGACTCTGAGGAAATGTTGCCTTGTGAGTCAATTAGTCAATTATCTGTCGCGATGCTTTTAGTAGATTAGTGGTTTATATATATATATATATATATTTTTTAATACTTTCACTCTGAATGATTTATTTCCAGAATCGATGAGCACATTTCTAGTAAACACAAGATTTAAAGTGGTGCTTTTGCTTCATTCTTCGTGGATAAACTCCGTTTCACAGATCTGTCAAAAATCATTGAGTGTAACGGGACGGCTGCATTGCATCCGTCCTGAGCCATCTATTATAATAATAATAATAATTAATAATAATAATAAATGGAATTTATGCTCAGCCAGTAGGAGCGTGCGCTGAGTCCTTTGCAGCGGCCCGGGTTCGAGTCCGACCTGCGGCTTTTTGCTACGTGTGTCCCCCCCCCCCCCTCCCCCCTCCATCTCTCTTCCCCTTTCATGTCTATCCACTTTCACTAAAATAAAGGGAAACGCCACACAAAAATCTTACAAATAAATAAATAAATAAATGGAATTTACATTGCGCTTTTCACACACTCAAGGCGCTTATTAAGTTACGCGATCAGCACGATCATTTCTCGGATAAATAAACGGTATTTAATGCAGATCTGTCACCTCAGACAAGATAAACCTTTATTGGTCCCCAGAGGGACATTTAAATGTTGCAGCAGCACAAAAACAGAAATAAGCACAGACACAGTAAAATAATAAGAATAGGACTAGCTACTGAATGCTTAACAACTTCCTCCTGCGACTAAAAACTAATATTTATATTTATTTAAGACATGGTGGGATGGGAGGATGCTGATCAGCAGCAGACTCTCAGGAAGACTTTATTTGATGAAAGGAAAGTGTTAATTGGTTAATTGATGGATTGTGTTCCAGCCGTCGCTGTCGGTGCTCTACATGCTGTCTGACGGCGCCACGCACGAGGCGGTGCACCTGCTCTGCCGGATGTTGGTCTTCGACCCGGTGAGTTTTTACAGTTTTTTGGTTATTTAACCTTTTGTTGCTACGTCACTGAGACACAGGGTGGTGTTGTCAAGAGAGACCGGTTTGGGACGATACACAACATCCAGGACACACAGACCCATTACAGTAGTATTAATAACAAGATCTGCAGAATCAGATCTACTGGCTAAGTATACTTACATACACAAGGACTTAGACTTTGGTAGGTGATGACTCTCTATACATAGACACATACTGTACAATAGAGACAACAATATGCAAATAGGCTCATATTAACATAATATACAAAACACAAAGCATACATAATGTCAAGACAAGTACACATGGAGTGGGATGTAAAGTGCAGTAATAGTGAGTATATGAGTATAAGTAATAGTGCAAAGTAGTCTGCAAGATGCATCTTGGTATAAGTATGAGGGGCGGGTATGTAACACTCGGAGGGGGGGCGGGACTCCTGAACCTCTCGCCTGTATAGACTTAAATTCCAATGTATGTGTGAGCCACATGTATGTTTATGTTATGTAGGTATGTATGTAGGTTATATATATATACACACACACACATATATATATATATATATGTATATGTATGTATATGTATGTATATATATGTATGTATATGTATATATATATGTGTGTGTGTGTGTGTGTGTGTGTGTGTGTGTGTGTGTGTGTATATATACACACACACACACACACACACACACTACCGGTCCAAAGTTTGGGGTCACATAGAAATCCCCATTGCACTCCATTGTAGACAGAATACCAGCTGAGATCAGTTGTATTGTTTTTTTAACCAGGGCAGTAATCAGATTACATTATGTGCTTACATAATAGTAAAATGGTTCTCCAATGTTTTTCTAGTGTTTTATTTTTAAATGATAGATTAGTACACAGAATGAGCCTTTGGAACATTGGATGAATGGTTGCTGGTAATGGGCAATGTAGATATTGCATTAAAGATCAGCCCCCCCACCCAAATTAGCAGGTATTCTGTCTATAATGGAGTGGTATGGACATGTAGAAGTGACCCCAAACTTTTGACCGGTTGTGTGTGTGTGTGTGTGTATATATATATATATATATATATATATATATATACTCAGACGCCTCAGGGCACCAGAGATTGTTTTAAAGTCTCCGCTGGTTGTGTCCCCGCTGGTTGTGTCTCCGCTGGTTGTGTCCCCGCTGGTTGTGTCCCCGCTGGTTGTGTCTCCGCTGGTTGTGTCTCCGTCTCCGCTGGTTGTGTCCCCGCTGGTTGTGTCCCCTCCAGGCTAAACGGATCTCGGGCAGCGACGCCCTGTCCCACCCGTACCTGGACGAAGGACGCCTGCGCTACCACACCTGCATGTGCCAGTGCTGCTACTCCGTCCCCAGCGGCCGGGTGTACACGCGGGACTTTGAGCCGGTCGCCGAGCGGCCGTTCAGCCACAGCTACGAGAACAGCCTGCTGTCTGTGTGGCAGGGAAAAGGTACCCCAGCGTCTTTATACCCCAGTGTCTTTATACCCCAGCGTCTTTATACCCCAGCGTCTTTATACCCCAGCGTCTTTATACCCCAGCGTCTTTATACCCCAGTGTCTTTATACCCCAGTGTCTTTATACCCCAGCGTCTTTATACCCCAGCGTCTTTATACCCCAGCGTCTTTATACCCCAGCGTCTTTATACCCCATTGTCTTTATACCCCAGCGTCTTTATACCCCAGCGTCTTTATACCCCAGTGTCTCCTTACCCCAGCGTCTTTATACCCCAGCGTCTTTATACCTTTATACCCCAGCGTCTTTATACCCCAGCGTCTTTATACCCCAGCGTCTTTATACCTTTATACCCCAGCGTCTTTATACCCCAGCGTCTTTATACCCCAGCGTCTTTATACCCCAGCGTCTCCTTACCCCAGCGTCTCCTTACCCCAGTGTCTTTATTCCCCAGTGTCTTTATACCCCAGTGTCTTTATACCCCAGCGTCTTTATACCCCAGCGTCTTTATACCCCAGCGTCTCCTTACCCCAGCGTCTTTATACCCCAGCGTCTTTATACCCCAGCGTGTCTATACCACAGCGTCTCCTCCCTGATTCTCTGATCGGAGCCCCTGATTCTTTGTGTGTAAACCCTGACGGCTGATGTCCTTTATGTCCTTTATGTCCTTGAACACCAGAGTTGATCCATCGCTTCATCACGGAGCACCAGCAGGGCAAACGAGTGCCGCTGTGCATCAACCCTCAGAGTGCTGCCTTCAAGACCTTCATCAGGTGAGGGACGCTCTCCTTCTGTCTCATCATCACCGTCCACATGAAGCTGTGATGGACATCAAAGCTGGACTTGATGTTCCTTCTATTCCTGACCATCTATTCGCTGTGTCTGTCTCTCTCTGTGTCTGTCTGTCTCTCTCTCTCTCTGTTTCTCTCTCTCTCTGTGTCTGTCTCTCTCTGTCTCTCTCTCTCTCACTGTCTCTCAGTCCCTCTGTCTCTCTCTCTCTCCGTTTCTCTCTCTCCCTGTGTCTCTGTCTCTCTCTCTGTCTCTCTCTGTTTCTCTCTCTCCCTGTGTCTCTGTCTCTCTCTCTCCCTGTGTCTCTGTCTCTCTCTGTCTCTCTCTCTCCCTGTGTCTCTGTCTCTCTCTGTCTCTCTCTCTCCCTGTGTCTCTGTCTCTCTCTGTCTCTCTCTCTCTCTCCCTGTGTCTCTCTCTCTCTCTCCCTGTGTCTCTGTCTCTCTCTCTCTCTCTCTGTCTCTCTCTCTCTCTCTCTCTCTCTCTCTCTCTCTCTCTGTGTCTCTGTCTCTCTCTCTCTGTCTCTCTCTCCCTGTCTCTCTCTCTCTCTCTCTCTCTCTCTCTCTCTCTGTGTCTCTGTCTCTCTCTCTCTGTCTCTCTCTCCCTGTCTCTCTCTCTCTCTGTCTCTCTCTCTCTCTCTCTCTCTCTCTCTCTCTCTCTCTCTGTGTCTCTGTCTCTCTCTCTCTGTCTCTCTCTCCCTGTCTCTCTCTCTCTCCGTTTCTCTCTCTCCCTGTGTCTCTGTCTCTCTCTCTGTCTCTCTCTGTTTCTCTCTCTCCCTGTGTCTCTGTCTCTCTCTCTCCCTGTGTCTCTGTCTCTCTCTGTCTCTCTCTCTCCCTGTGTCTCTGTCTCTCTCTGTCTCTCTCTCTCCCTGTGTCTCTGTCTCTCTCTGTCTCTCTCTCTCTCTCCCTGTGTCTCTCTCTCTCTCTCTCTGTGTCTCTGTCTCTCTCTCTCTCTGTCTCTCTCTCTCTCTCTCTCTCTCTCTCTCTCTGTGTCTCTGTCTCTCTCTCTCTGTCTCTCTCTCCCTGTCTCTCTCTCTCTCTGTCTCTCTCTCTCCCTGTGTCTCTGTCTCACTTTCTCTCCCTGTGTCTCTGTCTCACTTTCTCTCTCTCTCTCAGTCTCTGTCTCTCTCTCCTGACGTTAGCATTAGCACCGCTCCATAGCGCTCTAGGATACAGTAGCTGTTGTTATGGCAACAAGGCGCTCTCGGCTGCCAGATTCTTCTTCTTCTTCCTTTTTTACTATAAAACCGCTCTAGTCACCTTTCTTGTCTAAAAAGACGCCGAGTGTGAACATCGCCTAAGACGCCTTTTAACAGATGACTGTCTGTCCCCAGGTCCACTGCATGGCACTCGTCCAAGGTGTCCAGGAAGGAGGAGAGATGAGCGTCCTCCTCTTCCTCCCCGAGGAGGGACAGCAGAGCGTGGGAAAGGATTTCATCAAAATACTGAAGAGTTTGGGTCTTTCCTTTTGTTTCGTTCCCCTGGAAACGACTGAACAGCCGACCTACCCGAGCTCCTCCTGAACATCTCCTCCCTCCCACAAACCTGCAAAGTCTCCGGAATATTATTAATTAATATTTGTTTTTGTTCGTTTTTTTTAAACGACCCAAACAGCTGGTGCTCGTGGCGTTTTCCGGTGCTGAATTAAAAAAATAAATAAAAGGACATAAAAAGAAGAGTGTTGCTGAAGTGCATGAAGCGGAGGAATAAGAAAGAAGAGGAACTCGGCACTGGATTGGATTTTCCATCAATGTTAGTAGAGACATTAGGAAATAATGGTTTTAATTGTTTGGTAGAGCTGTTGCTTAGTTGATTTTTGAAGTCATTCCAGCCCCGTGCAATATGGTTTCATTTGAGCCGGCGGTTAAACCCCCCCCGCCCGCGCCCCCCTACCCCACCCGGGTCAGCGCGCCCATCCGCGTCAACAGTAACGGCCCGAGGGTTTCTTTCTTTCTTTTAAAAACACATCACTCACTGTGTTTTCGCCGCGCGTCGACGCAGCTTTAATAATGCAATCTAACAGATGTAGCAGGTTTTAACCACAGTCAGACCCCCCCCACCCCCCAAAAAAATAGCCCCAACCCCCCCCCCCCCCCTCCTTGTCCACATACAGTCAGACTCGTACAAAGCCACGTAACGATGCACTCAGTAAATCATCTTTCTACACTGTAAGAAGTTCAGCAGAAGAAGTCCTGTGACGACAAAACTGACTTTAATATCAATCTGGCGTCTGATTGGCTGAGGTTCCTCCGTCCGACCAATCACACTGCCGGCTTTCTACATGTTTACCTACTCCTACCAACTACCCAGATTACTAGCTGCCCAATATTAACTTATTTATTTTACTGTTTTTTTTTGGGGGGCATTTCCGCCTTTAATTGTTGACAGGACAGCTAGATGAGAGGGGGGGGGACATGCAGGGTTAGGGTTAGTCCCTGACCGGGCTTGAACGTGCGTCCCTGACCGGGCGTCCCTGACCGGGCATCCCTGACCGGGCGTCCTGACCGGGCTTGAACGTGCGTCAGCTACATGAGAAGGGAGAGGAGAACGTGTGTCCACCAACTACCCAAATTGTTAGCTGCCCAGGACAGTTAGGTGAGAAAGAGGGGGGGGGGGCATGCAGGAGATCGCCACAGGTCGGATTTGAACCCTTGACCCTTGACACCCCCCCCGGACGCCTTCAGCAGCAACGTTCTGCAGGCAGAGAACTATCTTCAATCAGCGGTCCTTCATTCTCATAATAACCAGTCCCTGAGAGACGCACGTTGGAGGCTACAGTGTCCCTGACTGAGAGACGCACGTTGGAGGCTACAGTGTCCCTGACTGAGAGACGCACGTCGGAGGCTACGCAGTGTCTCTGACTGAGAGACGCACGTTGGAGACTACGCAGAGTCCCTGACTGAGAGACGCACGTTGGAGGCTATGCAGCGTCCCTGACTGAGAGACGCACGTTGGAGGCTATGCAGCGTCCCTGACTGAGAGACGCACGTTGGAGGCTACGCAGTGTCCCTGACTGAGAGACGCACGTCGGAGGCTACGCAGTGTCCATGACTGAGAGACGCACATTGGAGGCTACGCAGCGTCCCTGACTGAGAGACGCACGTCGGAGGCTACGCAGTGTCCCTGACTGAGAGACGCACGTTGGAGGCTACGCAGTGTCCCTGACTGAGAGACGCACGTCGGAGGCTACAGTGTCCCTGACTGAGAGACGCACGTCGGAGGCTACGCAGAGTCCCTGACTGAGAGACGCACGTTGGAGGCTATGCAGCGTCCCTGACTGAGAGACGCACGTCGGAGGCTACGCAGCGTCCCTGACTGAGAGACGCACGTCGGAGGCTACGCAGTGTCCCTGACTGAGAGACGCACGTTGGAGGCTACAGTGTCCCTGACTGAGAGACGCACGTCGGAGGCTACGCAGAGTCCCTGACTGAGAGACGCACGTTGGAGGCTACGCAGCGTCCCTGACTGAGAGACGCACGTCGGAGGCTACGCAGCGTCCCTGACTGAGAGACGCACGTCGGAGGCTACGCAGCGTCCCTGACTGAGAGACGCACGTCGGAGGCTACGCAGTGTCCCTGACTGAGAGACGCACGTTGGAGGCTACGCAGTGTCCCTGACTGAGAGACGCACGTCGGAGGCTACGCAGTGTCCCTGACTGAGAGACGCACGTTGGAGGCTACAGTGTCCCTGATTGAGAGACGCACGTCGGAGGCTACGCAGTGTCCCTGACTGAGAGACGCACGTCGGAGGCTATGCAGCGTCCCTGACTGAGAGACGCACGTTGGAGGCTACGCAGTGTCCCTGACTGAGAGACGCACGTCGGAGGCTACGCAGTGTCCCTGACTGAGAGACGCACGTTGGAGGCTACAGTGTCCCTGATTGAGAGACACACGTCGGAGGCTACGCAGTGTCCCTGACTGAGAGACGCACGTAGGAGGCTACGCAGTGTCCCTGACTGAGAGACGCACGTTGGAGGCTACGCAGTGTCCCTGACTGAGAGACGCACGTTGGGAAGACAACAAAGTTGGTTCACTGCTAGCTTAGCTTCAAGTTAGCATCAAACACAACAAAGGCTGTCAGGTGAATGGTGTTTTGAGCTAACGTTAGCATAGCATCAACCAACCATAGATAGCTACAACGGTCCTGAAATGATTCCCATCTTCTGTTATTGTTCATAATGAGAGAACTTTATTATTTCATGGATTTCACAAATTTCAGTATGACAGTTATGTCGTAAACAGTTTAAATCTGAGCATGCACGACTCAAATGTGCACCCGACTCACATCAGGCAGCGTCAGATCTCCTGCAGATGAAAAGACTACAAAACTACAACAGTTGGGCATCTCTTTGTGTTTTCTTCTCCTTCTTCCCTTCGACTAATGTTTTCCTGCTGACCTCCTCCGCCGCCGCTTTCCTTTTTCAGAGAGAAACCAAAAGTAAAAAAGAAAGATAAGTCGTCTTTATTTATTTATTGTTGAGTGTGTCTCCACCCTTTTATTTTGAAAGCCGTTACCTCAGAACTCCCCCGCTAAAGATGCAAATCTGTAAAGCGATCCCAACTTTGACGTCACTCCTCCAGAGTCTTCTTCTTGTACCTCGCGCCTCGTCTCCGGGTTTTTAGAGAGAAGCATGTTGTCTGTGAAATGCTGCTGTTTTTGGGTTTTTTTGTAGTTTATTTTGTAGTTTATTTTGTAGTTTCAGGCTCAGGTGTCCCGTCAGTAGACCATGACTCGTACAAAGCCACGTAACGATGCACTCAGTAAATCATCTTTCTACACTGTAAGAAGTTCAGCAGAAGAAGTCCTGTGACAACAAAACTGACTTTAATATCAATCTGGCGTCTGATTGGCTGAGGTTCCTCCATCCGACCAATCACACTGCCGGCTTTCTACATGTTTACCTACTCCTACCAACTACCCAGATTACTAGCTGCCCAATATTAACTTATTTATTTTACTGGGTTTTTTTGGGGGGCATTTCCGCCTTTAATTGTTGACAGGACAGCTAGATAAGAGGGGGGGGGGAGACATGCAGGAAATCCCTGACCGGGCTTGAACGTGCGTCCCTGACCGGGCGTCCCTGACTGGGCTTTGATGTGCGTCCCTGACCGGGCGTCCCTGACCGGGCTTGAACGTGCGTCCCTGACCGGGCGTCCCTGACTGGGCTTTAATGTGCGTCCCTGACCGGGCGTCCCTGACCGGGCTTTAACGTGCGTCCCTGACCGGGCGTCCCTGACCGGGCTTGAACGTGCGTCCCTAACTAACCGGGCGTCCTTGACCGGGCGTCCCTGACCGGGCTTGAACGTGCGTCCCTGACAGGGCGTCTTTGAACGTGCGTTCCTCCATCCGACCAATCACACTATATCACACTTTAGTTGTTGACAGGACAGTTGCAGGAAGTTGTCACAGGTCGGATTCGAACCCTGCGCCTCTGCGTTGAGGCTTAAACCTCTCAGTACATGTGCGCCCGCTCTACCACTGAACCAACCCGGGCACGCGGTCCTATTAACTCCAATTGTAGCTCGTTCTCTCCTAAAACCGGACCAATGCCAAAGATGGTCGTCCCCATCGGTCACTCAGACCCCGAAACAGGAAACAGTCGTTACCCTTTACGCCCGCGTCCCGACCGACTGGAAATCGCCCCAGCAACCACACCGCTAACCCCCGCTAGCCTCCGTCACTGTTCCTGTCTTTGATAAACGCTCAGCAGCAACGGCAAGTAGTAAAACCGGTGAAACCGGCCGGCCGTTCGGCCCCGTTTGGTTTTGACTGCAGAACTTCTCCAGGACCTTTTTTTATTTCATTTTTAAGGATCTCAGGAACTTTTCGACGGCGGTTAAGTGGTGCCAGCGGAGCGTGTGTCCCTGACGGGGCTTGGACATGCGTCCCTGACGGGGCTGGGACGTGCGTCCCTGACGGGGCTGGGACGTGCGTCACTGACGGGGCTGGGACGTGCGTCCCTGACGGGGCTGGGACGTGCGTCCCGGACGGGGCTTGAACATGCGTCCCTGACCTGAAGAAACCTCTCAGTTTCTGCAGCTCTTCACTTTTCCCAGGTCGTGTTTTTAGGCCGATGCGAGATCTCTGGTCTTGTACCTCTGGCAGCCAGGCAGGGGCCCCCGAGGAGCCTCGGGGGGGTCCCGGTCCCCGGTCCCTGTCCCCGGTCCCCAGTCCCTTACAGCTTCCTACTTTCTAACCCCTGAAACCTCGGCTCCTCTTCCACAGCGAGTCCCAGTCTGTGTTTCTGACCCATGGAGAGTTTGGGGTTGAGTGCTGTGCAGTTGGTTGATACACGAGAGAAAAAAACATTTTGTGGTAATTTTTATTTAATTCATCTTTAGGAAGTGATTTTATTAGAAGTTTTGTTTTTGTTTGTTGTGATCTGATTAGTTTTTTATTTTTTTCAAAAGTCAAGTTTCGGGAGAATGTTTTGATGATTGTTCCCTAAAAAAAAAAAAAATCGTAAAGGAAGAAAACAACGGCGCGCTAAAGTTGGTTAAAAAAAGGAAAAAAATCATCTTTTGGAAATTGATCTTAAAGCATTAATTAAAAAACATTTAGGAAAATCAACCTTTAAGGACACCAAATTTCTTTGTGAATGAATAATTTATTATAAATAAATTACAATACAGGGGGCATAAGTATACACCCCCCCATGTTAAATTCCCATAGAGGCAGGTTTTATTATTAAAGACCAGTTATTTCATGGATCAGGATACTATGCATCCTGATAAAGGTCCCTTGGCCTTTGGACTATATATATATAATATAGCTTTGTTGTTGGTTTAAAATATGACCATCTTGAAGCGTTCTCCAGTTTTGCAGATTTGTTGAAGGACGTATCGTTTCTACAAGAGTTTCTATAAAACGTCTTAGGATGAGTATTTTGTCCAATAAATGCAAATTCAGTTTATAAAAGATACAAAACAAACTGCCGAAGTTGGAAGATAACTTTAAAATAATGAATTGATTTCATGGTTTGGTCGACCAAGTGATGAATAAATAAATAAATAAATAAATGCTAAGCTGAAGATAATTCCCACATTTCTCACACCAGTCAATAATCTGAAGATCAGATGTCCTAATTTAGGCCCAACACGCGCACACACGTACATTCATACACACACACACACACACACACACACACACACACACACACACACACACACACACACACACACACACACACAATATAAATGAATGATAAATTCCTTTTACATAAATACACTTTTTCACCATAACTTGATGTGGAAATCAACATTTTTTTGCAAAAAAATTCACCAAAAGGCAGAAAATTAAATGTTTGATTCGCTCAAAAGTAGAGATCTCAACCCGGGGGGGGGGGGGTCTATCTTCTAAAAGAATCTATCTAGAAGATAGATAGATAGATAAGAAGTTGAAGTAATAATAATAATAATGGTGATAACATAAAGTAATAATTAAATCTACACAGCTCTATCAAGAAGGAAATATCTCTCCATTCCTGTCACTAACCTCGTCTCGTCATCTTTTCCTGGAGAATATAGAAAGTGTGTGTGTGTGTGTGTGTGTGTGTGTGTGTGTGTGTGTGTGTGTGTGTGTGTGTGTGTGTGTGTGTGTCCACTTTTGCATATCAAACACTTAATTTCCTGAATTCTGGTGATTTTGCTTCTGAAACCAAAGTCGCAGCCTTGAATTTAGGGAACAAATGAAAACCTTTTCCCCTTTTTTGACTTTTCCATTTCTTTCCATTCTTGTGTTGAGTAGATGGTGTTCCCTGCACACTGGTCAGAGATCAGCTGAGATCAGCTGACTCACTGGTCAGAGATCAGCTGAGATCAGCTGACTCACTGGTCAGAGATCAGCTGAGATCAGCTGGCTCACTGGTCTGAGATCAGCTGAGATCAGCTGGCTCACTGGTCAGAGATCAGCTGAGATCAGCTGACTCACTGGTCAAAGATCAGCTGAGATCAGCTGATCTCACTGGTCTGAGATCAGCTGAGATCAGCTGGCTCACTGGTCAGAGATCAGCTGAGATCAGTGGTCACACTGGTCTGAGATCAGCTGAGATCAGCTGACTCACTGGTCAGATCAGCTGAGATCAGCTGACACACATGGTCAGAGATCAGCTGAGATCAGCTGACTCACTGGTCAGAGATTAGCTGAGATCAGCTGACTCACTGGTCAGAGATCAGCTGAGATCAGCTGACTCACTGGTCAGAGATCAGCTGAGATCAGCTGACACACTGGTCAGTTCAGCTGACTCACTGATCAGAGTTCAGCTGACTCATTGCTCGGAGATCAGCTGACACACTGATCAGAGATCAGCTGAGATCAGCTGACACACTGATCGGAGATCAGCTGACACTTCTGGTCAGAGATCAGCTGACACACTGATCAGACATCAGCTGAGATCAGCTGACACTTCTGGTCAGAGATCAGCTGACACACGGCTGGTCGTCTCTAGACATTAGACTCGTTTTTCTTCTATGAAAAGAAACTTGATGTTTTTATTATTATAAATATGAAACTGATGTTTTGTCTTCGTTTTAGCAAAAAAAGAAGTTTGTTTTTTTGACTTGTGTTCCCAACAAATACTTGAATTTCTTATTAAAAATGTAAAAAAAAAGAAGCTGTTCAGAGTTAAAGTAGTGAATGATAAATAAATAAATAAACGGACACTGGATAATGCTCCTCTAACGTTCAGACGTCACTTCTTTTCTTACTCCAACCTGAATGTTTTTGTTTGGTGAAAATCAGATAAAATGAGAAGAGTTTGTGAAACGATGTTTGAGGACGTGGTTGTAAATAAAGCTTTTAAAAATCTGAGAAACCAGTCTGAGGTTTGTGAATGTGCTGAAAAGATTTGAACAAGCATACAGTGGGGCTCAAAAGTTTGGCCCCCCCCAGGTAGAAATGTGTATTAATGAGCATAAAGAAGCCGAGAAAAGATGGAAAAATCTCCAAAAGGCATCAAATGACAGATTAAACCTTCAATTTCAATTTTATTTATAGTATCAATTCCTAACAAGAGTTATCTCGAGACCCTTTACAGATAGAGCAGGTCTAGACCACACTCCAGAATTTACAAGGACCCAACAGGTCTAGTAGTTTCCTCCAGAGCAAGCAGCAGGGCGACAGTGGCGAGGAAAAACTCCCCTTTGGGAAGAAACCTGGGACAGACCCAGACCCAGACCCAGACCCAGGCTCTTGGTAGGCGGTGTCTGACGACCGGTTGGGGTTAGAATGAAGAGTGGCAATAACAGTCCCAAAAAATAGTAGTTTGTAGTAGTTCATGGCATAGCAGGGCACTGTACAGCAGAGCGTAGCAGGACGTAGCTGGACGTAGCTGGACGTAGCAGGATGTAGCAGGATGTAGCAGGACGTAGCAAGACGTAGCTGGATGTAGCTGGACGTAGCAGGACGTAGCAGGGCACAGCAGGACGTAGCTGGATGTAGCAGGACGTAGCAGGGCACAGCAGGACGTAGCTGGATGTAGCAGGACGTAGCAGGACGTAGCAGGACGTAGCAGGACGTAGCAGGGCACAGCAGGACGTAGCAGGACGTAGCAGGACGTAGCAGGATGTAGCAGGACGTAGCAGGACGTAGCAGGGCACAGCAGGACGTAGCTGGGCACCGCAGGATGTGTAGCGGGACCATGGCGACAGCTGCTACCCTGATTTTGGAGCCTCCCTGATCCGAGGAAACATGCTGGGAGAAAAAGAACATAAGGACTCCGGAGAATGACTCCCCAGAGCTAGGTTAGTAACTTGGTTAGTAACTAGGTTAGTAACTAGGTTAGTAACTAGGTTACTAGCTAGGTTAGTAACTAGGTTAGTAACTAGGTTACTAGCTAGGTTAGTAACTAGGTTAGTAACTTGGTTAGTAACTAGGTTAGTAACAAGCATTTCTGGGACATGGATGCACATAAATGGAAAGATAGAGGAGAGAGGAGCTTAGTGTGTTGAAGGAAGTCCCCCAGCTGTCTAAAACTATTAGAGCATAACTAAGAGAGACAGGGTAAAGAGAGGAGCCTGATAGCTGAACGCTCTGGTCCCTGGACCCAGACTGGAACCTGGTTCCACAGGAGAGGAGCCTGATAGCTGAACGCTCTGGTCCCTGGACCCAGACTGGAACCTGGTTCCACAGGAGAGGAGCCTGATAGCTGAACGCTCTGGTCCCTGGACCCAGACTGGAACCTGGTTCCACAGGAGAGGAGCCTGATAGCTGAACGCTCTGGTCCCTGGACCCAGACTGGAACCTGGTTCCACAGGAGAGGAGCCTGATAGCTGAACGCTCTGGTCCCTGGACCCAGACTGGAACCTGGTTCCACAGGAGAGGAGCCTGATAGCTGAACGCTCTGGTCCCTGGACCCAGACTGGAACCTGGTTCCACAGGAGAGGAGCCTGATAGCTGAACGCTCTGGTCCCTGGACCCAGACTGGAACCTGGTTCCCCAGGAGAGGAGCCTGATAGCTGAACGCTCTGGTCCCTGGACCCAGACTGGAACCTGGTTCCCCAGGAGAGGAGCCTGATAGCTGAACGCTCTGGTCCCTGGAACCAGACTGGAACCTGGTTCCACAGGAGAGTAGCCTGATAGCTGAACGCTCTGGTCCCTGGACCCAAACTGGAACCTGGTTCCACAGGAGAGGAGCCTGATAGCTGAACGCTCTGGTCCCTGGACCCAGACTGGAACCTGGTTCCCCACGAGAGGAGCCTGATAGCTGAACGCTCTGGTCCCTGGAACCAGACTGGAACCTGGTTCCCCAGGAGAGGAGCCTGATAGCTGAACGCTCTGGTCCCTGGAATCAGACTGGAACCTGGTTCCACAGGAAAGGAGCCTGATAGCTGAACGCTCTGGTCCCTGGAACCAGACTGGAACCTGGTTCCACAGGAGAGGAGCCTGATAGCTGAACGCTCTGGCTCCTATTCTACTTTTAGAGACTCTAGGAACCTCAAGTAATCCTGCATTCTGGGAGCGTAGTGCTCTGGTAGGGCAGTAAGGTACTATGAGCTCTTTAAGATAAGATGGTGCCCGACCATGAAGAGGTTTGTAGGTGAGAAGAAGGATTTTAAATTCTATTCTGGATTTTACAGGAAGCCAATGCAGAGAAGCTGAAACAAGAGAGATGTGATCTCTTTTCCTGGTTCCTGTCAGAACACGTGCTGCAGCATTCTGGATCAGCTGAAGAGTCTTTATGGACGTCTTCGAGCAGCCTGATAATAAAGAATTGCAGTAATCCAGCCTAGAAGTAACAAATGCATGGACTAGTTTTTCTGCATCATTTCTAGACAGAATATTCCTGATTTTTGCAATATTACGTAGGTGGAAAGTTAGATTTTATTTCATCATTTACACTTTCAAAATAATAACAAATTAATAATAATAATAATAAAGTTTCTAGCATACACCCCCATTTTTTTGGCTGTGATCAGGTCTGTGACCCAAAGTGTTCAAGACCACCAAGGTCTATATAAAAGAGACTTCAGATACAGTATTAGGGACCACTAAGGTCTATATAAAGAGACTTCAGATACAGTATTAGGGGACCACTAAGGTCTATATAAAAGAGACTTCAGATACAGTATTAGGGACCACTAAGGTCTATATAAAGAGACTTCAGATACAGTATTAGGGGACCACTAAGGTCTATATAAAGAGAATTCAGATACAGTATTAGGGGACCACTAAGGTCTATATAAAGAGACTTCAGATACAGTATTAGGGACCACTAAGGTCTATATAAAAGAGACTTCAGATACAGTATTAGGGACCACTAAGGTCTATATAAAAGAGACTTCAGATACAGTATTAGGGGACCACTAAGGTCTATATAAAAGAGACTTCAGATACAGTATTAGGGGACCACTAAGGTCTATATAAAGAGAATTCAGATACAGTATTAGGGACCACTAAGGTCTATATAAAAGAGACTTCAGATACAGTATTAGGGACCACTAAGGTCTATATAAAAGAGACTTCAGATACAGTATTAGGGGACCACTAAGGTCTATATAAAGAGAATTCAGATACAGTATTAGGGACCACTAAGGTCTATATAAAGAGACTTCAGATACAGTATTAGGGACCACTAAGGTCTATATAAAGAGACTTCAGATACAGTATTAGGGGACCACTAAGGTCTATATAAAAGAGACTTCAGATACAGTATTAGGGACCACTAAGGTCTATATAAAAGAGACTTCAGATACAGTATTAGGGACCACTAAGGTCTATATAAAAGAGACTTCAGATGCAGTATTAGGGACCACTAAGGTCTATATAAAGAGACTTCAGATACAGTATTAGGGACCACTAAGGTCTATATAAAAGAGACTTCAGATACAGTATTAGGGACCACTAAGGTCTATATAAAAGAGACTTCAGATACAGTATTAGGGACCACTAAGGTCTATAGAAAAGAGACTTCAGATACAGTATTAGGGGACCACTAAGGTCTATATAAAGAGACTTCAGATACAGTATTAGGGGACCACTAAGGTCTATATAAAAGAGACTTCAGATACAGTATTAGGGACCACTAAGGTCTATATAAAAGAGACTTCAGATACAGTATTAGGGACCACTAAGGTCTATATAAAGAGACTTCAGATACAGTATTAGGGGACCACTAAGGTCTATATAAAAGAGACTTCAGATACAGTATTAGGGACCACTAAGGTCTATATAAAAGAGACTTCAGATACAGTATTAGGGGACCACTAAGGTCTATATAAAGAGACTTCAGATACAGTATTAGGGGACCACTAAGGTCTATATAAAAGAGACTTCAGATACAGTATTAGGGACCACTAAGGTCTATATAAAAGAGACTTCAGATACAGTATTAGGGACCACTAAGGTCTATATAAAAGAGACTTCAGATACAGTATTAGGGACCACTAAGGTCTATATAAAAGAGACTTCAGATACAATATTAGGGACCACTAAGGTCTATATAAAAGAGACTTCAGATACAGTATTAGGGACCACTAAGGTCTATATAAAAGAGACTTCAGATACAGTATTAGGGGACCACTAAGGTCTATATAAAAGAGACTTCAGATACAGTATTAGGGGACCACTAAGGTCTATATAAAGAGACTTCAGATACAGTATTAGGGACCACTAAGGTCTATATAAAAGAGACTTCAGATACAGTATTAGGGACCACTAAGGTCTATATAAAAGAGACTTCAGATACAGTATTAGGGACCACTAAGGTCTATATAAAAGAGACTTCAGATACAGTATTAGGGACCACTAAGGTCTATATAAAAGAGACTTCAGATACAGTATTAGGGGACCACTAAGGTCTATATAAAGAGACTTCAGATACAGTATTAGGGGACCACTAAGGTCTATATAAAAGAGACTTCAGATACAGTATTAGGGACCACTAAGGTCTATATAAAAGAGACTTCAGATACAGTATTAGGGGACCACTAAGGTCTATATAAAGAGACTTCAGATACAGTATTAGGGGACCACTAAGGTCTATATAAAAGAGACTTCAGATACAGTATTAGGGACCACTAAGGTCTATATAAAAGAGACTTCAGATACAGTATTAGGGACCACTAAGGTCTATATAAAAGAGACTTCAGATACAGTATTAGGGACCACTAAGGTCTATATAAAAGAGACTTCAGATACAGTATTAGGGGACCACTAAGGTCTATATAAAAGAGACTTCAGATACAGTATTAGGGACCACTAAGGTCTATATAAAAGAGACTTCAGATACAATATTAGGGACCACTAAGGTCTATATAAAAGAGACTTCAGATACAGTATTAGGGACCACTAAGGTCTATATAAAAGAGACTTCAGATACAGTATTAGGGGACCACTAAGGTCTATATAAAAGAGACTTCAGATACAGTATTAGGGGACCACTAAGGTCTATATAAAGAGACTTCAGATACAGTATTAGGGGACCACTAAGGTCTATATAAAAGAGACTTCAGATACAGTATTAGGGACCACTAAGGTCTATATAAAAGAGACTTCAGATACAGTATTAGGGACCACTAAGGTCTATATAAAAGAGACTTCAGATACAGTATTAGGGACCACTAAGGTCTATATAAAGAGACTTCAGATACAGTATTAGGGGACCACTAAGGTCTATATAAAAGAGACTTCAGATACAGTATTAGGGACCACTAAGGTCTATATAAAGAGACTTCAGATACAGCCTCTTATTTGCTGATGTTAAACCATTATATTACACATTTATTTCTGTATTTATTGTTTATTTAATAATGTTTAATATGTTTATGTATGCATGTATACATAAAAGCTCAAGTTGAGTAGCTCAACCCCACACACACACACACACACACACACACACACACACACACACACACACACACACACACACACACACACACACACACACACACACACACACACACACACACACACACACCCCTCCCCGCCTGACAGGTGGCAGCTCCTCCCAGCTGATCCTCCTCTCTGAGCTTCTAGAAACCTGTCCTCACTCTAGCACTCCCAGTGCACACACACACACACACACATACACACACGCACACAGACACACACACACACACACACACACACACACGGACACACCCAGACACACCCACTCACACACTCACACATCCACTCACCAGGTGAGCCATGTCGGCCCTCATGGCTGCCGGCTCCGTCTTCTTCCCCGGACTCTTCCTGCTGTCCAAACAGACTCTGGAATACATCATGGGATGGAGCGAGGGGGACGCTGTCATCGTATCTACAAGGTAATCACACACACACACACACACACACACACACACACACACACACACACACACACACACACACACTACAGCCTGTGGGGACCTCCTTTGTTGTCCTAGCATTAATTGTCAATAAAATCTTCCTGCAAGTGTGAAAATGACCTCAAATAAAATGTTAACTGCTCTTGAACTTCTTGGGTCATAGACCTGATCACAGACCTGATCACAGACCTGATCACAGACCTGGTCACAGACCTGGTCACAGACCTAGTCACAGTCCTAGTCACAGACCTGATCACAGACCTGATCACAGACCTGATCACAGACCTAGTCACAGTCCTAGTCACAGACCTGATCACAGACCTGATCCAGATCTCTAATGAAAGACTCTTTGGAGTTTATTGTCGAAAGGTCCGACTTGTTTTAACCCTCGTGTTGTCCTCCCGGGTCAAAAACGGACAAAAATTTGACATTTTGTCCCTTTTTTAGACTTTTTTTTAGTTTTCACTAACACCACCTTACTAGTTTTACTACTTTTCGGAATTCATGGTCAATAACCCTCATTTATATAGAATTATACCCAGGGCTGTAGAACTCGAGTCCGGTCTTGGACCCAAGTCCGGACTCAAGACCGTTTTTCTATGGTCTCGGACTTGTCTCGGACTCGCTAGTATTTGGACCCGGACTTGTCTCGGTCTCGACCACTGGTCTTGCCCAATATGGCTTCTGGTCTAGACCGAGTCCAGGTGTCTTTATTATGTTGATAATAATAATATTGGAGGGAAAGGGAAACCCAAAATGATTGTCTTGATGCTGCCATGCATACGACCTTTTCTTCTGTCCTGGACTCGGTCTTGTCTTGGACTCAAACCTCCTCGGTCTTGTCTTGGACTTGACTAGTCCTGGTCTTGGACTTGTCTTGGACTCGACTAATGTGGTCTTGACTACAGCCCTGATTATACCTAATATTCGGGTCAAAAAAACAGAAATTATGAATTATTGTGACTAATAGTGAAGATCAGAGGAATGAAAGAGATCAGTTGTATTTTAAAGAGTGTTGGAAGGAATCCAATCCATTTTTTATGGTAATTTGGTTAAAAAGAAACTCATATTTCAGATATAAACATTTATTAAAGGGTCAGATGTGACCCGAGGACAACAGGAGGGTTAATTGACATTGAAATTTTTTTTACTGAGGCACAAACCTGTCTTTTTTATGTACTTTCTTGTTGTCTTCTCGTCAACCATGAAAAAAGAAAGCTTTTAGTCCCTTATTGTTATCACTTTTTTCCCACATTTTTGTCACTTTTTCAATGTTGTGGGTGCTTCTTTTTATGTTTTTGGTGTTTTTTCCAAAGTGTTTTGATATTATTAACGTTGACATTTTCAGCACTTATTTCGACGGCCCATTTGTTGTGAGAATTTTTTATTTATTTGACTAAAAAATGGGTCAATTTGGGGGGGGGGTCAAACAAACACAGGACTTTCACCCAGGAGTCCCATGGTATTAAGATGTCTCTTTATGAGGTTTTTTTAACATTAATATGCGTCCCCCCCCCCCCCCCAGCCTGCCTATGGCCCCCCAGGGGCTAG
>CM057251.1:27089710-27094710 GCA_029931835.1 Etheostoma nigrum
TATAAAAGAGACTTCAGATACAGTATTAGGGGACCACTAAGGTCTACATAAAGAGACTTCATATACAGTATTAGGGACCACTAAGGTCTATATAAAAGAGACTTCAGATACAGTATTAGGGACCACTAAGGTCTATATAAAAGAGACTTCAGATACAGTATTAGGGGACCACTAAGGTCTACATAAAGAGACTTCATATACAGTATTAGGGACCACTAAGGTCTATATAAAAGAGACTTCAGATACAGTATTAGGGACCACTAAGGTCTATATAAAAGAGACTTCAGATACAGTATTAGGGGACCACTAAGGTCTATATAAAGAGACTTCAGATACAGTATTAGGGGACCACTAAGGTCTATATAAAGAGACTTCAGATACAGTATTAGGGGACCACTAAGGTCTATATAAAAGAGACTTCAGATACAGTATTAGGGGACCACTAAGGTCTATATAAAAGAGACTTCAGATACAGTATTAGGGGACCACTAAGGTCTATATAAAAGAGACTTCAGATACAGTATTAGGGACCACTAAGGTCTATATAAAAGAGACGTCAGATACAGTATTAGGGACCACTAAGGTCTATATAAAAGAGACTTCAGATACAGTATTAGGGACCACTAAGGTCTATATAAAAGAGACTTCAGATACAGTATTAGGGACCACTAAGGTCTATATAAAAGAGACTTCAGATACAGTATTAGGGGACCACTAAGGTCTATATAAAAGAGACTTCAGATACAGTATTAGGGGACCACTAAGGTCTATATAAAAGAGACTTCAGATACAGTATTAGGGACCACTAAGGTCTATATAAAAGAGACTTCAGATACAGTATTAGGGACCACTAAGGTCTATATAAAAGAGACTTCAGATACAGTATTAGGGGACCACTAAGGTCTATATAAAAGAGACTTCAGATACAGTATTAGGGGACCACTAAGGTCTATATAAAAGAGACTTCAGATACAGTATTAGGGACCACTAAGGTCTATATAAAAGAGACGTCAGATACAGTATTAGGGACCACTAAGGTCTATATAAAAGAGACTTCAGATACAGTATTAGGGACCACTAAGGTCTATATAAAAGAGACTTCAGATACAGTATTAGGGACCACTAAGGTCTATATAAAGAGACTTCAGATACAGTATTAGGGGACCACTAAGGTCTATATAAAAGAGACTTCAGATACAGTATTAGGGGACCACTAAGGTCTATATAAAAGAGACTTCAGATACAGTATTAGGGACCACTAAGGTCTATATAAAAGAGACTTCAGATACAGTATTAGGGGACCACTAAGGTCTATATAAAAGAGACTTCAGATACAGTATTAGGGACCACTAAGGTCTATATAAAAGAGACTTCAGATACAGTATTAGGGACCACTAAGGTCTATATAAAAGAGACTTCAGATACAGTATTAGGGGACCACTAAGGTCTATATAAAAGAGACTTCAGATACAGTATTAGGGGACCACTAAGGTCTATATAAAAGAGACTTCAGATACAGTATTAGGGACCACTAAGTCTATATAAAAGAGACTTCAGATACAGTATTAGGGGACCACTAAGGTCTATATAAAGAGACTTCAGATCCAGTATTAGGGACCACTAAGGTCTATATAAAAGAGACTTCAGATACAGTATTAGGGGACCACTAAGGTCTACATAAAGAGACTTCATATACAGTATTAGGGACCACTAAGGTCTATATAAAAGAGACTTCAGATACAGTATTAGGGACCACTAAGGTCTATATAAAAGAGACTTCAGATACAGTATTAGGGGACCACTAAGGTCTATATAAAGAGACATCAGATCCAGTATTAGGGGACCACTAAGGTCTATATAAAAGAGTCTTCAGATACAGTATTAGGGACCACTAAGGCCTATATAAAAGAGACTTCAGATACAGTATTAGGGACCACTAAGGTCTATATAAAAGAGACTTCAGATACAGTATTAGGGGACCACTAAGGTCTATATAAAAGAGACTTCAGATACAGTATTAGGGACCACTAAGGTCTATATAAAAGAGACTTCAGATACAGTATTAGGGACCACTAAGGCCTATATAAAAGAGACTTCAGATACAGTATTAGGGACCACTAAGGTCTATATAAAAGAGACTTCAGATACAGTATTAGGGGACCACTAAGGTCTATATAAAAAAGACTTCAGATACAGTATTAGGGGACCACTAAGGTCTATATAAAGAGACTTCAGATACAGTATTAGGGGACCACTAAGGCCTATATAAAAGATACTTCAGATACAGTATTAGGGGACCACTAAGGTCTATATAAAAGAGACTTCAGATACAGTATTAGGGACCACTAAGGTCTATATAAAAGATACTTCAGATACAGTATTAGGGGACCACTAAGGTCTATATAAAGAGACTTCAGATACAGTATTAGGGACCACTAAGGTCTATATAAAAGAGACTTCAGATACAGTATTAGGGACCACTAAGGTCTATATAAAAGAGACTTCAGATACAGTATTAGGGACCACTAAGGTCTATATAAAAGAGACTTCAGATACAGTATTAGGGACCACTAAGGTCTATATAAAAGAGACTTCAGATCCAGTATTTCAATGTCTTTCTGTTTCTGACCTGCACTCTCACTCTCTTCTTGTTTTCCTGCTCAGTCATTGGCTGACCGACAGCTACATCCTGTTCGCCACGCCGTACTTCGCCTACGACGTCTACGCCATGTTCCTGTGCTACTGGCACAAGCTGCAGGTCAAAGGTCACGAGCAGGGTGGTGTGGGGGGGCAGGGGGCGGCTGTGGCTGGTTACCTACGCAGAGAGAAGCTCATGGTCCTGCATCACGTCTTCATGGTGGTCTTCTGCTTCCCCGCCTCGCTGGTGACTAGCACGCTGTTACCATTCTTACGCTTAAAGCCTGGGGAAGCTAGGGAGGAACATAAAGCATAAATCATAAATCATAAAGTATAAATCATAAAGCATAGATAATAAATCATAAAACATAAAACATATTATTTTTATTATGTTTTATTACACAAGATATGTATATATGTACATGTCTGTCTGTCTGCGTGTGTTTCTGCGTGTGCCTCTGCATCTGTCTGTGTATGTGTGGTTCTCTATGTGTGTGTGAGAGTGTGTGTTGTGTGTGTGTCTCTGTGTGTGTCTCTGCATCTGTCTGTGTGTGTGTGTGTCTCTGCATCTGTGTGTGTATGTGTGTGTGTCTCTGCATCTGTGTGTGTGTGTGTGTGTGTGTGTGTGTCTGTCTGTCTGTCTGTCTCTTTATCTGTCTCTGTTTGTGTGTGTGTGTGTGTCTGTGTGTGTGTGTGTGTGTGTGTCTGTCTGTCTGTCTGTCTCTTTATCTGTCTCTGTTTGTGTGTGTGTGTGTGTCTGTGTGTGTGTGTGTGTGTGTGTGTCTGTGTGTCTGTGTGTGTGTGTGTGTGTGTGTCTGTGTTTCTGTGTGTCTGTGTGTGTGTGTGTGTGTGTGTCTGTGTGTGTGTGTGTGTCTCTGTTTGTGTGTGTGTCTGTGTGTGTGTGTGTGTGTGTGTGTGTGTGTGTCTGTGTGTCTGTGTGTGTGTGTGTGTGTGTGTCTGTGTTTCTGTGTGTCTGTGTGTGTGTGTGTGTGTGTGTCTGTGTGTGTGTGTGTGTCTCTGTTTGTGTGTGTGTCTGTGTGTGTGTGTGTGTGTGTGTGTGTGTGTGTGTGTGTGTGTGTGTGTGTGTGTGTGTCTGTGTGTGTGTGTATCAGCTGTGGCGACAGGGGAAAGGTGATTTCTTCCAGGGAGTGTTGTTTCTGGCTGAGCTCAGCACCCCGAGCGTCTGTCTGGCCAAAGTCTTGATCCAGGTAAACCCAACCTACAGACACCAACCTACAGACACCAACCCACTGACACCAACCCACAAACACCAACCTACAGACACCAACCTACAGACACCAACCCACAGACACCAACCCACAGACACCAACCCACAGACACCAACTTACAGACACCAACCTACAGACACCAACCTACAGACACCAACCCACAGACACCAACCCACAGACACCAACCCACAGACACCAACTTACAGACACCAACCTACAGACACCAACCTACAGACACCAACCCACAGACACCAACCCACAGACACCAACCCACAAACACCAACCCACAGACACCAACCTACAGACACCAACCTACAGACACCAACCCACAGACACCAACCCACAGACACCAACCCACAGACACCAACTTACAGACACCAACCTACAGACACCAACCTACAGACACCAACCCACAGACACCAACCCACAGACACCAACCCACAGACACCAACTTACAGACACCAACCTACAGACACCAACCTACAGACACCAACCCACAGACACCAACCCACAGACACCAACTTACAGACACCAACCTACAGACACCAACCCACAGACACCAACCCACAAACACCAACCCACAGACACCAACCTACAGACACCAACCTACAGACACCAACCTACAGACACCAACCTACAGACACCAACCCACAGACACCAACCCACAGACACCAACCTACAGACACCAACCCACAGACACCAACCCACAGACACCAAACTACAGACACCAACCCACAGACACCAACCCACAGACACCAACCCACAGACATCAACCCACGGACACCAACCCACGGACACCAACCTACAGACACCAACCCACAGACACCAACCCACAGACACCAACCTACAGACACCAACCCACGGACACCAACCCACGGACACCAACCTACGGACACCAACCCACGGACACCAACCCACAGACACCAACCTACAGACACCAACCCACGGACACCAACCCACAGACACCAACCTACAGACACCAACCCACGGACACCAACCCACGGACACCAACCTACGGACACCAACCTACGGACACCAACCCACGGACACCAACCCACAGACACCAACCTACAGACACCAACCCACAGACACCAACCTACAGACACCAACCCACAGACACCAACCCACAGACAC
>CM057251.1:27102210-27122210 GCA_029931835.1 Etheostoma nigrum
AAAATATTCTTTCAGTAAAAGTACTAATACCACACAGTTAAAATATTCTTACAATAAAAGTACTAATACCACACAGTTAAAATATTCTTTCAGTAAAAGTACTAATACCACACAGTTAAAATATTCTTACAATAAAAGTACTAATACCACACAGTTAAAATATTCTTACAATAAAAGTACTAATACCACACAGTTAAAATATTCTTTCAGTAAAAGTACTAATACCACACAGTTAAAATATTCTTACAATAAAAGTACTAATACCACACAGTTAAAATATTCTTACAGTAAAAGTACTAATACCACACAGTTAAAATATTCTTACAATAAAAGTACTAATACCACACAGTTAAAATATTCTTAGAGCAAAGGTACTAATACCACACAGTTAAAATATTCTTACAGTAAAAGTACTAATACCACACATTTACAATATTCTTACAGTAAAAGTACTAATACCACACACTTAAAATATTCTTTCAGTAAAAGTACTAATACCACACAGTTAAAATATTCTTACAGTAAAAGTACTAATACCACACACTTAAAATATTCTTTCAGTAAAAGTACTAATACCACACAGTTAAAATATTCTTTCAGTAAAAGTACTAATACCACACAGTTAAAATATTCTTACAATAAAAGTACTAATACCACACAGTTAAAATATTCTTACAATAAAAGTACTAATACCACACAGTTAAAATATTCTTACAGTAAAAGTACTAATACCACACAGTTAAAATATTCTTACAATAAAAGTACTAATACCACACAGTTAAAATATTCTTAGAGCAAAGGTACTAATACCACACAGTTAAAATATTCTCACAGTATAAGTACTAATACCACACAGTTAAAATATTCTTTCAGTAAAAGTACTAATACCACACAGTTAAAATATTCTTACAGTATAAGTACTAATACCACACAGTTAAAATATTCTTACAGTAAAAGTACTAATACCACACAGTTAAAATATTCTTACAGTATAAGTACTAATACCATACAGTTAAAATATTCTTACAGTATAAGTACTAATACCATACAGTTAAAATATTCTTACAGTATAAGTACTAATACCACACAGTTAAAATATTCTTACAGTAAAAGTACTAATACCACACAGTTAAAATATTCTTACAGTATAAGTACTAATACCATACAGTTAAAATATTCTTACAGTATAAGTACTAATACCATACAGTTAAAATAGTCTTACAGTAAAAGTACTAATCCCACACAGTTAAAATATTCTTTCAGTAAAAGTACTAATACCACACAGGTAAAATATTCTTACAGTAAAAGTACTAATACTACAGTTAAAATACTCTTACAGTACTAATACCACACAGATAAAATACTCTTACAGTAGAAGTACTAGTACAACACAGTTAAAATACTCTACAGTAAAAATACTCTTACAGTAAAAGTACTAATACCACACAGTTGAAATACTTTACAGTATAAATACTAATACCACACATTCATCAATGTCATTATTATCCAGAATAGTACAATACCTCTTACAATACTACTTAATTACTTAATAAATGTATACATGTACTCACTTCCCACCACTGCTGTTTGAACAGCTGTTAGTATGACTGATACTGTATAATACTGTATAGGATATACAGTCCCTTGCGAAAGTATCCGGCCCCCTTGAAGTTTTCAACCTTTTGACACATTTCAGGCTTCAAACATAAAGATATAAAATTTTTATTTTTTGTGAAGAATCACCAACAAGTGGGACACAATTGTGAAGTGGAACGAAATCTATTGGATATTTTAAACTTTTTTAGCAAATAAAAACTGAAAAGTGGTGCGTGCAAAATTATTGGGCCCCTTTACTTTCAGTGCAGCAAACTCACTCCAGAAGTTCAGCGAGGATCTCTGAATGATCCAATGTTGTCCTAAATGACTGATGGTGATAAATAGAATCCACCTGTGTGTGATCAAGTCTCTGTATAAATGCACCTGCTCTGTGATAGTCTCAGGGTTCTGTTGGAAGCGCAGAGAGCATCATGAAGACCAAGGAACACACCAGGCAGGTCCGTAATACTGTTGTGGAGAAGTTTAAAGCCGGATTTGGATACAAAAAGATTTCCCAAGCTTTAAACATCCCAAGGAGCACTGTGCAAGCGATCATTTTGAAATGGAAGGAGTATCAGACCACTGCAAATCTACCAAGACCTGGCCGTCCCTCTAAACTTTCAGCTCAGACAAGGAGAAGACTGATCAGAGATGCAGCCAAGAGGCCCATGATCACTCTGGATGAACTGCAGAGAACTACAGCTGAGGTAGGAGAGTCTGTCCATAGGACAACAATCAGTCGTACACTGCACAAATCTGGCCTTTATGGAAGAGTGGCAAGAAGAAAGCCATTTCTCAAAGATATCCATAAAAAGTCTCGTCTAAAGTTTGCCACAAGCCACCTGGGAGACACACCAAACATGTGGAAGAAGGTGCTCTGGTCAGATGAAACCAAAATCAAACTTTTTGGCCACAATGCAAAACGATATGTTTGGCGTAAAAGCAACACAGCTCATCACCCTCAACACACCATCCCCACTGTCCAACATGGTGGTGGCAGCATCATGGTTTGGGCCTGCTTTTCTTCAGCAGGGACAGGGAACATGGTTAAAATTGAGGGGAAGATGGATGCAGCCAAATACAGGACCATTCTGGATGAAAACCTGTTGGAGTCTGCAAAAGACCTGAAACTGGGACGGAGATTTATCTTCCAACAAGACAATGATCCCAAACATACAGCAAAATCTACAAAGGAATGGTTCACAAATAAACGTATCCAGGTGTTAGAATGGCCAAGTCAAAGTCCAGACCTGAATCCAATCGAGAATCTGTGGAAAGAGCTGAAAACTGCTGTTCACAAACGCTCTCCATCCAACCTCACTGAGCTCCAGCTGTTTTGCAAGGAAGAATGGGCAAGAATGTCAGTCTCTCGATGTGCAAAACTGATAGAGACATACCCCAAGAGACTTGCAGCTGTAATCGCAGCAAAAGGTGGCTCTACAAAGTATTAACGCAAGGGGGCCCAATCATTTAGCACGCACCACTTTTCAGTTTTTTATTTGCTAAAAAAGTTTAAAATATCCAATAGATTTCGTTCCACTTCACAATTGTGTCCCACTTGTTGGTGATTCTTCACAAAAAATAAAAAAATGCATATCTTTATGTTTGAAGCCTGAAATGTGTCAAAAGGTTGAAAAGTTCAAGGGGGCCGAATACTTTCGCAAGGCACTGTACATACTCTGTTTTTCCTGTGTGCTTTGGCTCCTCCTGTTTTATTTTCCCGGCTTTATAAATTAGAATTACTTGTTATTGTTGTAGTTACGGCTTTCTTCCTGCTGTATGAATGTATGTATGTATGCGTCTTGTGTATCTTGTGTATCTTGTGTATCTTGTGTAGTATCCAGAGGCCCTTTGGGTGATTTGCAGTGTTGATGAACTGAAGTAGAACTTGCAGTGTGTGTGTGTTATTACAGGATGTGGCCTGGTTTCTCTGGATGTATGACAGCCGGTGAAGAAGGGGCCGACCTCGCACCTCGTCCCCCCGTCCGGCGTCTGGCCGTCTGAAGCCCAGATTCTCCTCTCAAAGTCTTCAAATTCCCAAAATAATGTAGCAGAACAGCGTTGCCGTGGAGATATCTGTCCTCTTTAACTCCATCCTACATGGGTCCGGTACATTTCAAGTCTTCATTTTAGATGGGGCTAAGCACAACACTTCAGTTCACACTCATTTGTAAATTACTAGCCCAATGTGCCGTGTTTGCCCCCGCCCCTCCCCCCAGCCCCCCTCTCAGTTACCCCAGCTGTGCAATCCCTTCGGCTTTCTGTTGTATGTTTGAAGTGATTTGATAGACCATCAGCCAATCGCAATGAACGGTTCTCTTTTAACCCCGCCCAGCCCGCGGGCGGCAAACTCTTCTCCCTTACCTCCCTCGCCCTCCCCGTCTCCGTCCCCTCCGTCTCCCTCCTTGCTGCCCCTGTCGTCCCGCCCCCCCCCTCTACCACCCCTGGGGAGCCCTCCCCCCCAGGCTCACCCATCCTCCCTGTCCGACACCCCGACGCCGTCTCCCTCGCCTTGCCTGAGCTGGACCGAATTCTGTGAGCTCCATGCCCGCGTTGCCGCCGGCGACTTTGCACGCCACTTCCGGGCTTTTCTCCTGGAAAACCCCCACTACACCCCCGACTCGGCGGCCACCTTCTGCCGGCGCTTCACCGACCGCTTCGTCCGCCACTTCCAGAGCGAGCTGGAGGGGGCGCTCCCGCCGAGCTGTGCTTCGGGGAGGGACGACATGGCGAGCTGGGCTCCCCAGTCGGATGCTACTTCCCTGGAAGAGGACGCGGTCTCGCCCCTGTCTGGGGGGGCTGTCCTCCCGTGCCCCCCGACTAACACGCCACGCGCCTCATCCAGGCCTGCGCCGGCACGGCTGGTGCTGGAGAGCCGCAGCGGGGACAGGTTTCAAGATTCGTACGCCCACTGCCAAGTCCTGCCTCCATCTTCGTCATCGTCGTGTTGCTCCTCGGTGGGAGGGAACAACGGGAGGCGCGAAGAGAGGGGGGGCGTGTTTGCCCCCGGGAATGGGGAAGCCCCGGTTGAGGAAGAGGAGGACAGCTGGTTGGGGGTGGCGTCTGTGGAGGAAGACGCTGAGCCAGATGAGCGGGAGTCTGCAGACGTGGACGGTGCCGACCCCTCCCACGCTCCTCAGATTCCGCCCTCCTCGGCCTCTCCTCCGCCCGGCTCCAAAGGTAACAGTACGCCCAACTCTAAAAACAAACTGAAGAAGCGCTTCTCCCTGCGGAGTGTGGGTCGTAGTGTGCGGGGGAGTGTCCGCGGCATCCTGCACTGGCGAAGCTCCTCCAGCGACTCCGCCCAGAGCCAGCTGCCCTCCAGCTACAGCTACACCATGGGTGTGCAGGACGCCGCCCTGGTCTCAAAGAGGAACTCTGGTACGCAGCCCCCCACGCCCACCTCCTCCATGCCCGTGTCTCTGTCCATGCCCCTCTCCCTTCCCCACTCCTCGTCCTCCTCGCTGCCCCCCTCCTCCTCGAGCAGCGCCACCTCTCTGTCTCTGTCCGACGCGGCGAGGGATCGGCGGCGCAGCAACGGCGAAGGAGGCGAGAAGGAGAAGTGGAGCCATCGTCTCGAGAAACTCAGACTGTCCCGATCCCCTCCTCCCGTCCTCACCCCGACCTCCGCCGGCCCTCACTCGGCCTCCTCCACGCTGCCTCCGAGCAGCGCCGCCGCCGCCGCCGCCGCCGCCCTGGGACCGCCGAGGAAGGTGGGCCGGCTGGTGCGGGAGGGCGGGGTGAGCGTTAGCTCATCGAGCGACGAGTTAAGCGGAAGCCACAGCTTTCCCGGCTTCTCGTTCGGTCTGCTGCATCACGGTACGGACAACAACAACTCGGCCTCGGCCTTTTCTGCCGCGGCTCACGGCGGCCCGGTGCCGCTGCTGATCAGCGGGGGGAACGTGCCCTGGAGGGGGGGCGCTGGCATAAGTGCCGCCTGGTCCTCAAAGAGAGGGACCGGGAAGGCAGCGAGCGGGGAGAGGAGTACTACTTGGAATTCTTCATTCCACCTAAAGTAAGTGTGAAACATGAAAACATTGATTTAAGTCATTCCAGCACTGGAGATACTCACTCATTCATTCATTCATTCATTCATTCATTCATTCATATTTATTATACAGGAAAGTTAGAAAAAGTAACATTACATTACAATGTAAAAACGGGCCTGACTCAGTTTAAAAACTGGTTTTCAGCAGGTTCCTGTTCTCAGGATCAGGATCAGGATCAAACTAAAAGCAGCAGTACAAAATCTGATATATGGATGATAGGAGGGGGGGGGGAGTCGATACAGCGTAGTATCACAATATTTTCATTGGCAATACTGTATCGATACACAGGCGCCAAGTATGGATCTTATTATTATATATTATATATTATATGTGTGGTGGTCAGTTTGTCCCGTTCTGCAGCGATAACATTGAAGTGAGATGAAGAAACAGAGAAATGTTTCTTTTTAGATGAAACAGATGTTGATAAGTTTCCTTTTGGGGACGTCATTTGAAATTGAGGAAAAATTAGAAGTTGGAAAAAAGGTTATAAATTGCAGAATATTGCAATATGTTTAAAATTGCAATAATATCGTATCGTGATGATATGGTATCGGGAGGCGTCTGCTGACCCCCCCCGCCCCTAATGGATGAGTAACTTTAAGTATTATACTAACAGTATGAACATCTACTATACACAAAACTAAAATATAAAGTACTAAATAAACTCTAAATACTATTATACACAAACATTTTACTGAGGAAAATAATAGTCACAGAAGTATGAGGAGACAAGATGCTGCAGTAAAATATTTAATACCAACATTGCGATGTTAGATGTTTATCAGTGGAGCCCGACCGATTTTTAAGGCCGATATCGATATATGTGGTTATTTAAAAATCCGATATGTCGCCGATAACTATTCCATAAAATAAATAAATCCATTAACGCGTAACAAAATACAGACTTATTTCCCTAACTTTAGTTATTTGTAATTTATTTGTAACTCATAACAAGGTTGAAGGGTGTTTCGTCCATTTTTATTTCATTTTTAAATATTAATTTATCGGCTAATATACATGCCGATACCGATATGGGAATCAAACTATCAATGGGCTGATGAATCGGTCGGGCTCTAGTTACGATGTGTAGTTACATTTTTCGAGAGGTGACGTGATGATACCTTCAAGTAAAATGTTAGCAAATGTTTTTTTAAATGACATTTACAAAAAAAACATTTGATATATAAACAGATATACAGTTAATTGATATATACAGCATATCTATATACAGTCTATATTTAAATACAGTTTATCTAACTGTATCTATATACAGTTAATTGATATATACAGCATATCTATATACAGTCTATATTTAAATACAGTTTATCTAACTGTATCTATATACAGTTAATTGATATATACAGCATATCTATATACAGTCTATATTTAAATACAGTTTATCTAACTGTATCTATATACAGTTAATTGATATATACAGCATATCTATATACAGTCTATATTTAAATACAGTTTATCTAACTGTATCTATATACAGTTAATTGAGAAAATCCAAAGTAGGCAGGTCTGTTTTAAAAGAGCAGAAATCTTTGGAAATTATCTTTCTTTCTGAAACTTGATGTTTTAATTGACTCCACTTTCACGTCTGTATGTACAGAGAGGAAAATAAGTATTTGAACACGCTGCTATTTTGCAAGTTCTCCCATTTAGAAATCATGGAGGGGTCTGAAATTGTCATCGTAAGTGCATGTCCACTGTGAGAGACATAATCTAAAAAAAATAATCCAGAAATCACAATGTATGATTTATTAACTATTTATTTGTATGATACAGCTGCAAATAAGTATTTGAACACCTGTCTATCAGCTAGAATTCTGACCCTCAAAGACCTGTTAGTCTGCCTTCAAAATGTCCACCTCCACTCCATTTATTATCCTAAATTAGATGCACCTGTTTGAGGTCGTTAGCTGCATAAAGACACCTGTCCACCCCATACAATCAGTAAGAATCCACCTACTAACATGGCCAAGACCAAAGAGCTGTCCAAAGACACTAGAGACTAAATTGTCCACCTCCACAAGGCTGGAAAGGGCCACGGGGACATGTCCAAGCAGCTTGGTGAAAAAAGGTCCACTGTTGGAGCAATCATTAGAAAATGGAAGAAGCTAATTTGACTGTCAATCTCCCTCGGACTGGGGCTCCATGCAAGATAGCCTGGTTCTGTTCGCAATGAACAAAATCCACTTACTTGGCTTGGTTTGTGTCCCCCAGTCCTCGAAGCCCCGGCTGACTGTCCCTTGCTGCTCAATCGTGGATGTGAGAAGCACCACGGCGCTGGAAGTCCCCGACAAGGAGAACACCTTCCTGCTGCAGGTAAACCCCCCCCCATCCCTCTGTATTATCTTTCCTCACAGATTAGTGTCTAAAGGGAAATCCACACTCTGAGTTTTTTTGTGTTTGTCACTGCCCAATGCGAGGAGAGAGCAGAATTGCGTCACTTTGCGACAAGTGGTTAGGTATAAATTCCTAAAAAATGAGTTTTTTTGACGATAAATTCCAAAAATAACTGTAAAACTAAAGTTAATAAGTTAGTGTTACGTAGTGTTAAACATCAAAAAAAAGTGACAAACATTGAAAAAAAAGGGTCAAAAACGTAATAAAACGTTAAAAGTGACTAAAGACTAGAAAAGACCAAAACAACTTCCTTCCTGAGGCTGTTTAGAAGCGGCACCGTGGCTCCGTCCGGCGCTTAGCAACGCCAAAGGTGATTGGTTTAACCCTTGTGTTGTCTTCCAGTCAAAATCAACACTTTTGTTGACGAGTTTTTATCAATATTCAACTTTTTCTTACATTTTTGTCCCTTTTTTCAACACTTTTGACGCATTTTTTTCAATGTTTATCACTTTTTTGTGACGTTTTCAACACTACGAAACACTAACTTATTAACTTTAGTTTTACAGTTATTTTTGGGAATTTGTCAACAAACCTCATTTATAGGAAATTATACCTAATGTTTGAGTTAGAAAAGCAGAAATTAGGAATTATTGAGACTAAAATTAAAGGAATGGATGTTGATGATAATCACAGACTGGAATATGTCAACTTTTACTCAATACTATTTCAAAAACACTTCCATTTGTTTTACAATGCTATAAAATTGAATAAGACGCCCCAAAATTAATGAAAGTAGAGATTTGTACTTGGCAAAGAGCGTTGGGTGGAATCAATCATGTTATTTTGGGGAATTAAAAAGAACATTGATATAGGACAACATGAGGACAACACGGGGGTTAAAGAAATGCTGATAAACATTACATTACATTTTATATTTTCATATTTTTGTGTTGACATTGTAAAGGGGTTGGTTAAATCTCGTTGCACAGGTAATGCACTTGTGTTTAATGACGATGCTTTCTATTCTATCCTATCCCAGAATGCTGTGTGGACTAGCCAGACCCTCCTCCGCAGCGCTGTGGAGGGAGGTCTGGCGATGCAAGACTACTGTCCAAACTGACGCTTTACTTACTCATCTTCTTCTTCTTCATCTTCATCTTCTTCTTCTTCTTCCTCAGCTGGAAGGGGGGGCCCAGTACGTGATCGAGACACGCGATGCTGTGCAGATGAGAGCCTGGCTGAGCGACATCAGGAACGGCATCTGTCTCAGGTAAGGAAGGAAGGAAGGAGGGAAGGAGGGAATAAAGGAGGGGGGGTATTCCTGGGTGTTAAAGTATGGGACAGACACAATGTTAGGGACTCTAACTCCCTCTCTCTCTCCTTCTCCCTCTCTTTCTCTCGCTCTCTCTCTTCTCTTACTTCCTCTCTGTCTCTCTCCTCTCTCTCTCTCCTCTCTCACTCTGTCTCTCTCTCTCTCTTCCCCTCCCTCCCTCTCTCTCTCTTCCCCTCCCTCCCTCTCTCTTCTCTCCTTCTCTCCCTCTCTCTCTCTCTTCCCCTCCCTCTGTCTCTTCTCTCCCTCTTTCTCCCTCTGTCCCTCTCTCTCTTCCCCTCCCTCCCTCTCTTCTCCTTCTCTCTTCCTCTCCCTCTCTCTCTTCCCCTCCCTCCCTCTCTTCCTCTCCCTCCCCTCCTCTCCCTCCCTCTCTCTCATTTTCTCCCTCTTTCTCTCTACCTCTCTTCTCTCCCTCCCTCTCTCCTCCTCTCTCTCTTCTCTCCCTCTCTCTCTCTCTTCCCCTCCCTCTCTCTTCTCTCTCTTCTCTCTCTCTTCCTCTCCCTCCCTCTCTCCTCCTCTCTCTCTTCTCTCCCTCTCTCTTCCCCTCCCTCTCTCTTCTCTCTCTCTTCTCTCCCTCCCTCTCTCCTCCTCTCTCTCTTCTCTCCCTCCCTCTCTCCTCCTCTCTCTCTTCTCTCCCTCTCTCTCTCTCTTCCCCTCCCTCCCTCTCTCTCTTCCCCTCCCTCCCTCTTCCCCTCCCTCCCTCTCTCTTCTCTCTTTCTTCCTCTCCCTCCCTCTCTCTCATCCTCTCCCTCTTTCTCCCTGTCTCTCTTCCCCTCCCTCCCTTCCTCCCTCCTTCCCACCCACAGTGAACAGGAAGACGCTGAAGGTGTGTGTGTGGGGCCGTTGGACATCAGCGGGACACCTGATATTGTTGACCGTCTTTCACAAGGTGACTTTGACTTCTTTTACCACTTGTAGTGGGGCAGATAGGGGGGGGGGGATATAATACTTATTTGCAGCTGTATCATACAAATAAATAGTTAAAAATCATACATTGTGATTTCTGGATATTTTTTTAGATTATGTCTCTCACAGTGGACATGCACCTACGATGACAATTTCAGACCCTCCATGATTTCTAAGTGGGAGAACTTGCAAAATAGCAGCGTGTTCAAATACTTATTTTCCTCACTGTGTGTGTGTGTGTGTGTGTGTGTGTGTGTGTGTGTATGTATATATATATATATATTTTCTGATGAATGAATATTCTTTTAGGCTTTTAAATATGCAATTTTATAAAATATGTAGTAGGGGTCCCTGCTTTGTCCCCCTGGCCTCCAGTATTACTCGTTGAGTCAGTTCTGAGTGTCCTCTGTCCTGTGGAGCGTCTTCATCCTGGCTCGTAGAAGAATAACTGATCTTCCCCGTGTCTCTGTGTCAGTGTGTTACGGCGGTATCGGAGGATCCTCTCCTCTGATGGATCCTCTCCCACCGGAGCTGCCCCCTCGAGCCCCTCTCGACGAACCCGACAGCCGGATCCTCTGTGGAGGGGGGGCGAGCCTGGGGACCCCTTTCGCCGAGACACCAGATGCCACAGGTGAATACGATCCGAAGAGTTTTATTAAATGAAAAGAACCTAAAACTGGTTAGGGATGGGTTGGAAGAGAGGCGAGGGTGGAGCTCGTACTTTTTATTTCTACATAACAATGTTTTTTTATTCAGCATCTGACTGCTTTCACTACAGCACTAAGGTCAGCTTCATATTAAAGGTCCCATGGCATGGAAATGTCTCTTTATGAGGTTTTTTAACATTAATATGAGTTCCCCCAGCCTGTGTACTTGGCAAAGAGTGTTGTGTGGAATCAATCATGTTAAAAAGAACATTGATATAGGACAATGGGTCAATTTGACCCGAGGACAACATGAGGGTTAACTCTTTGGTGCCGGATGCTTCGCGACGACACATCTACCGCCGGTTACTGCGTTGCAACTCTGAACCTCCTGCCGGCCGCTGCGTGGCAGCATTTTGTATTCGTCGGTCTTTTCATGACGCGTGCAGCAGAGAACGCACTGTCATTGGTTCAATTACACATGAGGCGGGTCTTGTTGGCCATTTAAAGCCATGTGACCACTAAAATGTACTGTAGTTTCTGAAAATCATGTCAATCAACCAGACATACATGTGCGTTTGTTTATGATTTTTTGAGAGACGAGCGAGAAAATGTCTCCGACAGAGGAGGATTTTGACCGGCGGTAGACGTGTCGGCGCGAAGCATCCGGCACAAACGGGTCCCGTTTGTCACCGCCCTCGCTGTCAACATCCTCCTCTGTCGGAGACATTTTCTCGCTCGTCTCTCAAAAAACATAAACAAACGCACATGTATGTCTGGTTGATTGACATGATTTTCAGAAACTACAGTACATTTTAGTGGTCACATGGCTTTAAATGGCCAACAAGACCCGCCTCATGTGTAATTGAACCAATGACGGTGCGTTCACTGCTGCACGCGTCATGAAAAGACCGACGAATACAAAATGCTGCCACGCAGCGGCCGGCGGGAGGTTCAGAGTTGCAACGCAGTAACCGGCGGTAGATGTGTCGTCGCGAAGCATCCGGCACCAAAGAGTTAAATAAAAAATACATATTATGTTCCCCTCCCCATTACCCAGGGTCCTTCCTGTTCTCGGAGGTGACCACGGCGGAGGCCGTGGAGCACCCGCTCAGCGAGTGTCAGTGGTTCCACGGCACCCTGTCCCGTCTCAAAGCTGCTCAGCTGGTGTTGGCTGGAGGCCCGGCGAGCCACGGCGTCTTCCTGGTCCGCCAGAGCGAGACGCGGCGCGGCGAATACGTCCTCACCTTTAACTTCCAGGGCAAGGCCAAGGTGGGTGCAGCACAGACGCAGGTTGGTGCTTTGGGACGGGCGTCTGTCGCTTGCTTCTGTCCTGATGCGTCCACGGCACGCTGTGAGAACTTTATGAATGAACGTAGTAAGTAGGGCTGGACAATTAATCACATTTTAATCACGATCACGATTTTGACTTCCCACAATCAAATTTGCGTGATTGCTCAATTTTTTTTGTTTTTATTAAAGCGTCATTTCATAGAACGCTCCGGGTGTTTTTGCATAGCCAATCCACCGCTCCGTAAACCACTGTCTGCTCATGAACCAATCAGAGTTGTTCCCTGCATCGCGCAGCTTAGTTTCAAGATGGAGACAGACACAGAGGACAGAAGGACGGGAGGACAACTCAACAGACAGCAGTCAGTCTCAAGGTTTACCAGTTTACCAGTAAACGCACCATGTAGTCCCGTCTGTTGTTTTTCAGACAACAGCAGTGACCAGTGCTAGTCGGTGCTAGTTAGCGTCTGTTAGCTGTTAGCTCCTCTAGGACGCACCGGTACTAATGTCCTCGCATCTGCTGCAATGTTGTTATATGGATATGGTTTAATTTTGCGAAAATTAAAGCCTGAAAGCAGTTATAAACAAACTATGTGACAATAACATTTGTTTTGGTTAAATCAACAAATAATCGTGATCACAATATTGATCAAAATAATCGTGATTATCATTTTGGCCATAATCGTGCAGCCCTAATAGTAAGCACATCAAATAAATGAAACATTACAGAAGCAAACAGAAGGTACAAATTGGGCTTGGCGCCAATATTAATAACGTTTCACATGTAAGAAAACATACCTCTTGGCTGCATGTCCTGAAGAGGAGTCTGTAAATCCTTGAAAGTGCTTTACTGTTGGCCTCGGTCACTGTAACTCCAGTTTAACCCTCGGGTTTGTCCCTTTTTTCAACATTTTTGTCCCTTTTTTCCCAATGTTTGTCATTTTTTTTGACGTTTTCAACACTACGTAACACTAACTTATTAACTTTAGTTTACAGTTATTTTTTAGAATTTATGGTCAATAAACCTCATTTATAGGAAACTATACCTAATGTTTGAGTTAGAAAAGCAGAAATTAGGAATTATTTAGACTAAAATTAAAGGAATGGATGTTGATGATAATCACAGACTGGAATATGGGGGCGATCTTCTCTCGTTTTGTTTGAAAATACTTTGCACGTCAACAAAAAGGGACATCACCCAACGTCGCTTCGAGCACCTTGAAACTTTGTGAGCGGGGTGCTGCTTTTGTCGGCACATTACTGCCACCTGTAGGTCAGAGGAAAACCATCGGTAGGACTGTTTATTGCATCGCTTGTGTGCTCCACAGGGAACCTTTAAGATGTTACACATATGTGATATATATATTTTTTTTTTTATGATAATTTTTGGGGCATTTTTAGGCCTTTTATTGGCAGGACAGCTGAGGAAATGAAAGGGGAGAGAGATGGGGGGATGACATGCTCTATCTATCTATATATATATCTATATATATATATATATCTCTATATATATATATTATGGACGCCCGCTTTACCAGCGGAACTATCCGGGCGTCCCACATCTTTAATTTTACAGTGTTACATAAGTTTTTTTGAAAAAATCTTTAATTCCAAATCATCAGTGTCCTCAACCAAATCAAGTGACCATCAAACTGAGCTGCTTTGTAATTAATTTAAGCATTATATTATCTTTTTTTATTCTGATATTTTAATTTCATTTTTTTTTATATTTTACTTACTATGTTTGAGATGTTGTCTGTATGTTTATCGGTCTTGTACAGTAGGTCTGGTGGGCCAAAGAAAAATGTCCACCCTGATGGACAATAAAGATTTATTCTATTCTATTATGAACCTAAATTAATTTGCGAGCCGGATCAACATCTGCGAGGGGCCGGGTTCGGCCCGCAGGCCTTGAGTTGGACACGTGTCCTAGGTGTTATTAAAAAGGTCTTGAACGTTTTATTACCTTGGGGGTACCCTGATTAAGTTGAACCCGACTCACGATGGCCCAGTGGTTAGCAACGCATCAAGAAGGTTGTGGGTTTGAGTCCAGGTTGTTCCGGGTCTTTCTGTGTGGAGTTAGCATGTTCTGTGTGGAGTTAGCATGTTCTGTGTGGAGTTAGCATGCTCTGTGTGGAGTTAGCATGTTCTGTGTGGAGTTAGCATGTTCCGTGTGGAGTTAGCATGCTCTGTGTGGAGTTAGCATGTTCTGTGTGGAGTTAGCATGCTCTGTGTGGAGTTAGCATGCTCTGTGTGGAGTTAGCATGTTCTGTGTGGAGTTAGCATGTTCCGTGTGGAGTTAGCATTTAGCATGCTCTGTGTGGAGTTAGCATGTTCCGTGTGGAGTTAGCATGCTCTGTGTGGAGTTAGCATGTTCTGTGTGGAGTTAGCATGCTCTGTGTGGAGTTAGCATGTTCCGTGTGGAGTTAGCATGCTCTGTGTGGAGTTAGCATTTTCTGTGTGGAGTTAGCATGCTCTGTGTGGAGTTAGCATGTTCCGTGTGGAGTTAGCATTTTCTGTGTGGAGTTAGCATGCTCTGTGTGGAGTTAGCATTTTCTGTGTGGAGTTAGCATGTTCTCGCTGTGTTTGCGTGAGTTTCCCTGGGGTGCTCCGGTTTCTTCCCCCCCATAAACACATGCATTCTGGGTAGGACTACAGTTGAAAATGATCCGACTGGCTAACACCGGTCGCATTCACAGAAATGTTGATTAATGTGCATCGTCCTAATCAAATGAATAAATCTACCTGTCTCTCGTCCCTCCAGCACCTCCGTCTGTCCCTGAACGAGGACGGTCAGTGCAGAGTGCAACACCTTTGGTTCCAGTCCATCTTCGACATGTTGGAGCACTTCCGGGTGCACCCGATCCCCCTGGAGTCCGGCGGCGCCTCAGACGTCACGCTCATCAGCTTCGTGGGCGCCACCGCTCTTCGGCAGCCAGGTACGACCGAACCTCACTCGCCACACACACACACACACACACACACACACACACACACACACACACACACACACACACACACACACACACACACACACACACACACACACACACACACACACACACACAACAGGAGCAGGGCGCCGTGCGATGAGTCACTGTTACACAAAGGTCGTGACCCTACCGGGTCGGACCTGCACTCCTCTGACGGGGATGTGATCACATGACAGAACTACAGCTTAAACACACGCCTTTCAGTCCTTAATCTTCTATGAGTACATATGAATCACTTTATTATCATCTCTCACACATACTTTTAATTCAAATCAGTTTTATTTATAGTGTCAAATCATAACGAGCTGCTTTGAGTTTGTGAAAAGCGCTATATAAATTCAATTTATTATTATTACTATTATTATTATTATTATTATTATTATTATTAGGGCCCGAACACTGAAGTGCAAGGAACCTATTGTTTTTGTAGGGATTATTATTATTATTATTATTCCTTTTATTATTATTATAAACTCTCTCAGTTTTGATTTTTGAGTGTTGGCATGCGGTCAAATTCACAACAACTTGCACACATGTCCAGACCAATGAAAAATCACCAAGTCCTGTAGTGATTGGTCTCGGGCGTTGCCAGGGGGCTCCATAGCGACCCCTAACGCGCACCCTGAATTCGACAAAATTAATAATTCATCACTCAAACTTTCAGGTAACATGCGTATCATCTGGAATTTTTAGAAAAAAATCACAAAAATTTAACATTTATGATTTCGTGCAGAATTTCTCATTTTATGAAGACTTGTTTGAGGACTTTAGGATCCACGAAAACTACCAGGAGTGCTTCCAGTCTCTAACACCAGAGACACTTAAAGAATATCCCTTTTAAAGCTCTAATGTGGAGTTTCATAGAGACTTAGACTTCTCTTTATTAATCCTTTTGGGATGACTCACGCAAGGAAATTGAAATTTCCAGCAGCAGTTTTCAGCAAAATACAATATAGAGAGAGAAAGAAGACAGTATAAAGATAACAATAATAATAATAACTATAAAACCATTTACTATAAATTATCAGTTAAGTACAGTTCAAGTGTCCAGGTATTAATGTGAGTCCAGGTGTGTGTGTGTACTGTTCTTCTAAGAAATGACACTGGCGTCCAAATGATACAAGCCTTCCGTGATCATGTATTTGTGTGCACATGCATGCTGGTCATGTCTTTCTCTCAGCTGTGCATACACACATACGGCATGATACCTAAACCCACCCACATCATCATCTCTCATGTCATCCTCTGCTTCTCTTCTCCACGTGGCCGTAGATCTCAATCAACAGCTGTTAGTTTGTCCGTCCTGGACAGGGTCCCATACCAGTTCTTGCTTCCCGATACCGATCCTGATACCTGATACCTGATCTTGCGTATCGGCCGATACGAGTACCGATCCGATACCAGTGGGTCACATGTCTCATTATGTTTTACCAGCTGTGTACTGCTCTCCCTGTAGGGATGGGAGATGATTTCTATCTTTGTTGTTGGTCTGGCTCAGGTTAAACTAATTTCCCTAATTTGTAATTTCCCCATAGGGGATCAATAAAGAGATTAAATTAAATTAACTCTCCAGAACTTTCTTTTATTATCCAGTTTGACAGTCAGTCATAACGGAAGAAGAACATAAATAAACCACTTTAACCCTCATGTGGTCGACTTTTTTCAACATCTTGCATTTTATTGTGAAAAGTGTTTTTTCCGATTATTGTTCCGCTTATTATGTTTTTTTCTTCATTTTTTTTTTAGTTGTTGTTTTTTTTCTCCTTTTTTTTTTTAGGTTTTTTTCAACGTTTTTCACCCTTTTCCCGCCATTTTTGTCCCTTTTTTACATTTGATGCTTTTTGCTCCCATGCGAGTTTTACACGTCATGGACACTAAACCTAATTTTTGAGTTTTGAAAAGCAGTAATATGCTATAATTTCAGTTGAATAAAACCCCCCAAATGTACTGAAAGTAGTGTCCTGATCCTTCATTTCACTTGAGAAGATCATTAAATGGAACCATCCATGTTCATTTTTGACAATTTCTGATACAGATGTATTTTTGTTGGAAAATCGAAGACAACGGGAGGGTTAAAGTAGATTTTCTTCAGGACTAAACTACGTGTTATCGGTCCCTAATTGGTCCCTAAACTCCCGAGAGACCAGTATTTTAGGCGGTATCGGATACAGGTCTTCTTCTACAGGTATTGGTATCAGAACATCCTCACGTTGATTTCTTTAATAAGCTGCCTTTACACTGAAAGTTCACCGTGTTAACTTTGTTTACAAATAGAAACCTAACCCCAACCATCCCGCTGGCCGGCACCCACCGCTCTTCTGACCTCTCTGTTGTTGTTGTTGTTGTTGTCCGTTGGCTCATCCCTTGCAGGCCGGGACAGGGCAGGCAGTCGGCCCACAGTCTGTGATGTCATCACCACGCGCCATCCTGACTCTCCATCAACCCCCATCTCTGACTGTGTGTAAGTGAGACCGGACTCGGCGGAGAGAAACTCATTGAAAGAGAGAGCGAGAGAGAGAGAGAGAGTGAGAGTGTATTTGGTTGAGAGAGAGAGAGTGATAGTGTACTTGGTTGAGAGAGCGTGTATTTGGGAGTGAGTGAGAGAGTGTATTGGGGTGAGAGAGAGTGTATTTGGGAGTGAGTGAGAGAGTGTATTGGGGTGAGAGAGAGTGTATTGGGGTGAGAGAGAGTGTATTTGGGAGTGAGTGAGAGAGTGTATTGGGGTGAGAGAGAGTGTATTTGGGAGTGAGTGAGAGAGTGTATTGGGGTGAGAGAGAGTGTATTTGGGAGTGAGTGAGAGAGTGTATTGGGGTGAGAGAGCGTGTATTTGGGAGTGAGTGAGAGAGTGTATTGGGGTGAGAGAGAGTGTATTTGGGAGTGAGTGAGAGAGTGTATTGGGGTGAGAGAGAGTGTATTTGGGAGTGAGTGAGAGAGTGTATTGGGGTGAGAGAGAGTGTATTTGGGAGTGAGTGAGAGAGTGTATTGGGGTGAGAGAGAGAGTGTATTTGGGAGTGAGTGAGAGAGTGTATTGGGGTGAGAGAGAGTGTATTTGGGAGTGAGTGAGAGAGTGTATTGGGGTGAGAGAGAGTGTATTTGGGAGTGAGTGAGAGAGTGTATTGGGGTGAGAGAGCGTGTATTTGGGAGTGAGTGAGAGAGTGTATTGGGGTGAGAGAGAGTGTATTTGGGAGTGAGTGAGAGAGTGTATTGGGGTGAGAGAGAGAGTGTATTTGGGAGTGAGTGAGAGAGTGTATTGGGGTGAGAGAGAGTGTATTTGGGAGTGAGTGAGAGAGTGTATTTGGGAGTGAGTGAGAGAGTGTATTGGGGTGAGAGAGTGGGTATTTGGGAGTGAGAGAGCATGTTTGGGAGTGAGTGAGAGAGTGAGAGAGTGTATTTGGTTGAGAGAGAGAGTGATCGAGAGAGTGTATTTGGGAGAGACTGAGTGAGAGAGCGAGAGAGTGTATTTGGTTGAGAGAGAGAGTGATCGAGAGAGTGTATTTGGGAGTGAGAGAGTATTTGGGAGTGAGAGAGAGAGAGTATTTGGGTGAGAGCGAGTATTTGGAAGAGAGTGAGTGAGAGTGTACTTGGGTGAGAGAGAGAGAGTAAGCGAGAGAATGTATTTGGGAGAGACTGAGTGAGAGAATGAGAGAGAGTGTATTTGGGAGTGAGAGAGCGAGTATTTTGGTGAAAGAGCGAGAGAGTGTGTTTGGGAGTGAGAGAGAGAGTATTTATTATATATTATGCTATGCACATGTTTCAGTGTCTAATAAAGGAGCTGGAGATCTCAACGCTCACATGGACCCCGATAAACCTGATCTCATTACACTGGAAAGAGTTTAAGAGATATTTAGTTAAAGCTGGCACAGAATAGGTCATATTTACAACAGTATTTCATATTTATTTATTATTTTATTGGAAAAAATCTGTTTCTCCGTTAAGCTCTAGCTCTGAGAACTTAAAACGAGTTGATTAAGACGTTTCAATGCTGAAAAGTTACGTATTATAACTCAACACGTAAGCTAAACATCAGCGTCTCTATAGCAACAGACATCATGCAAAAACGTGTTGTGTGTGTGTGCTGTGTGTGTGTGTGTGTGTGTGTGTGTGTGTGTGTGTGTGCGTGCGTGTGTGTGTGTGTGTGTGTGTGTGTGTGTGTGTGTGTGTGTGTGTGTGTGTGTGTGTGTGTGTGTGTGTGTGTGTGCGCGTGCGCGTGTGTGTGTGTGTGTGTGTGTGTGTGTTCCTTGAATTGGACTGCCTCCATGACACCCATGGACTCCATGACCGCAGACCTCTTCCACCTAACCGGCCGCTCACTGTCCCTTTCTCTTCTTCTCTCTCACCCTCCTCTCCTTCGTCACCTCACTCCTTCACTCCACTTTTGGCCTTTTTGTTCCTCCTCCTCCTCCTCCTCCTCCTCCTCCTCTGGCTCCCTTTATTTACACTTTTCTCTCACTTCCCCTCTCCGTTTTCTTCTTCTTCTGTTTCTTCCTCTGGTCTCTATCTCGTCCACGCAGACTTGACCAGCAGACCCCGTAGCCCTCCTCAGCCTCCTCCGCTGCCGCCGGGCCGGCCCCCACCCCCGACCCCGCCCCAGGAGAGAGGGACCGACTCTGAGGCAGCGGGAGCAGCAGCAGCAGGAGCAGCAGGAGCAGGAGCAGCAGGAGCGGTGGCTGTGGCTACCATGGCGACGCCGCCAGGAGGAGGAGGAAGTGGCGGCGGCGGCGGTGGAGGTGGAAGTGGCGGAGGAGGGGAAGACTGGGAAGAGAGAGACAGGGACACTCCTCTCCGCCAACTAGACGCTGTGGAGGGAGAAGAGAGGGAGGGAGCGAGGGCACCCCGGGCA
>CM057251.1:27127210-27134710 GCA_029931835.1 Etheostoma nigrum
ACCAGAGAGTTACGGAGTGTGGATCGGTGGCTGGAGAGGGGCCACTTCACCTCCTGGGCACTGCCAGGTGCCCTCGAGCAAGGCACCGTACACACAGTGTAAATTGTAATTTCCCCATTGGGGATTAATAAACTAATTAAATTAAAATTAAATTAAAACGTCATATTTGTCATGCAGTTCCACAATGATTCACATTTGTGTGAATGACCGTTACTTAGACGTATAACAAGTATTTTTTCAATTTAACTTGTGTTTTTCTTCTATTTCAGATATTACAGATACATTTACGCTGATTTGTTATTTATATACAAACACTTGTGTTTGTATATAAATGTGTAGACATGGTTCATTTATTGCCGTATCTCTTGTACTTGTTCGGGGTAATAAGACTTAATTTAATCAATCTGACATTTAAATTAATTAATTTTCATTCATACCCAAAAATGTAATAATTTCCCAGCATCACTTTCTTTACGTGACCTTTATCAGGACAGTCCGTCAGATTAATGATTGACATGAAAGCCATCCAATGAGAAAAAAGGTCAGATATGACTGACGTACATTCTAACCAATCAGGGTTAAGATTGAATCCATAGGCGGGGTTTACGATTGGTGCGTTAGTTACAACAACGCGACGGAGACCGGTTGTTCTTGACCTACTGTTCCTACGCGACAAAATTCACACTTCGTGAGTACGTATGAGACTGAAATGATTATTTCGAATACAATTAGGTATTGTGATTAATTTAAATGTATTTGTTGATTTCTACCTGCCTGAAAGCGGCCCGCCCGCCTACCTCGACCCCGCACGGCTGATACCGGCGTGGGCCAAATCGAACGCACCCGCTGCCGTGTTTTGTTGTTTTCCAGCGGCGTACCGTGTGTGGCCTGTCAAACCCGAGTGACTTCACGCTGCGACGACGAGACTGGAATAACAGGGATGCTCATGACTAAAAAGTATAACTTAAATACTCAGACTTGCTCAGCTGTCAGTGTCTAATGTGACGCCGGCGTCGTTTCTAGCGGTTCGTTTGTGTCTCCGTTGCCTAAAACTCGACGTATACGCTAAAGCTAGCCGCGTTAGCTGACTAAGCTAGCTGGATCTGCTCCATTCTGAACGCTCATGCTGCTTTTCATGTCATAGAAACTCTCTAGCTCGTGTTAGCGCGTGTAAGTCGTGTTAAATCCTGCCATGTCAGTGTTTCCGTCGGGTGTGTGTTGTCTGTGTGAGGTGTATTGTCCTCTGAAGGAGCACTTGATATACCCGTTAGCTGTTAGCTGACCTGTACTCTCCCCCCTTCCGCAGGACCAGGAGCACAATGAAACCGCCATCCCAGTCCCAGTCCCAGTCCCCCCCTGTAAGCAGCCTAGTAAGTACCGCCAGAGATCACACACACTGACTGGTTATTCATTATTCATTATGTATTACAGCTAGGGGAGGCAGCAGACCCCTCCCGGTCCGATACCAGAACCAGGACTACTTTATTGCAAACACTAACTGGTTATTAATTATTGATTATGTATTACAGCTGGGGAGGGGGGAGGGGGGGTCAGCAGACCCCTCCCGATCCGATATCAGAACCAGAACCAGAACCAGGACTACTTTATTGATCCACGAAGGGAAACTCTGTGTTGCAGTTGTACAAATACTATAAATATCAGAGTAGAAATATCAATACAGAAGTATAAGGAGCGTGGATATGTACGGTGCTTACATAGTTAAAGGAATGTTATGATGCAGTATTTACGTAATTAACATAATTAAGGAGTTGTAAGTAATAATCAATAATAATAATAATAATAATAATAATAATACTAGTAGCAGTTGAGTATTGTACACATTTCAGGCTGGTGTTATTGCACAAAACAGATGATATTGTCCAGTTTCAACCTCTCTAAGTGTCTAAGTATCTCAGTAAATATCGTCACGATACGATATTATCGCGATTTTAACCCTTGTGTTGTCCTAAAAAAAACAAAAACAAAAAAGTCTTTCAACCAAATTTTCAACCAAAATAAAGCGGCTTGTCCCACACAACGTTCTTCACGAGTAAATTAAAGGATCAGCCCGCTGCTTACTTTAAATTTGGTTGTTTAACCCTCATATTGTCCTTGGGTCACATTTGACCCGTTTGCAGTTATTTCTTTTCTTTCTTTTTTTCTTTTTTTGGCACAAAAAAAATGGGCCGTAGAAATGTCAACAATCAAATATCAAAAAACTTTAAAAAAGCATTTAAAAAAAGCACCCACAACATTAAAAAGTGACAAAAATGTTGGAAAAAGCGGTGATAATGTTGAAAAAATGTCATCAAACGTTTTTTTTTCATGATTGACAAGAAGACAACACAAGGTTAAACATATTGCAATATTCTGCAATATTTATTGTGATTTATAACCTTTTTTCCAACTTCTAATTTAAATATTCATATATTACTAACAAGATTAAAACGACGTCCCCAAAAGGAAACTTCTCAACATCTGTTTCATCTAAAATAGAAACATTTCTCTGTTTCTTCATCTTCAATGTTATCGCTGCAGAACGGGACAAACTGACCAACACATATATAATATATAACACATATATAATATATAACACATATATAACACATATATAATATATAATATATATATAATATATAATATATATATAATATATAACACATATATCATATATAACACATATATCATATATAACACATATATCATATATAACACATATCATATATAACACATATATAATATATAACACATATATAATATATAACACATATATCATATATAACACATATATCATATATAACACATATATCATATATAACACATATATCATATATAACACATATATCATATATAACACATATATCATATATAACACATATATCATATATAACACATATATCATATATAACACATATATCATATATAACACATATATCATATATAACACATATATCATATATAACACATATATCATATATAACACATATATCATATATAATACATATATCATATATAATACATATATCATATATAATACATATATCATATATAACACATATATCATATATAACACATATATCATATATAACACATATATCATATATAACACATATATCATATATAACACATATATCATATATAACACATATATCATATATAACACATATATCATATATAACACATATATCATATATAACACATATATCATATATAACACATATATCATATATAACACATATATCATATATAACACATATATCATATATAACACATATATCATATATCATATATATCATATATAACACATATATCATATATAACACATATATCATATATAACACATATATCATATATAATATATAACACATATATAATATATAACACATATATAATATATAACACATATATAATATATAACACATATATATAACACATATATAATATATAACACATATATCATATATAATACATATATCATATATAACACATATATCATATATAACACATATATCATATATAACACATATATCATATATAACACATATATCATATATAACACATATATCATATATAACACATATATCATATATAATATATAATACATATATCATATATAACACATATATCATATATAACACATATATCATATATAACACATATATCATATATAACACATATATCATATATAACACATATATCATATATAACACATATATAATATATAACACATATATCATATATAACACATATATCATATATAACACATATATCATATATAACACATATATCATATATAACACATATATCATATATAACACATATATCATATATAATATATAACACATATATCATATATAACACATATATCATATATAACACATATATCATATATAACACATATATCATATATAACACATATATCATATATAACACATATATCATATATAATACATATATCATATATAACACATATATCATATATAACACATATATCATATATAACACATATATCATATATAACACATATATCATATATAACACATATATAATATATAACACATATATCATATATAATATATAACACATATATCATATATAACACATATATCATATATAACACATATATCATATATAACACATATATCATATATAACACATATATCATATATAACACATATATCATATATAACACATATATCATATATAACACATATATCATATATAACACATATATCATATATCATATATAACACATATATCATATATAACACATATATCATATATAACACATATATCATATATAACACATATATCATATATAACACATATATCATATATAATATATAACACATATATAATATATAACACATATATCATATATAACACATATATCATATATAACACATATATCATATATAACACATATATCATATATAACACATATATCATATATAATATATAACACATATATCATATATAACACATATATCATATATAACACATATATCATATATAACACATATATCATATATAACACATATATCATATATAACACATATATCATATATAACACATATATCATATATAACACATATATCATATATAACACATATATCATATATAACACATATATCATATATAACACATATATAATATATAACACATATATCATATATAACACATATATCATATATAACACATATATCATATATAACACATATATCATATATAACACATATATCATATATAACACATATATCATATATAACACATATATCATATATAACACATATATCATATATAACACATATATCATATATAACACATATATCATATATAACACATATATAATATATAACACATATATCATATATAACACATATATCATATATAACACATATATAATATATAATACGTATATAATATATAATAACAGATCCATACTTGGTGCCTGTGTAATGATACAGTATTGCCACTGAAAATATTGCAATACAACGCTGAATCGATCCCCCCCCTCCCTCCTAATCACAGCTAGCTCATATTTGCAGGAATGATGTGAAATCAGATGGATTTTTGTAGTCAGGGAGAATAATAATAATAATAATAATAATAATAATATCTCCCTGTAAATAGCTACAGCTGTTCTTCAGCCTGCTGGATGTAAACAATGGGATGCCTACAATGTCTTTATCTCCATTTATATCATCATCATCATCACTTTATTTATAAAGCGCTTTCACATTAGTTTTAGTTGTACAAAGTGTTGTACATGAAGGCAGCAAACATAAACCAAAATAAAAATAACAGTCACAAAATTATAAAAATAATAAACTGGGGGTGAAAATCTACCCAATAACACTATATAAAAACAGATGGGATCAAGTCTCAGTTTGGGTTGAAAGCCAAAGTGTAGAAGTGAGTTTTAAGAAGAGTTTTAAAAATCGGTATTGAGGAAGCCTGACGAATGGTCAAAGGTCGGGCATCCCATAACTTAGGAGCACAAACAGAAAACATATATAACACATATGTTTAGGAAAATGTAATCAGTCTCTACTAGCACACAGTTAACCCTCATGTTGTCCTCGGGCCAAATTTAACCCGTTTTCAGTTTTTCAGCGTTCGAAATAAGCTGAAAAAAAAATCAACATTAGAAATATCAAATAACTTTGGAATAAAACATCCAAAAAAAGCACCCGCAACGTTGAAAAAGTGACAAAAATGTCGGAAAAAAAGCGATAATAATGTTTCATGGTTGACGGGAAGACAACACGAGGGTTAAACATGGAAGTGGGGTTCGTTTTTAGTCATAAGGTTATAATTCATGTTAAAAATCCACTATGGAAACAACATGAGTGTCATATCCAGAATAATGTTCTGAGTCAGGAATACATGTTTATCTCAGGAAATAAGGTAAGGACGTTGATTTCAGGTAGAAAATATGGAACTTGTTCCATTTTTCTTCTTGTAAAAATTAGAAATGGGTTAACCCTCGTATGGTATTCAGTGTACAGTTTTTCTACCTGAAATCAACGTCATTACCTTATTTCCTGTGATAAACATGTATTCCTGACTCAATTCAGAACATTATTCTGGATAAGACACTTATGGTTTTTCCAAGGTAAGAATGATCACACAGTGGATTTTTTAACATGAATTATAACTTATGATGAAATTAATTTAAATTTAAGTAAAAACAAACTTTGCATAACTTTGCATTTTGCATAAGCATAATATTCAGGGTTAACCCTCGTGTTGTCTTCACTTCGGGACCCTCTCGTGTCCCTCGGGTCAAACTGACCCGGGACCTATTTGGGGTTTTAACCCTTGTCTGGTATCCGGATCAAATTGACCCTTTTCTAATTTTTACAAGAAGAAAAATGGTCCAAGTTACATATTTTCTACCTGAAATCAGCGTCCTCTCCTTATTTCCTGTGATAAACATGTATTCCTGACTCAGAACATTATTCTGGATATGACACTTATGTTGTTTCCATAGTGGATTTTTAACATGAATTATAACCTTATGACATAAAACGAACCCCACTTCCATGTTTAATTGTGTTCTAGTAGAGACTGATGCATTCCCTAAACATAGATGTTATCTCAGCTGTTGGAAATGGAGATAAAAACAATATTTGTTAATAGATTATGAAGTAAAATCTTATTTCAGAATTGTTTTTAAAACCCCAAATAAGTCCCGGGTCAGTTTGACCCGAGGGACACGAGAGGGTCCCGGAGGTGAAGACAACACCAGGGTTAATTTGACCCGGATACGTTACAAGGGTTAAAACCTGAAACTGGCGCCACATCCTAGTTATCAAAGTAAAAGTCCTAATTTCACAGCTGATGTATTTCCAGCCAGACATCGGTATATGAGCATCAGAAATAGGGTTTGATTATGATGTGTTATTATGTTAACACTGATGCATTATTATTAATGGAAGCCCAATGTGATGAAATAATAATATAGTGTCTCAAAAGTGAGGATCCGAAAATGATTTAGTGTCTTTAAATAACAGTTAAAAAAAGAAATTGAGTACATTTACTAAGTAATTACTTTGACAAGCTAACTCATTAGTAGTGTGGAGTGTCGGAAACAGTGTGTAATTATTAGTAATTAACTGAAATTGAAATATATATATATATATATTAATATGGGGAAAATTGACAATTACTCGCAAATATATCGATATATTGTAATTTTTCTGGGACGAACGTACGAATGCGACAGATTTCTGACCCCGTCCGTGTCTGCAGGTCTTTGAAGGCGTCTACAACAATGCCAGGATGCTTCATTTCCTCACAGCCGTCGTGGTGAGTACACGTCGAAGGAAAAACTTCATTTTGTTATAAACCACATGCACAAAGGTACTGAAGCGTCCCTGGTTCCTGGTTTTCAGGGCTCCACCTGCGATGTGAGGGTGAAAAACGGAGCGTCGTACGAGGGAATCTTCAAGACCTTAAGCTCGCAGGTAAGATCCTCTTCACGCTCTCTCTGAG
>CM057251.1:27139710-27262210 GCA_029931835.1 Etheostoma nigrum
TCAGGGAAAAGCCACAAAAGTGTCGAAAAAGACCAAAACCAAGACCAAAACCGATTTTTACCCAGAAAACCAAAAGGTTGCGTAGTCGGGAGGAAGACCACCCCTGGGTTAAAATGCTCGGCCCGTAACATTAATTATGTTTATGTTTTCATCATTCAAAGAAACGATGAAGCTTTAAGTATTAGACCCAGATTGTTAGATAAAAAGAAAAAGATCAAAGGATTTTAGTAAGAATGTAAAGTCCACATATTCACTTTATGTATTTGTTATTATGAATACCTCCAGCCAGTATTTTACCCTGCATATGAAATACTACGAATACAATTACTCACCCCCAAAATAAATGTCATTTAAATCAGCAGAATATTACGAACTCATCTCCTGGCAGGGATGTAGTGTAACATCACAGCTTCCTTTTGAAATTACTATCAGCCGGAACATCACATTTGTGTCTCCTGCGTTTTCTTCCCAGCATGCCTTTGGAGAAGGGCAACTCTGAGGTTTTCCGACAGCGGGAAGCGCGAGCCGCTCGACTGGCTAACGAGATCGAGGGCAGCGTGCAGTACCGCCGGCGGGTCTCTCTGGAGAACGACGAGGGCCGCAGCGAGGAGGACAAATACAGCTCGGTGGTCCGAGAGAGGGAGGACCGGGCCAGCCCCGGTTTCCCCGCCAGCGGCCGGTAAGATCAACGCCATACGGGGAAACGATGATTATAATGAAAGGAGAGTCAAAGTTGTTATTATTAAAAATCTGGCTTCAGGCTGATTTTTGTTCTCTTATCACACAACTTGTATCTGGAAAGAACTTCATACACTATTTCTGTCTGTGCGCCTTTTGGAGGTACATTTTAAAAAGTATTATAATAAAAATCTGTGAAAGGAGACTCAGATATACGACTCTGACTATATAGATATATCTATATAGATATATCTATATAGATATATCTATATAGATCTATCTATCTATCTATCTATCTATACAGACAGACAGACAGACAGACAGACAGACAGACAGACAGACAGAGCTCTGATCGACTCAACTTGTTTCCATAACTTCTGTGTTTTTAGAAGAGTTAAAACATTTTAAGTCTGAGTTATCCATAAAATAATCTTTAAAAAAAAAAAAAAGCTTAGGGGCGCCTGGGCAGCTCAGCTGGTAGAGCAGCCGCGGGTTCGACTCCGACCTGCGGCCCTTTGCTGCATGTCATTCCCCCTCTCTCTCTCACCTTTCATGTCTTCAGCTGCACGGTCAAATAAAGGCCTAAAATGCCCAAATAATCTTAAAAAAAACTTCCAAAAACAACAACTTTTCAACAGATTAAAAGAGAGAGAGTTATACCATTTCATGAGAATGAGTTCTTTTCTGTAAAGCCGCTCACAGACATTCCTTTCTGATTGAGAACAGACTTCCTTTCCTTTCACCATCTGTGTTTTTCCTCCAGGGAGGGTAAATACATTCCTCTGCCGCAGCGGGCTCGGGAGATCGGCCTGTCTGGCAGGACCGGAGTCTCCGGACGAACCGGCGCACCGGCCTCCTCCAGACACCCGCCGCCGGGCTCGTCTTCCCCCAAACCGCCGTCTGACAGGAGCAGCCCGTTGTCCGTCAGGACGGCCTACTCTCCTCACCAATCGCAGAGCAGCCCACCGGCAGCCGGCAGCCCTCCCTGCACCAACCACGTCCTCCCGCACTCGCTCTCCCACCCACAGGCGCTGGCCGACTCCTCTCGCTCGGTGGTTAATGGAGGTATGGAGGCGGTTTAAGCTTGGAAGACACCCGTTTCTAGTTTGGAAGTACAATAAATTCTCAAATGGAGGACAATTAAAGAGAGAACTGGGTTTATTTCTGATTTCTCCTGTTTTATAAGTACATATGATTTGATTTTAATGAGGAGCCTCGCTGTCCTGTTAACGGCAACACGGGCCCACAGAGGTGGCGTCTACTTACGCCTGGTGCAAACTTCACAAATGCTCTGGGTGGTTTCCATTTCTTTAAACCAATCGCAGTCGTCTTAAGCTCCACACTAGAGTGCGGATCGGGCCGGATTTTTCTGTTCGAGCCCGACAGTTAAAATCGCATTTGTCTTGTGTTTGTTTGTGTGGAAAGCCGCTTTTATTAAGCAATTGTAGGAAGGCATTGGGAAATGTCAACAGATGAGCATCAATGCACAGCTGACTTTCCTTCGTTTTCAATAGTTTTAAAATCTCCTGCGGCCAACTTCTTTTTAACATCTTCCATCGTTGCGCTGCCACATGGAGCTTAATACGCACGTCTTTGGTTGTCACAGCACACAGGAAGACGGATGTTAGGGTAATATTTGACATTTATTTTAATCCAAAAACGAACATTTGCATCAGGTGAAACCGGCCCATTGGTTACCTACAGAATAAGCTGTTTTAAATTCAAAATGTTCAATGCCTTATCGCGCTGATGTGACCGAGCCCGACCCGAACCCGAGCATCCTTTCTAAAAACCCGGCCCGACCCGTCGGGTCCCGTCGGGTCCCGTCGGGTCCCGTCGGGTCCCGTCGGGTACCGTCTGGTACCGTCTGGTACCGTCGGGTCCCGTCGGGCTCGGGTCGGGTATCCATCCTCTACTCCACATGCAGCGGCGGCGGCTCTGCTAAATAGTCTCAGGAAGGAACATCTGCTCCCCGCCTAACAAAACTCCACATCCGATATTAAATGAAGTTACCTGTTGACACAACACAGTGACGAGAACTATTTAAATCAGCTGGATGCAACCTCATCATCTCTTACCTGTGTATCTGTGTGTACTTCGTCCACAACAATCCCACCAATTGATCCCAAAACATCCCAGTTAGAGAGGAAACGGCCTAAACATTTTCTTGGTAATTTTTTACAATCGTTCCCTGAAAGAACAACACACACACAGAGAGTGCTAGCGGAGAGGCGTAGCTTAGCCCTGAGCTGGATGTCGGGCTTTATCCTGGAAATGTACAAGATCCTGACTCATATCAGTCTGACTGCAGCTCGAGAGTTTTATTAGTTAATGAAAGAGGTCAGGATCAGAGCTGTCAGGGTTTCTAGGTAGCTCACCTGGTAGAGCGTGTGGTCATATATACAATTGTACTCCTCAATGCAAAGGTTGTGGGTTCGACTCCAACCTGTGGCCCCCCCCAAAATGCATAAGTGTGTTTTGTCTCTAATTGCTTCTCTTTGTTTGTCTCAGTTACATCCAGAACTTCCCCCAAATCCCAGAGACCACAGAGCAGCAGAAACCTGCGGACCCCAAACTCCCAGTCCTCACAGGCAGGTAAGTAACGCACGGATACATGCACACACACGCACACACACACACACACACACACACACACACACACACACAAAGACAGATTCTCCTCACACTCTTTCACTTCCGTCCAGTCTCTCGTGCTCCTAAAGCAGACGCCCCTCCCCAGGATCTCCCCGTGGTCGGCCCCATTTTCTTAGACTCCTCCTCCACCGTCACCACGGCGACCACCAAACCCTCTGGGCCCACCCCTCTCTTCCCGGTCGATGGTGAGACATTTATTGCATATGTTTTCAGTTTTTGGGATTGTGAAATATTCAGAAAAAAAGCCCCGAACACAGTGATGCAGAGACGTTCTCCCTGTCCTCCACAGTGAATGAGATCCTCAACACAGCCGCTAAAGAGAGAACTGAAAGTCTGTTTGAAGGCAAGAACAGCAAAGGTAAATAATCCCTGACGTGACAAAGCAATGGCTTTATGTAGCTGTGATCCACACACATCAGTTCTCTTGTGAGCTGTGTGTATGTGTGTGATAATAACTGCTCTCATCCCTCCCAGCTCCCACGGTGCAGAAGAGATCCCAGCTGGAGGAGCTCCGCAAGTTCGGCAAGGAGTTCAGGGTGAGAATGATGTGATGCTGAGAGACACACACACATTTACAGCTATTTATTTGGCAGAGGTGATGTACAAATTAGGTCCAGTCCAAGCCTCAGTAGTAGGGATCGATACTGGTTTTACAAGGCCGATACAGATTATTAGTAGTTATGTTATTGAAACCGATAACAGATATTTGGAACCGATATGCATTTCCAGTGAAAATGAAAATCTATGAAAGTCCAAATTAAGAACTGGGGCCCTATTTTAACAATCTGAGCGCACGGCGTCATTAATCATAGGTGTGTTTTGGGCGTAACGTGCAAAGAAACAATCCGCAGTTGTACCTCGGCGCGTTGCTGTTACGATGGCGGATTCGCTAAGCAGGAGGGAGAGATGTTCAGGAGAAGATCTGCTCGTGCGTGAAGCGAAAGTGGAAGAGGGACGTGGGCGCTGAACGGGAAATTGGCAACTGCGTCGGTCTTAACACAGCAAAGACACATGCGTCGAGCTTTACAAGGGTACAAGATGGGGCCCCAAACCCCCCGGGAGTCCTAATGGCTCAGCTGGTAGAGCAGGCGCCCGTATGTGGAGGTTAACTTCTCGACGCAGTGGGTCCGGGTTTGATTCCAGCCCTTTACTGCACGTCATTCCCTCCCCTCTCATGTCTTCAGCTGTCAAATAAAGGCCTAAAAATGCCCCAGAGATAACTCCAAAACAGCAACCCTCTGTGACCGAGACACTCGCCCACGCGTAAAAACAGCACCTCTGATTCATAGTTTAATAATTTATTAACCATAACAGCTATCGACTCACCAAAAGTTGCAGCTAAAACCTGACGAGTTAGCGGTTACGGAGGTCTCTTCTGGGTCCTTCTAGGCTCTACAGGAGGTTTTCTATCCAGCCTGGAACTTCCAGCCTCTTTCGGGGTCGTTGGGCTTTAAATCCACACTGTTACATCCAAGATTGATCCACTTTATGTCCATAATTCATGGCGTTTTGGCTCATTTCTGCCGCTAGCTCGCGGCTCCGTCTCTCCTCTGTGTCTGTTTAGGGAAATACAGGCCCCAGCATGCCCATATATGGGAGACAACGTCACCCTCTTGTATGGAAGGCCAGAGGGGACAAAAAGGCCAATAGGCTGTATGGAAGGCCCGAGGGGACAAAAAGGCCAATAGGCTGTATGGAAGGCCCGAGGGGACAAAAAGGCCAATAGGCTGTATGGAAGGCCAAGAGGAGCACATTTTAGACACGTAAATGCTTGTGTAGCATTGCTGTGGGTGTAATATCAATAAATAGGACATTATCATGTTGATTATTGGCATAAGTAAATGTCATGAGGGCAAAAGTGTCTGGACTTTCTTTGAAAAAATGTCTGTATTTTGTCATCTGTATAAGTTATAATGATTATTTCTTCACAGTGTGACTCCCGAGACATATGAGAAGTGTTTTAGAGAGTAAAATGGCTTATTTATTACTTATCTGTCTGTGATATCAATACATATCTGGAAGATTCATGTTCCGTTTTATTTATTTATTTGTCTTTAAGGCCCTACAACCATTTTTAACATTCAAGTGACCTCACTGCAACCCAAATATTCTAATAACCCAATTTGTCCTGAAATGATGTTCATATCTTGACTGTAGACAACAAGGTTGATGTTTTACAAGTTATTATAAAATAAATCCAGACGGACAATAAACTGTAAAAATGGCCTTAGGGCTCAGAGGGTTATTAAATTAGAAACGTTCAGCATAAAACCCAGTAACAAGGGCGTTAAGTCTTTCTCAGTTGTCTTTAGGAGCAGCATAGAGTTGTCACCAGCCTAGAGCGCCCCCTCGCGGCTGTAGATGGTAATGTTTTCCAAATGAACTAACATTTAAAAACATGTTAAATTATATAGATTTTGATACACAAGTCGCACCTGACTATAAGTTGCAGGAGCAGCCAAGCTATGAAAAAAGTGAGACTTACAGTCCGTAAGTTTGTTTTTTATGTTTTAGGGAGACCTGTAAAGGTCTAGAATAAAGTTGTAAACCATCATCTGAGGTTTGTCCCCCCTGTCTCCCAGCTGCAGCCCACCTCCTCTCCGTCAGGGAGCCCGGCCGCCGCAGATCCTCCTCAGCACAGCTCCGCCCCCCTGGCCTCCTCCTCTTCCTCCCCCGCGCCCCCTAAACCTGTCCCCTCCTCTGCCCAAGAGCTGCAGTCGACCCCAGAGGCCGCTGCCACCCCCGCCGGCGGCCTCCAGTCCTCGGGGCCAGAGGGGCCGCAGCCTGGGACCCCGGTCCCTGAGGACGGCTGCTCGGAGAGCGGGGAGCGTCCAGACTCTGGGGCTGTAGCGTAAGTCACTGCTAAACTACTATGCAATTAATCAAGCATGCAAGCTTTTTATGCATGTAAATGTAATGCGACACACACACACACACACACACACAAGTGTGTCTCACTATCTTTGTGGGGACCAGTCATTGACATAATGCATTCCCTAGCCCCTTACCCTAACCTTAACCATCAAACCTAAATGCCTAACCTTAACCCTTACCCTAACCTTAACCATCAAACCTAAATGCCTAACCTTAACCCTTACCCTAACCTTAACCATCAAACCTAAATGCCTAACCTTAACCCTTACCCTAACCTTAACCATCAAACCTAAATGCCTAACCTTAACCCTTACCCTAACCCTAACCATCAAACCTAAATGCCTAACCTTAACCCTTACCCTAACCTTAACCATCAAACCTAAATGCCTAACCTTAACCCTTACCCTAACCCTAACCATAACCTAATTCTAACCCTGATCCTAAAACCAAGCCTTATTCCTCAAACAGCCCTTTAACGTTATGGGGACCAGCATTTTGTCCCCACAAAGCTGTCAGGACCCCATAAGTATACTGTATTCCCAGTTTTTGGTGCCCACAAATGTAGTAAAACCTGGTCCACACACACACACACACACACACATACATAACACACTGTTTCTTTTATTTATTTATTTTATTGGGCGGCATTTTATGCCTTTATTTTCATAGTGTCGAGGATTAAACCTCAATATTTGTGCGCCTGCTCTACCGGCTGAGCTAACCTGGCACATATACACTGGTTCAGTGTATTTTTTGCAGCCAAATTCATCTTTTCTGTTGTTTTCTTTTTTGCAGGCAAGTGAAGAACTCAACGTTGAATCCAAATGCAAAAGAATTTCTTCCCGTTAAAGTTAACACAGTCCAGGTTTGTTAACACTCTCACAAGCACAATCGATTTTAATTCATGTTTGATGTCTGTCGGAGAACAATTTGACTCTTTGACACACATGGAATCAGGTACCCGGTCTATGAGAACCCTTTCATTTAGCGAGACTTACTTCAGATTTCCCCCTCTGACCGACTGTCTGACCTGTGTTGTGACAGAAGCCTGCGCCGACCCCCACTCCTCCCCGACCGACCCCGCCCAGCCCCTCTTTGGTTCTGGCGCCTCAAGGACAGCCAGGAGGGGGCGCCATCTACAGCAACCCACCCGGACACTACCTGTCCTACGTCTCCCCCCTCCACATCCAGGGACACCAGATCCAGGTCTCAACCCTTCCTCTCTTCTGTCACCAACAACGTGTTTTTCGTGCAGTGTGTCCTAGCTGCATATGGTCAAGCTGGCGTGAGCCTTTTCTGTGAAATACAGTGTATTTCTCATATTTGTTATTTATTTTGTCCATGTTTTTTTTAAATATTTTTTCACTTATGTCTACTTAACATGTATTGTTGTTATTCTGATGTGTGTACATTTTTTTATTTGAGCTGCTGTAGCAGTGTGGGATTAATTAAATCCCATTAATTAAAGTCTAGTGTATCTGATCCTCTCCTATTATCAGATGGTGGTGAAGAGAACTTTACGCTGCTTTAACGTCTGTTGGTCTCTTCTTCTTTAGGCTCCTCAGATGTATCAGTACACCATGTCAACGGTCAACCAGGGCAAATACCCCAGAGCCAAAGGTACACACACACACACACACACACACACACACACACACACACACACACTGCCTGACTCCACGCAACATTATACTTCCTGTTTACATCTCACAAAGCATTATTGGATTTGTATTTCCAGATGATTTTTTTTATCCCCAAAACGAAATAAGACTCTAATAATATATACTTTTTTCAATAATATATACTTTTTTCAATAATATATACTTGTTTCTGTGTTGCACTTCTACATTTCTTTAACATTACCATTAGGGCTTTACTATATATCACTTTTTTATCGTCATCGCAATATCAGCTGGCGCAAAACACATTTATTTTTATTTTTATTTAACCTTTATTTAACCAGGAAAGTCCCGTTGAGGTTAGAAACCCTGTTTTTAAAGGGAGTCCTGGCCAAGAGGCCGGCAAAAACACAATCAATCACACTTATAAAAGTTATACAACACAGTATAATATCTTAAATTTATTAATTATATTCAATTCAATGTTCAATTTATTCAACGAGAGAAATAATTTCCTTTTTCGTTTTTTTTCAAATTCAACACAGTTGTATTTCAGCAAAATACTGGAAGCTAGAGCCGAGTTCCCTCACGTGTGTGTTTACCTATCAGCCTGACCCTGGGGTGACAGTGAGCCTGGGGTGACAGTGAGCCTGACCCTGGGGTGACAGTGAGCCTGACCCTGGGGTGACAGTGAGCCTGACCCTGGGGTGACAGTGAGCCTGGGGTGACAGTGAGCCTGACCCTGGGGTGACAGTGAGCCTGACCCTGGGGTGACAGTGAGCCTGACCCTGGGGTGACAGTGAGCCTGACCCTGGGGTGACAGTGAGCCTGACCCTGGGGTGACAGTGACCCTGGGGTGACAGTGAGCCTGACCCTGTGGTGACAGTGACCTTGACCCTGGGGTGACAGTGACCCTGGGGTGACAGTGAGCCTGACCCTGGGGTGACAGTGACCTTGACCCTGGGGTGACAGTGACCCTGGGGTGACAGTGAGCCTGACCCTGGGGTGACAGTGACCTTGACCCTGGGGTGACAGTGACCCTGGGGTGACAGTGAGCGTGACCCTGGGGTGACAGTGATCTTGACCCTGGGGTGACAGTGACCTTGACCCTGGGGTGACAGTGACCCTGACCCTGGGGTGACAGTGAGCGTGACCCTGGGGTGACAGTGACCTTGACCCTGGGGTGACAGTGACCCTGGGGTGACAGTGACCTTGACCCTGGGGTGACAGTGACCCTGACCCTGGGGTGACAGTGAGCGTGACCCTGGGGTGACAGTGACCGTGACCCTGGGGTGACAGTGACCGTGACCCTGGGTGACCGTGACCGTGACCCTGGGGTGACAGTGACCCTGGGGTGACAGTGACCCTGGGGTGACAGTGACCGTGACCCTGGGGTGACAGTGACCCTGGGGTGACAGTGACAGTGACCCTGGGGTGACAGTGACCTTGACCCTGGGGTGACAGTGACCCTGGGGTGACCCTGGGGTGACAGTGACCTTGACCCTGGGGTGACAGTGACCTTGACCCTGGGGTGACAGTGACAGTGACCCTGGGGTGACAGTGACCCTGGGGTGACAGTGACCGTGACCGTGACCCTGGGGTGACGGTGACCCTGGGGTGACAGTGACCCTGGGGTGACAGTGACCCTGGGGTGACAGTGGCCGTGACCCTGGGGTGACAGTGGCCGTGACCCTGGGGTGACGGTGACCCTGGGGTGACAGTGGCCGTGACCCTGGGGTGACCCTGGGGTGACGGTGACCCTGGGGTGACCCTGGGGTGACCCTGGGGTTACAGTGACCGTGACCCTGGGGTGACAGTGACCCTGGGGTGACAGTGACCGTGACCCTGGGGTGACCCTGGGGTGACAGTGACCTTGACCCTGGGGTGACAGTGACCTTGACCCTGGGGTGACAGTGACCCTGACCCTGGGGTGACAGTGAGCGTGACCCTGGGGTGACAGTGACCTTGACCCTGGGGTGACAGTGACCCTGGGGTGACAGTGACCTTGACCCTGGGGTGACAGTGACCCTGACCCTGGGGTGACAGTGAGCGTGACCCTGGGGTGACAGTGACCGTGACCCTGGGGTGACAGTGACCGTGACCCTGGGTGACCGTGACCGTGACCCTGGGGTGACAGTGACCCTGGGGTGACAGTGACCCTGGGGTGACAGTGACCGTGACCCTGGGGTGACAGTGACCCTGGGGTGACAGTGACAGTGACCCTGGGGTGACAGTGACCTTGACCCTGGGGTGACAGTGACCCTGGGGTGACCCTGGGGTGACAGTGACCTTGACCCTGGGGTGACAGTGACCTTGACCCTGGGGTGACAGTGACAGTGACCCTGGGGTGACAGTGACCCTGGGGTGACAGTGACCGTGACCGTGACCCTGGGGTGACGGTGACCCTGGGGTGACAGTGACCCTGGGGTGACAGTGACCCTGGGGTGACAGTGGCCGTGACCCTGGGGTGACAGTGGCCGTGACCCTGGGGTGACGGTGACCCTGGGGTGACAGTGGCCGTGACCCTGGGGTGACCCTGGGGTGACGGTGACCCTGGGGTGACCCTGGGGTGACCCTGGGGTTACAGTGACCGTGACCCTGGGGTGACAGTGACCCTGGGGTGACAGTGACCGTGACCCTGGGGTGACCCTGGGGTGACAGTGACCTTGACCCTGGGGTGACAGTGACGTGACCCTGGGGTGACCTTGACCCTGGGGTGACCTTGACCCTGGGGTGACAGTGACCCTGGGGTGACAGTGGCCGTGACCCTGGGGTGACAGTGACCGTGACCCTGGGGTGACAGTGACCGTGACCCTGGGGTGACAGTGACCGTGACCCTGGGGTGACAGTGACCGTGACCCTGGGGTGACAGTGACGTGACCCTGGGGTGACCTTGACCCTGGGGTGACAGTGACCTTGACCCTGGGGTGACAGTGACCTTGACCCTGGGGTGACAGTGACCTTGACCCTGGGGTGACAGTGACAGTGACCCTGGGGTGACAGTGACCTTGACCCTGGGGTGACAGTGACCTTGACCCTGGGGTGACAGTGACGTGACCCTGGGGTGACCTTGACCCTGGGGTGACAGTGACCGTGACCCTGCGGTGACAGTGACCCTGGGGTGACAGTGACCGTGACCCTGGGGTGACAGTGACCTTGACCCGGGGGTGACAGTGACCGTGTGTTGTGGCGTTTCAGGCCCGGTGGTGGGACAGCGTCCGGAGCACTCCGCCTCCCCCATGCTCTCGGCTGCGGCCTCGGCAGCAGGACCCCCGCTGGTGGCCTCTCCTTACCCGCAGTCCTACCTGCAGTACGGCCAGGTGATCCAGGCCATGCCCCCCCACTACCACGGACAGGTACACACGTTCGACTTGTAGCTTGTAGTCTGTCGCTATGACGACATTTCGTACACCGGGCGTTTTACACCCTCCTGCCCATGTGCGTCTGTCACTGTTGGTAGAGACTTCTATCTGCTGGGGGATAGATCCATACCAAGTATGGATCTATTATATTATATTATATGATATATATTATATATATTATATATGTGGTGGTCAGTTTGTCCCGTTCTGCAGCGATAACATTGAAGTGAGATGAAGAAACAGAGAAATGTTTCTTTTTAGATGAAACACATGTTGAGAAGTTTCCTTTTGGGGACGTCATTTGAAATTGAGGAAAAATTAGAAGTTGGAAAAAAGGTTATAAATTGCAAAATATCACAGAATATTGCAATATGTTTAAAATCGCAATAATATCGTATCGTGGAATGAGTATTGTGATGAAATCATATCGGGAGGCGTCTGGTGATCCCCCCCCCCCCTACAACTGCTTAAATATAAATATATGAAGATATTTTAGACAATATGTGTGTGGGGTGGCCTCTAGCAGTAGGCTGAGTCCTGCAGCGGCCCGGGTTCGAGTCCGACCTGCGGCCCTTTGCTGCGTGGCATTAAATAAATTCCAGGTAACATCTTTTGGTTATATCACTGTCATGTGACCCAGATAATGTAGTAACACGGGCGCATGAAGTAAACGCCTCTTAATTATCATAATTGTGTTTATTTCTTAAATGAACATAAGATTGACACTAGTACAGCATGATATAGTTACTGGGCCTTAGCTAAGAAAGAAACCGCAGTTATGAAAAGAAATTGTGATTAGACAAATATATAAGAATAGTGACAGGCGGGCGCCCGGGTAGCTCAGTTGGTGGAGTGGGTTCCCATGTTCATTCATTCATTCAAAGCTTTATTTAACCAGGATTAAAAAACTCCTTCAGATTAAAAATCTCTTTTACAAGAGTGTCCTGGCAGGTGTCAAATAGACACAGAGACACTTCCAGGTAAATACAGAGACGCAGAGACACTTCCAGGTAACTACAGAGACACAGAGACACTTCCAGGTAAATACAGAGACGCAGAGACACTTCCAGGTAAATACAGAGACGCAGAGACACTTCCAGGTAAATACAGAGACGCAGAGACACTTCCAGATAAATACAGAGACACTTCCAGGTAAATACAGAGACACAGAGACACTTCCAGGTAAATACAGAGACACAGAGACACTTCCAGGTAAATACAGAGACACTTCCAGGTAAAGACAGAGACACTTCCAGGTAAATACAGAGACACAGAGACACTTCCAGGTAAATACAGAGACACTTCCAGGTAAATACAGAGACACAGAGACACTTCCAGGTAAATACAGAGACACAGAGACACTTCCAGGTAGACACAGAGACACTTCCAGGTAAATACAGAGACACAGAGACACTTCCAGGTAAAGACAGAGACACTTCCAGGTAAATACAGAGACACAGAGACACTTCCAGGTAGACACAGAGACACTTCCAGGTAAATACAGAGACACAGAGACACTTCCAAGTAAAGACAGAGACACAGAGACACTTCCAAGTAAAGACAGAGACACTTCCAGGTAAAGACGTAGACGCAGAGACACTTCCAGGTAAAGACAGAGACACAGAGACACTTCCAGGTAAATACAGAGACACTTCCAGGTAAAGACAGAGGCACAGAGACACTTCCAGGTAAATACAGAGACACAGAGACACTTCCAGGTAAATACAGAGGCACAGAGACACTTCCAGGTAAATACAGAGACACAGAGACACTTCCAGGTAAATACAGAGACACACAGACACTTTCAGGTAAATACAGTACATAAACACACTCACTCATATTCAAACAACAATGTCATCATGATGTGTAGGGGTTCGCTCCTCAACGTAGCGGGCGTGGGTTCGACTCCAACCTGCGGCCCTCTGTATATGGGCGCCCGCTCTACCAGCTGAGCTACCTGGGCACGTAGCTAAAATGAGTCTTTGTCACCTTTTTCACCCCTTATAATGTATTAAAGTGAGTGGTGGATCAAAACTTTGACTTTACTATTGTTTTTAACTCTGTCTTTTGTGTATTTTGTTGTTTCCAGACAGTTTACTCGATGCTGCAGGGGGGAGCGAGGATGCTGACATCCGGGGCCCCTCCTCAGCAGATGGGTCCACCTGGCCCCCAGTACCCCGGCCAGGCTGAGGGCCCCCAGGGGCCACAACAGGCCATGTATGGTAAGCTCAACTCAGTTTTGGAATGAAAGCTGCAGCAGGATGTTATTTAAATCCAATTAAATCTCGATTTAGTCATTCGCTGAGGGGAAAAGACGTGATGCAACATGCTCTTGCGGCCTGAACCCAAGTTCATCTCCCATGTTTCAGTTCTTATCTTCTTCGTTGGAGATAAACATCACATGAAATGTTTTTTACTGAGACTTTCAGAACTTCCGAAAGAATTTGCATTAATGTTTTTAAATAATCAAGTTGTTTTCACCTTCAGATCAGCCAAAAGTTGCATGTCTCACGCTGACATCTCTCCATTAGTGCATGCATAGGTACTGAGCATGTGTGTGTAGTTCAGGCCTGTGTGTAGTGTGTGTAATAACAGAGTGAAAACGTAATTGTAATTCCCCTTTTCGGGTACATTCACAAAAACACCCTAGGTTGCATTCTGGTGAGAGTTACACTTTAAGGACTGAGAAGTTTCTAAATTCTCTCTTTTATTTGGTGTTTGTCTCTCAGCTCAGTCGTTCTCTCACCATTCGGGCCCCATGCATCATCCTCAGCCCTCCAGCACCCCCACTGGGAACCAGCCTCCTCCCCAGCACACCGCTCCCAGTCCCGGACACAATCAGGTAACACTGACTAACTGCTGCCGGGATGATGTCCCAAAGAAAAGCATTGGCATACTTTGTAAAATGGTTGGCAGTAATTTATAAACCGTTTGTAAAGGGTTAAAGGATTACAATCTGATTATTTGGTTAGAATTTAACATAACACACACACACACACACACACACACAAACACTGTTGCTATCGGGCGAGAAGACTTTGTATGTCCAAAACTTTATATTGAGCTATTAACTTCCACAAAGTACAATGAAATCGCCTAGTCACTGTTTAAATATTTGTAAAACACAGACAAGATGTAAAGGGTGGCCAAAGAATGACGACATATGATAATAATGACGAGATATTCTTCATCCTTAAAATGATATTGAAGCACCCAGTGGATCTGAAATGAAACACATAACCCGTCTTTTCAAATGCTTTTTATTACTGGTAGAGCTGCATTAAGACATTTATGACAAAACAGAGGAAATCAATGTGAAGTTTGTGTTTAAAAAAAACCCTTGTGTTGTCCTCCTGGGTCAAAAATGGACACAAATTTGACATTTTTGTCAAATTTTGACACCACCTTACTAGTTTTACACTATTTTTGGAATTCATGGTCAATAATCCTCATTTTTATAGAATTAGACCTAATATTTGGGTTAAAAAAGCAGAAATTATGAATTATTTTGACTAATAGTTAAGATCAGAGGAATGAAAGTGATCAGTTGTATTTATAAAGAGCGTTGGAAGGAATCCAATCCATTTTTTTGTGGTAATTTGGTTAAAAAGAAACTCATATTTCAGATATAGACATTTATTAAAGGGTCAGATTAGACCCGAGGACAACAGGAGGGTTAATACAGTTTGAAGAAAACTAGGTTCCTGTGTGAACCTGTGTCTTTGCCTCGTCTCGTGACATGATTTGATCAATCTGTTTTTCTTAATCTTTACCTCAAACTCTGTTTCCCTCTCAGTCAAATCAGGCCGGTCCTCAGCCTCAGTCCATGTTCCACTCGGGAGGTCTGTCGGCCCCCAACCCTCCTAACATGCAGCCGGGCCACAGCTCCCCCCAGGCCTCCTACACCATGCAGGGATACAGCCTCCCCACCCACCAGCCGCTGCCCCACGGCTTCCCCTCCATCGGCCAGCTCACACAGGTCAATATGTCGTAAAGGTCGAGGTCACACCTGAGCAGTTTGGTCCGTTTCAACCAAACTCTGGACTTTACAAAGAATATCCTGTTTTTTTTTGACATGCTATAATATGACTATTTCAACTTTTTTGACATACAACACTATGAAATTTTTCATCTTACTGTGATTGGTGGATAATAACTTACTTACTTGGACATACAATACATGAAATAACTTTTTTGGACATTGGCCTCTACCTTACTTGTTTGACATACTGTACTCTGCCTATGAACTTTTTTTCGACATGCTATACTATGACTTTTTTTACTTTTTCAACATGCTATACTATGACTTTTACTTTTTTGACATGCTATACTATGACTATTTTTACTGTTTCGACATGCTATACTATGACTTATTTTTTTTTATATTTCGACTTACTATACCAAGACTTACTGTTTCGACATGCTATACTATGACTTTTTCTAGATTTTCGACATACCATACTATGACTTTTTTTTATATATATTTTGACTTACTATACCAAGACTTTTACTTTTTCAACATGCTATACTATGACTTTTTTTTTATATTTCGACTTACTATACCAAGACTTTTACTTTTTTGACATGCTATACGACATGCTATACTGACTTTTTCTAGATTTTCAACATACAATACTATGACTTTTCTAGATTTTTGAAATATACTATAACGCTTTTCTAGATTTTCGACATACTATACAATGACTTTTTCTAGATTTCCGACATACCATACTATGACTTTTTTTCTAGATTTTCGAAATATACTATAACCCCTTTTCTAGATTTTTGACATACTATGACTTTTTCTGGATTTTTGACATACTATGCCATGGCTTTGTCTAGATTTTCGACATACTATGCTATGACTTTTTCTAGATTTTCAGCATATGCTATAACCCCTTTTCTAGATTTTCGACATACTATACTATGACTTTTTCTAGATTTTTGACATACTATGCTATGACTTTTCTAGATTTTCGGAATATGCTATAACTCCTTTTCTAGATTGTTCGACATACTATATCCCCTTTTCTAGATTTTTGACATACTAACCCCTTTTCTAGATTTTTGACATACTATGCTATGACTTTTTCTAGATTTTCAACATACAAAACTGACTTTTTCTAGATTTTCTAAATGTGCTATAACCCCTTTTCTAGATTTTTGACATACTATGACTTTTTCTGGATTTTTGACATACTATGCCATGGCTTTTTCTAGATTTTCGACATACTTTTTCTAGATTGACATACTATGCTATGACTTTTCTAGATTTTCAACATACAAAACTGACTTTTTCTAGATTTCCGACATACCATACTATGACTTTTTTTCTAGATTTTCGAAATATACTATAACCCCTTTTCTAGATTTTTGACATACTATACTATGACTTTTTCTGGATTTTTGACATACTATGCCATGGCTTTGTCTAGATTTTCAACATACTATACTATGACTTTTTCTAGATTTTCAGCATATGCTATAACCCCTTTTCTAGATTTTCGACATACTATACTCTGACTTTTTCTAGATTTTTGACATACTATGCTATGACTTTTCTAGATTTTCGGAATATGCTATAACCCCTTTTCTAGATTGTTGACATACTATATCCCCTTTTCTAGATTTTTGACATACTAACCCCTTTTCTAGATTTTTGACATACTATGCTATGACTTTTCTAGATTTTCAACATACAAAACTGACTTTTTCTAGATTTTTGACATACTATGACTTTTTCTGGATTTTTGACATACTATGCCATGGCTTTTTCTAGATTTTCGACATACTTTTTCTAGATTGACATACTATGCTATGACTTTTTCTAGATTTTCAGAATATGCTATAACCCCTTTTCTAGATTTTCGACATACTCTACTATGACTTTTCTAGATTTTCAACATACAAAACTGACTTTTTCTAGATTTTCTAAATGTGCTATAACCCCTTTTCTAGATTTTTGACATACTATGACTTTTTCTGGATTTTTGACATACTATGCCATGGCTTTTTCTAGATTTTCGACATACTTTTTCTAGATTGACATACTATGCTATGACTTTTCTAGATTTTCAACATACAAAACTGACTTTTTCTAGATTTTCTAAATGTGCTATAACCCCTTTTCTAGATTTTTGACATACTATGACTTTTTCTGGATTTTTGACATACTATGCCATGGCTTTTTCTAGATTTTCGACATACTTTTTCTAGATTTTCGGAATATGCTATAACCCCTTTTCTAGATTTTCGACATACTATATCCCTTTTTCTAGATTTTCAACATGCAAAACTATGACTTTTTCTAGATTTGCAAAATGTGCTATAAACCCTTTTCTAGATTTTTGACATACTATGACTTTTTCTAGATTTTTGGAATATGCTATAACCCCTTTTCTAGATTTTTGACATACTATACTATGACTTTTCTAGATTTTCAAAATGTGCTATAAACCCTTTTCTGGATTTTTGACATAGTATGACTTTTTCTGGATTTTTGACATACTATGCTAGGGCTTTTTCTAGATTTTCAGAATATGCTATAACCCCTTTTCTAGATTTTCGACATACTATACTATGACTTTTTCTAGATTGACATACTATGCTATGACTTTTTCTAGATTTTCGAAATATACTATAACCCCTTTTCTAGATTTTTGACATACTATGCTCTGACTTTTTCTAGATTTTCAACATGCTATGACTTTTTTTTTAAATATTTTAACATGCTATACTTTGACTTTTTTTACTTTTTCAACATACTATGACTTTTTTTACTTTTTCAACATGCTATACTATGACTTTTTTTTACTTTTTTCGACATGCTATGACTTTTTTTTTACTTTTTTTACTTTTTCGACATGCTATACTATGACTTTTTTTACTTTTTTGACATACTATGACTTTTTTTTACTTTTTTCGACATGCTATATTATGACTTTTTTTCTTTTAATATTTCGACTTACTATACCAAGACTTTTACTTTTTCGACATGCTATACTATGACTTTTTTTTACTTTTTCGACATGCTATACTATGACTTTTTTTCTTTTAATATTTCGACTTACTATACCAAGACTTTTACTTTTTCGACATGCTATACTATAACTTTTTTTTACTTTTTTTACTTTTTCGACATGCTATACTATGACTTTTTTTCTTTTAATATTTCGACTTACTATGACTTTTTTTACTTTTTTGACATACTATGACTTTTTTTTACTTTTTCGACATGCTATACTATGACTTTTTTACTTTTTCGACATGCTATACTATGACTTTTTTACTTTTTCGACATGCTATACTACGACTTTTTTTTACTTTTTTCGACATGCTATACTACGACTTTTTTACTTTTTCAACATGCTATACTATGACTTTTTTTACTTTTTCAACATGCTATACTATGACTTTTTTTACTTTTTCGACATGCTATACTATGACTTTTTTACTTTTTCGACATGCTATACTACGACTTTTTTTTACTTTTTTCGACATGCTATACTATGACTTTTTTGCTTTTAATATTTCGACTTACTATACCAAGACTTTTACTTTTTAGACATGCTATACTATGACTTTTTTTTACTTTTTCGACATACTATGACTTTTTTTACTTTTTTCGACATGCTATACTATGACTTTTTTTTACTTTTTCGACATACTATGACTTTTTTTACTGTTTTCGACATGCTATACTATGACTTTTTTACTTTTTCAACATGCTATACTATGACTTTTTTTACTTTTTCAACATGCTATACTATGACTTTTTTTACTTTTTCGACATGCTATACTATGACTTTTTTACTTTTTCGACATGCTATACTACGACTTTTTTTTACTTTTTTCGACATGCTATACTATGACTTTTTTGCTTTTAATATTTCGACTTACTATACCAAGACTTTTACTTTTTAGACATGCTATACTATGACTTTTTTTTACTTTTTTCGACATGCTATACTATGACTTTTTTGCTTTTAATATTTCGACTTACTATACCAAGACTTTTACTTTTTAGACATGCTATACTATGACTTTTTTTTACTTTTTCGACATACTATGACTTTTTTTACTTTTTTCGACATGCTATACTATGACTTTTTTTTACTTTTTTCGACATGCTATACTATGACTTTTTTACTTTTTTGACATACTATGACTTTTTTTTACTTTTTTCGACATGCTATATTATGACTTTTTTTCTTTTAATATTTCGACTTACTATGACTTTTTTTACTTTTTCGACATGCTATACTATGACTTTTTTTCTTTTAATATTTCGACTTACTATACCAAGACTTTTACTTTTTCGACATGCTATACTATAACTTTTTTTTACTTTTTTTACTTTTTCGACATGCTATACTATGACTTTTTTTCTTTTAATATTTCGACTTACTATGACTTTTTTTACTTTTTTGACATACTATGACTTTTTTTTACTTTTTCGACATGCTATACTATGACTTTTTTACTTTTTCGACATGCTATACTATGACTTTTTTACTTTTTCGACATGCTATACTACGACTTTTTTTGACTTTTTTACTTTTTCAACATGCTATACTATGACTTTTTTTACTTTTTCAACATGCTATACTATGACTTTTTTTACTTTTTCGACATGCTATACTATGACTTTTTTACTTTTTCGACATGCTATACTACGACTTTTTTTTACTTTTTTCGACATGCTATACTATGACTTTTTTGCTTTTAATATTTCGACTTACTATACCAAGACTTTTACTTTTTAGACATGCTATACTATGACTTTTTTTTACTTTTTCGACATACTATGACTTTTTTTACTTTTTTCGACATGCTATACTATGACTTTTTTTTACTTTTTCGACATACTATGACTTTTTTTACTTTTTTCGACATGCTATACTATGACTTTTTTACTTTTTCGACATGCTATACGACGACTTTTTTTTACTTTTTTCGACATGCTATACTAAGACTTTTTTACTTTTTCAACATGCTATACTATGACTTTTTTTACTTTTTCGACATGCTATACTATGACTTTTTTACTTTTTCAACATGCTATACTACGACTTTTTTTTACTTTTTTCGACATGCTATACTATGACTTTTTTGCTTTTAATATTTCGACTTACTATACCAAGACTTTTACTTTTTAGACATGCTATACTATGACTTTTTTTTACTTTTTCGACATACTATGACTTTTTTTACTTTTTTCGACATGCTATACTATGACTTTTTTTTACTTTTTTCGACATGCTATACTATGACTTTTTTACTTTTTCGACATGCTATACGACGACTTTTTTTTACTTTTTTCGACATGCTATACTAAGACTTTTTTACTTTTTCAACATGCTATACTACGACTTTTTTTTACTTTTTTCGACATGCTATACTATGACTTTTTTGCTTTTAATATTTCGACTTACTATACCAAGACTTTTACTTTTTAGACATGCTATACTATGACTTTTTTTTACTTTTTCGACATACTATGACTTTTTTTACTTTTTTCGACATGCTATACTATGACTTTTTTTTACTTTTTTCGACATGCTATACTATGACTTTTTTACTTTTTCGACATGCTATACGACGACTTTTTTTTACTTTTTTCGACATGCTATACTAAGACTTTTTTACTTTTTCAACATGCTATACTATGACTTTTTTTACTTTTTCGACATGCTATACTATGACTTGTACTTTTTCAACATGCTATACTATGACTTTTTTTTACTTTTTCGACATGCTATACTATGACTTTTTTACTTTTTTCGACATGCTATACTATGACTTTTTTTACTTTTTCAACATGCTATACTATGACTTTTACTTTTTCGACATGCTATACTACGACTTTTTTTTACTTTTTTCGACATGCTATACTATGACTTTTTTACTTTTTCAACATGCTATACTACGACTTTTTTTTACTTTTTTCGACATGCTATACTATGACTTTTTTTTACTTTTTCGACATGCTATACTATGACTTTTTTACTTTTTCGACATGCTATACTACGACTTTTTTTTACTTTTTTCGACATGCTATACTATGACTTTTTTGCTTTTAATATTTCGACTTACTATACCAAGACTTTTACTTTTTAGACATGCTATACTATGACTTTTTTTTACTTTTTCGACATACTATGACTTTTTTTACTTTTTTCGACATGCTATACTATGACTTTTTTTTACTTTTTCGACATACTATGACTTTTTTTACTTTTTTCAACATGCTATACTATGACTTTTTTTACTTTTTCGACATGCTATACTATGACTTTTTTACTTTTTCGACATACAGTTGTGCTCATAAGTTTACATACCCATAATAAAATTGGCTAAAAAGAGGAATAAAACAATCATCTTTTGGAAATTGATCTTAATGGTTTAATTAAACAATTATGTAAAATCCAACCTTTAAGGACACCAGTTTTCTTTGTGGATAAATAATGTATTGTGAATAAATAAATATTCTTCCTTAAAATACAGGGGGCATAAGTATACATACCCCTATGTTAAATTCCCATAGAGGCAGGCAGATTTTTATTATTAAAGGCCAGTCATTTCATGGAACAGGATACTATGCATCCTGATAAAATTCCCTTGGCCTTTGGAATTAAAATAGCCCCATATCATCATATACACTTCACCATAGCTAGAGATTGGCATGGTTCTATTTCAGTTAGACTAATAGTCGGTTTGATTTGCATTGAGAGATGATTTTATGGAAAGTATCCCATGCCAATCTCTAGCTATGGTGAAGTGTATATGATGATATGGGGCTATTTTAATTCCAAAGGCCAAGGGAATTTTATCAGGATGCATAGTATCCTGTTCCATGAAATGACTGGCCTTTAATAATAAAAATCTGCCTGCCTCTATGGGAATTTAACATAGGGGGGTGTATACTTATGCCCCCTGTATTTTAAGGAAGAATATTTATTTATTCACAATACATTATTTATCCACAAAGAAAACTGGTGTCCTTAAAGGTTGGATTTTACATAATTGTTTAATTAAACCATTAAGATCAATTTCCAAAAGATGATTGTTTTATTCCTCTTTTTAGCCAATTTTATTATGGGTATGTAAACTTATGAGCACAACTGTACTATGACTTTTTTTACTTTTTTGACATACTATGACTTTTTTTTACTTTTTCGACATGCTATACTACGACTTTTTTTTACTTTTTTCGACATGCTATACTATGACTTGTACTTTTTCGACATGCTATACTATGACTTTTTTTACTTTTTCAACATGCTATACTATGACTTTTTTTTACTTTTGACATACTATGACTTTTTTTTTACTTTTTCGACATACTATGACTTGTTTTTACTTTTTCGACATGCTATGCTATGACATTTTTTTACTTTTTTGACATACTATGACTTTTTTTACTTTTTCGACATACTATGACTTTTTTTTACTTTTTTGACATACTATGCTATGACTTTTTTTTACTTTTTTGACATACTATGACTTTTTTTTACTTTTTCGACATGCTATACTACGACTTTTTTTTACTTTTTTCGACATGCTATACTATGACTTGTACTTTTTCGACATGCTATACTATGACTTTTTTTACTTTTTCAACATGCTATACTATGACTTTTTTTTACTTTTGACATACTATGACTTTTTTTTTACTTTTTCGACATACTATGACTTGTTTTTACTTTTTTGACATGCTATGCTATGACATTTTTTTACTTTTTTGACATACTATGACTTTTTTTACTTTTTCGACATACTATGACTTTTTTTTACTTTTTTGACATGCTATGCTATGACTTTTTTTTACTTTTTTGACATACTATGACTTTTTTTTACTTTTTCTGACATGCTATACTATGACTTTTTTGACTTTTTCGACATGCTATACGACGACTTTTTTTTTTATATTTCGACTTACTATACCAAGACTTTTACTTTTTTGACATGCTATACTATGATTTATTTCAACTTGCGTCAACATACTATACTATGACCTTTTATAAAAAGGATTGCTATGGACCATACTGTCACAAGTTCACCTTTAACTCTCAAAGTCTGTTTCTTTCTGTCGTTGCTTTTCACATGGAGCTAGTATATCGATATTATGTCGTGATATGAGACAAGATATTGTCCTAGATTTTGGATATCATAATATGGTTTTAAAGGCTGCGTTACAGTAAAGTAATAATTTTCTGAACTTCTGAACTAGACTGTTGGAACTGTCATTATATCCACATTACTGATGATTATTTATCAAAAAATCTCATTGTATAAATATTTTGTGAAAGCCCCGATAGTCAACACTAGGTATTTGGTCAAAAGTATTGTGGAGTGTGTCATCTTGTTTGTGTCCTCTGTAGGCTCATGTGACAGGAGGCATGTCTGGACCGCACCACTCTGCTGGCCACGGCCTGCCACCCGTCATGCTGCACTACGTCTCCCCTCAGCAGGGCGGGGGCTCCAACCCCCAACATGGCCCCCAACAGGGAGCGCCACAACACTTTTACATCGGACACCCACAAGGTACAACACACGCCGAAACACAGACATACTATACTATGACATTTTTCAACTTTTTGATGCGCGTCCTCACCAGGTAATGGTCGCTGTTTGCATCAGCTCCTCTTTGTACTCGGGAGTCCAGGACAGAAGATCTCCACTGTCCTCTGATCAGAAGGTGGTCGATCTGGTTCTTCACTTTTCGATCCGCTGATACCCATGTTGCCTTGTGGATGTCTTTATGGGGGAATAATGTTCCTGTTATCACAAGTCCATTCAGCTGGCAAAACTCGCACAGTCTTTCTCAGTTGTCATTCTGTGTCCCTAACCCGTGCACGCCCATTGTCTTCTCGTACCCGCTGTTGTCACTTCCAACTTTAGCATTGAGGTCCCCCTCTATTGCTTTTTGTACTTTTTCGACATGCTATACTATGACGTTTTATAACTTTTCGACATACTATACTATGACTTTATATACTTTTTCAACATACTATGAGTTTTTTTACTTTTTTGACATGCTATACTATGAATTTGATCTTTTCGACATACTATACTATAACTTTCAACTTTTTCAACATGCCTGGGATTGAACCTCCAACCTTTCGTTTATGAGGCAACAACTCTACCTCTACTTTTTTATTTCTTACTTTTTCGACATACTATACTATGACGTTTTTTCGATGAACTATACTATGACTATTTAATCGCAGCACTAAAGGTGCCACTGGTCTTTACAGGTGTAATTTAGAGTGTTTCTCTGCATGTTGTGTCTTCCAGCTCTTCAGGTCCAGGCTCACCCCGGCCAGCAGCTGACCTTTCACCCCTCTGCAAACTGAAATCCGGCCCATCTGGCTTCAGGAGCGAGGAAGACGAGCGTTACTGCGTGATATAAATAAAAAAAAACAACCCCAAAATCCCCAAATAACTCGTAACATTCCCACCTCCTGACATAATATTAATACATCCTCATTTTTACCCACTTCATCGTTTAGAAAGATCAACATTTCTGGATTTTAAAATGTAAATACAGACTGTTCTCACATGTGAAGACGAAGCTGGACTGACGACGATAACGGGTGGAACTATGTAGACTGACGGCAGTGGAAACAGGTCTCTCCCCCACCTCCCCCCCTCTGTCCTTTTACAGACGAAACTAGTTCATTAATAATAAAACAACTGAAAAAAAACTGTCCTTGGAAGTTAGTTTTTTAGTTTGAACACAAACTACAAGGTCTGTTAAATCTAGGTCCCGACACCACTCTCGGGTCTGTCAAATCAGGGTCTCGACACCACTCTCGGGTCTGTCAAATCAGGGTCTCGACACCACTCTCGGGTCTGTCAAATCAGGGTCTCGACACCACTCTCAGGTCTGTTAAATCAGGGTCAGGTCTGTTAAATCAGGGTCTCGAAACCACTCTCAGGTCTGTCAAATCAGGGTCTCGACACCACTCTCACGTCTGTCAAGTCAGGGTCTCGACACCACTCTCGGGTCTGTCAAGTCAGGGTCTCGACACCACTCTCGGGTCTGTCAAATCAGGGTCTCGACACCACTCTCAGGTCTGTTAAATCAGGGTCAGGTCTGTTAAATCAGGGTCTCAACACCACTCTCAGGTCTGTCAAATCAGGGTCTCGACACCACTCTCAGGTCTGTTAAATCAGGGTCGGGTCTGTTAAATCAGGGTCTCGACACCACTCTCAGGTCTGTCAAATCAGGGTCTCGACACCACTCTCAGGTCTGTTAAATCAGGGTCAGGTCTGTTAAATCAGGGTCTCGAAACCACTCTCAGGTCTGTCAAATCAGGGTCTCGACACCACTCTCACGTCTGTCAAGTCAGGGTCTCGACACCACTCTCGGGTCTGTCAAGTCAGGGTCTCGACACCACTCTCGGGTCTGTCAAATCAGGGTCTCAACACCACTCTCAGGTCTGTTAAATCAGGGTCAGGTCTGTTAAATCAGGGTCTCAACACCACTCTCAGGTCTGTCAAATCAGGGTCTCGACACCACTCTCGGGTCTGTTAAATCAGGGTCTCGACACCACTCTCGGGTCTGTCAAATCAGGGTCTCGACACCACTCTTGGGTCGGTTAAATCAGGGTCTCGACACCACTCTCGGGTCGGTTAAATCAGGGTCTCGACACCACTCTCAGGTCTGTCAAATCAGGGTCTCGACACCACTCTCAGGTCTGTCAAATCAGGGTCTCGACACCACTCTCAGGTCTGTTAAATCAGGGTCTCGAAACCACTCTCAGGTCCGTCAAATCAGGGTCTCAACACCACTCTCAGGTCTGTTAAATCAGGGTCAGGTCTGTTAAATCAGGGTCTCGACACCACTCTCGGGTCTGTCAAATCAGGGTCTCGACACCACTCTCGGGTCTGTCAAATCAGGGTCTCGACACCACTCTCGGGTCGGTTAAATCAGGGTCTCGACACCACTCTCGGGTCGGTTAAATCAGGGTCTCGACACCACTCTCGGGTCGGTTAAATCAGGGTCTCGACACCACTCTCGGGTCGGTTAAATCAGGGTCTCGACACCACTCTCAGGTCTGTCAAATCAGGGTCTCGACACCACTCTCGGGTCTGTCAAATCAGGGTCTCGACACCACTCTCGGGTCTGTCAAATCAGGGTCTCAACACCACTCTCAGGTCTGTCAAATCAGGGTCTCGACATGCCGAAAATTCAAAATCTAAATTTGAGGCCTTATAAAGTCCTAAATTCACTGACGTGTTGTGTTCTAGGTCCAAAAATAATTTTAATCGGGTCTTAATTTTCCTACGGCCATGTAATTCTCCGGCAGTGCTTTACGATGTTTTTTGTTTTGTTTTGGGATTCCGTGGTGTTGTAGTTCTTTTTCTGGCTGAGTTACGACTACAAATGAATCCAACATGTAACTTATATCGCAGCCAATCAGCTGCTTTCGGATTCTACCACTGACACATAAAACAGATCTTATTCTATGTTGAAGTAGCCTAGAAATCCAGAAAGCAATTCAACAGGTCTTGAATGTCATTCATAATGGTCTTAAAACATCTTAAATTTAACTTTATACTCAGATTCAAATCGGATTCTGCTCCCGTGGGCTGTGATTTTGGGGCGTCTCAACCAACCAGGAAAGAAAATGCCTCTGCACTCAATTGGATAGACCTGCAACCAATCAGAGCAACGGATAGAGACCTGCAACCAATTAATTTTTTTGAATTAAGGCATTAAGATCTATTTCCAAAAGATGTTTTATTATTCCTCTTTTTTAATCAAACCCTGTAGAGACGGGTCTGTCGCCAGATAAGATTTTATACATCTCGAGCTACTCTTCAATCGTAGATACTTGACAATAAAATCTAGTAGAGTTTAAAGTTTTGTGAAGGTTTAATTGAATTCTAGTGGTAACAACATAAATACACTGTAAAAAAAACAAATGCGATAAAGACATTCTCAGGAGTTGTCAGCAAAAATCAAAAGTAAAGCTTTAAACAGGAACACCATCTAAAAAATAAAGAAAATGACAGCAATGGACTGAAAAAAACTAACAAGTGTAGTTCTTCTGACTGCGTCTGGAGAAACGGAGGTGGTGTTTTTTTTTTTTTGGGGGGGGATTTTCACAGTTGACGTGCTGTTACATCATTCTGTCCACCGTGTTATAGGCCGAGTCTGTCTCTGGGGGATTTCTCTTTAAATAAAAGGTGCTCTAACCCTTGTGTTGTCTTCCCATCAACCATAAAAAAGGGGTTTTTAAAGGTTTTTTAAGGGTTTCTTTGACCCGAGGACAACATGAGGGCTAAGAGATGTTACACATTTTTTGGGCTACACTTTTCTTTGTCACATAAAGCAAACATCTCACTATCTGCTAGCTGCCTGTCCCCTGAACAACGGCAACAAAAACAAACTGATAGTGAGATGTTTTTTACAGTGTGTTCTGGGGACAGTCGGAGTTCAAGGTTGTATTGGTGTATATTAACCCTCCTGTTGTCCTTGGGGTCAAATCTGACCCTTTAATAAATATCTATATCTGAAATATGAGTTTCTTTTTAACCAAATTACCATAAAAATGGATTGGATTCCTTCCAACGCTCTTTATAAATACAACTGATCACTTTCAGTCCTCTGATCTTAACTATTAGTCACAATAATTCATAATTTCTGCTTTTTTAATTCTAATATTAGATTTAATTCTATATAAATGAGGGTTATTGACCATGAATTCCAAAAAGTAGTAAAACTAGTAAGGTGGTGTTAGTAAAAAGTAAAAAAAAGTCTGAAAAAGGGACGAAAATGTCAAATTTATGTCCATCTTTGACCCGAGAGGACAATTTCCCTCGGTGAGATTTATAAACACAGATGTTTTCTCCCTGACGACAGCCCAACAGATGCCCGTTTCGGCCCCTGGTTGGTTAAAAAAGCTGAAAACAGAAACCTTCGTGTTCCCGTCCGGCTGGTCCTGGAGAAAAGGAGCTCCTGTCGTCCATTAAAGGTCGTTTCTCATCCTCTGTTTTTCTTTTCTTTTAAATAAACACCACCGTGACTTCATACAGGGGAGACGAACAGCGCTGATGGCAGAGCTCACTGTGGTGGGTCAGTCAGCCAGAGTCCACGTTAACGTAGTTCCCCTCATCTTCATCATCGTCATCATCGTCATCGTCGCTGCTGTCGCTCTGAGCCGACAGGTCCAGTGTCGATCCGGCTGGAAGACATGAGACAGACGGGATGAGTTCAGGGGTCAGATATCGGACATTAGACCAGTCTGAAAAGACAGACGTTTGACCGTCTCTCTTACGGTCAAAGACAAGAAGACTTCAGACTACGATCATATCAAATATGACATTTTATTTAATCTAAATGTCAAGATCGTAAAAGTCATTCAGAGTGGAAATAATAATTAAAATAATTTTTTAAAATAATAATAATAATAATAATAATAAATCAAAATGAGCTCCAGCTCGCCCAACTCCAGGGCCTTTTTCTAGCTTTTGGGCTCTTTGCAAGGTGCTGTTTGGGGGCCCCCCATTTGTCAAACTACGATGGGTGGGGGGGGGGGGGGCGGAGGGGGGATCCTCTGTTACCAGAGCCCGTCTCCGGAGAGCCTGGTCCCCCTCTCTCACTAAGCCCCAGCGTACCAGCCCGGAGGTTTCCTCAGCGTGGACGCTCTCCCCTCATTAGACATTCTCTGCTGTTACACTTCTCTGAAAATCAAATTAAACATCTCAACCGGTCGACCGGAGAGATTTAAACCTCCAGAAAATGATTTCTTCCTGAGGTCAGTAAATGCAACAGATGGGCTGATTTTAAAATGTTTAGAACAAAGAGAGATACTTGCTAGTGGCTGTAAAAGTAAAGACGGGTCATTTAATTTCTCCTTAAATATATTAAGGCTGAACTTGCAGCTTGTAATGTGTGCAATAACAACAGAGTGCACATTGTAATTTCCCCTTGCGGGACTAATAAAGTACACATTATTCTTTGAATACTTCCTCCAGCCCAGTATTAGGTCGTAGACTGCAGCCTGACAGTACTACACATTCATCAAATAATATCAATAATATTCCTTTCACTGAGACAATCAAAAGAGAAGCTTCACAATGGAGACTGACAGATAAGAACATCTGGAGGCCAGCTGTGGGGGGGTTACACCACAGCTGGCCTCGTATGCAGTAATACGTGTATGACAGAGTACATGTGTGTACATGTATGTGTACGTTGCTACAGGTGACCTCGTAACAAACCAGAGTTTCCTGTGTGAAACAGCGCTGGTGATCGGAAAAGGAAATCCAACTCACGTTGAAAGTGCAGCGGCTCCACGTTCAGATAGTCTCTGTCCTCTAAAGGGGGGACAAGAAGACGAGGAGACAGTTAGGAGACCGTTACCATGACTATTTATTTCCGTTATTAATCCCACAACGGGGAAATTCACACCGCTGCAGCAGCAAGCAGAGAGGAAAAAGTACAAGACACTAAAGATAAGCAAAGAATAAATAAATATAAAGTAACGTGGACGGTTCCCAACAACACTTCTCTCAGTTAAATTAATAATCGGTTCACTACTATCAGTGAATTTGGGTGTTTTTTGTCAATTTTATAGCATTTGGAGAATATAATAAGTGGTAAAAGAACTTTAATAAGGGCTAAAAAGAGAGAAAAACTTCAATAAAAGTGACTAAAATGTGAACAAATGCCAAATAAAGTGACAAAAATGTGAAAAGATTTCGAAAAAAGTAACAAACGTGTCAAAAAAGTGACAAATGTAAAACAAAAATTCTTTACAAATTTGAGGAAAAGCCCACGAAAACTTCAAAAGGCTCAGAAAAAGTCGACAAACGTTGAAAAAGTGACAAAAACATCGCTGGAAAGACACAAAAGGGTCGAAAAAGAAAAAGACGACCATAACCTTGATTAAAGGTTGAAATTTTAACTTAGAAAAACTCAAATTTCCCGCTCGGCATGAAGACAACACGAGGGTTAAAAACACAGAAGATACTTTGGAGGAACAAAGAGCAGGGATTATTATGTTGGAGGGACTTGGAGGGACGAGGGGGACCTGTTACTGAAAGGTCTGGGAGCAACCGGACCGATAAGATTGACGGACGGGCGTCCTCGTCTCCAAATGTCTCCGTTTGTGTCCGTCCAGACTGTCCCTCCCCGATGTGAGTCGTGAATCCTCAGATTTAAACCGTTAACGGCATAACTGTCATACTGAAATTAGTGAATTCCATGAAATAATAAAGTTTTCTCATTACAAACAATAATAATAATAATAATAATAATAATAATTAAAACTGCAAGCAGCGATGGACGGGCCCTCGCTGACCTGCGAGCGTCGGGGTTACTGGCGGACGCCGCTCCTCGCGACCGCGCACTCAGAAACACAAGTCGACACCAAAAAAAGGGAACTCCCTGCTGAGTTCAATGACACCTCACACAAGACTGCACGTCATACAGTTCATTATCTGTGAAAGGGGCGTGGCCGTATCATAGGGGGGCGTGGCCGAATCATAGGGGGGATAAAAACTACAATAAAAAATAAAACGACAATGGGAATCATTTCAGAACCGTTGTAGCTATCTATAATTAATTGATCGATTAATCGTAATCGATGCCAACGTTAGCGCAAAACACCATTCACCTGACAGCCTTTGTTGTGTTTGATGCTAACTTGTAGCTAAGCTAGCAGTGAACCAACTTGGTTAAGTAGTCCATTTTTACTGTGTTGACGTTACAGAAGTCTCTCGTTAGCATCTCGGATAAGGGGACCAGATGTCTCAGACAAAATCCGGGGACATTTTCAGCTCAGATGCGTAAAAACCTCCAAAACACGTCATGTTTTTAATTTTTGTAAACCTTAAAACGGGGACACTAGACCTAGAGCTGAGTATCGGATACAATATAAACTATTGAGGAAAGTATTTTCCTTTGACATTGATGCAGTATGAAACGAGATCTCTGCAGTCGGCAGCAGAGAAACAAGCTACAATGGAAGTTAATGGGAGAATTGTCCAGCTTGTATTTACGTTCATAAAGTGCTCGTTTTGCTGCTGACAGACTCAGATTAATATTCTAAGTGTCTGATAACATTATGGAAAGGATTTCTAAGGAGGCTGACCTTTCTGTTAAAGATTAAGATCATTTTTTAAAACATAAAAGTCCACCAGACTCCATGTAAATAATCAGTGATTTTAGCGTGTATAGAGTAGCATATCTCCACCAGACTCCATGTAAATAATCAGTGATTTTAGCGTGTATAGAGCAGCATATCTCCACCAGACTCCATGTAAATAATCACTACTTTTAGCGTGTATAGAGCAGCATATCTCCACCAGACTCCATGTAAATAATCAGTGATTTTAGCGTGTATAGAGCAGCATATCTCCACCAGACTCCATGTAAATAATCAGTGATTTTAGCATGGTAAAATACGGCTTTCTAAAACATCTCTGAGCTCTGAGCAGCGCTGCTCGATCGGCTCCGTTTGGTCAGAGTTTTCTTTCTTTCATTCCAGTATCGGGTCTGTCAGTCACACTGAAAACCGGGGACATTTCCGGGGACAGATCCAGCCGGGGACAGGTCACCAAAACCGGGGACTGTCCCCGGAAACCGGGGGGACGTCTGGTCACCCTAATCTCGGAGGCTACTTCAGACGTTACAGAAGTCTCTCGTTAGCATCTCGGAGGCTAACTGTCGCAAAGTGACGCATGCTTGTCTCAAATCTGCACTTGATTGATGGGAAAGTTTCCTTAATGTCTCCGTTCCAGGGGCTCGGAAACGCCGCAGTAGTGTAAAAATATTTAAACCAAAACGTAGTACTGTAGATGTCGTAAGTGTACCCGGTGATATCTACAGGACACTCACCTCTCTTCTCTGGGATGTTTTCATAATCATGGAGAACACCTGAGGAGGAAGAAAAACACATTTATCCTGAAATCTACAGTTCATCAATGACAACTCACAATATACTGTATATACTGTATATACATACACATACATATATGCATGCATATATGCATACATACATATATGCATACATACATACATATACTGTATATTCATACATATATATTCATACATATATATTCATACATACATAGTGTATATATACATACATATATACACACATATACGTTGTTCTGGGATAACTTTTGCTATAATTTGACACTATAAATAAAGATGAATTGATATCCAGTTATGAGCAACAATGATGGTCTGCAGCTTTATGTCAGTGAAACATGAGAAACTCAAAACTGAATCGGTGTTTGTGTTTTCCAAAGTGTACCTGAACTGGGCGTGGAGGCTCGGCTCTGATTGGTCAGAGGAGTCTCACCTTCGGGCAACACGATTCTGCAGGAAACAGAAAAATAAATCAACGTCACGCCGTGATGTCGTTCTGCAGCTCTGGACCGAAGGAGAGGAAACCTACATGTAGCCGGGGTCTTCTGCATCGCTCTCTGCGTTGATGTACTCAGGATCTGCAGAACATCATCATCATCATCATCATCATCGTCGTCATCATACAGTGGAGCTCAAAGCACTTTCAACACGATCGGAGCAGTTTTAGAAGCGTTCTACTTTAGTTAAAGCTACAGTGCGTAGTTTCCGTAATGGAAAAAAGTGCACTGTTTTTTTTAAACCAATCACAATCATCGTGGGCGGGGCTAAGCGCCGGACGAAGCCACGGTGCCGCTGATAAATAGTCTCAGGAAGGAAGTTGTTTTGGTGGAACGTGTACGTTCAGAAGTAGTTTTAGTCGTCAACAGAGACTCCGATTGGACAGATAGTCTAGCTAGCTGTCTGGATTTACCCTGCAGAGACCTAAGGACCAGGTAACCATAGTCCTCAGATTGGACAGATAGTCTAGCTAGCTGTCTGGATTTACCCTGCAGAGATCTGAGGACCAGGTAACCATAGTCCTCAGATTGGACAGAGTCTAGCTAGCTGTCTGGATTTACCCTGCAGAGATCTGAGGACCAGGTAACCAGAGTCCTCAGATTGGACAGATAGTCTAGCTAGCTGTCTGGATTTACCCTGCAGAGATCTGAGGACCAGGTAACCAGAGTCCTCAGATTGGACAGATAGTCTAGCTAGCTGTCTGGATTTACCCTGCAGAGATCTGAGGACCAGGTAACCAGAGTCCTCAGATTGGACAGATAGTCTAGCTAGCTGTCTGGATTTATCCTGCAGAGATCTGAGGACCAGGTAACCATAGTCCTCAGATTGGACAGATAGTCTAGCTAGCTGTCTGGATTTACCCTGCAGAGATCTGAGGACCAGGTAACCATAGTCCTCAGATTGGACAGATAGTCTAGCTAGCTGTCTGGATTTACCCTGCAGAGATCTGAGGACCAGGTAACCATAGTCCTCAGATTGGACAGATAGTCTAGCTAGCTGTCTGGATTTACCCTGCAGAGATCTGAGGACCAGGTAACCAGAGTCCTCAGATTGGACAGATAGTCTAGCTAGCTGTCTGGATTTACCCTGCAGAGATCTGAGGACCAGGTAACCAGAGTCCTCAGATTGGACAGATAGTCTAGCTAGCTGTCTGGATTTATCCTGCAGAGATCTGAGGACCAGGTAACCAGAGTCCTCAGATTGGACAGATAGTCTAGCTAGCTGTCTGGATTTACCCTGCAGAGATCTGAGGACCAGGTAACCAGAGTCCTCAGATTGGACAGATAGTCTAGCTAGCTGTCTGGATTTACCCTGCAGAGATCTGAGGACCAGGTAACCATAGTCCTCAGATTGGACAGATAGTCTAGCTAGCTGTCTGGATTTACCCGGCAGAGATCTGAGGACCAGGTAACCAGAGTCAGGCCTTCTGGTTTTTAAATCGCGACTTAAAACCCATTTTCATTCCTTGGCTTTTAATCCGATGTGTTGTATTTGTCTACTAGACCTGTTGGGTCCTTGTAAATTCTGGAGAGTGGTCTAGACCTACTCTATCTGTAAAGGGTCTCCAGATAACTCTCGTTATGAATTGATACTATAAATGAAATTGAATTGAACATGCTCTTACCGTCTGCTGGGTTCTCATAACTTGGATTACTTTCTGTAAGAGAGAAAAAGATGATGACAGACAAACGTCAGAGATGAAGAGACCGACCAGGGATAAAGGTTTATTATTATTATTATTATTATTATTATTTCTTTAAATAGGAACATTAATATATATTTTCCTGTTAGCCCACAGCTGTCCCATCAAACTGATATATTACCTGAATAAAAAAATCCAAATATCTAGTCGGGACACTAGACTTTGTTGAGTTATGATAAAAAAATAAAGGAAATGAGTGTGGAAGAAGAGTTGAGTTAATGTATTTAACGCAGGTGTGAAACTCATGGCCCGCGGGCCAAATCCGGCCCCTCGTAGATTTGGATCCGGCCAGAATCTCAATTTAGGTTCACAATAAATTTTCTCATTCACACGGATACTTTTACTTTTATACTTTAACTACATTTCCAAGCCTGTACTTTGTTACTTATACTTTTCTACTTTAAGTACATTTCCAAGCCTGTACTTTGTTACTTATACTTTTCTACTTTAAGTACATTTCCAAGCCTGTACTTTGTTACTTATACTTGTATACTTTTTAAATAAAAAAATAAAATACATTTCCAAGCCTGTACTTTGTTACGTATACTTTTATACTTTAAGTACATTTCCAAGCCTGTACTTTGTTACTTATACTTTTATACTTTAAGTACATTTCTAAGCCTGTACTTTGTTACTTATACTTGAGTAAAGAAGTTAAATCAGTACTTCTACTTATACCAGAGTAGCTTTTAATACAAGTATCTGTACTTCTACTTGAGTACAGGAAGCGAGTACTTCTGCCCTCTCTGCTCATAAATGATGAGCTGAAGAGGAGAACTACGAAATGGAAACAGACAAACATATCGCGTCTGAAAGAGAAAAGAAAAGCAGGAAGTCACCGGTCTCCGTCGGGGCGATGGACGGGACTCTCCGATGAGTCCCCGGGTGGGCAGAAGACGAGCTGAGAGGGACAATAAAGAGGAACACACACTTTGAGTTTGATGTTTCCGAAGTGTGGTAAAGTACTTGAAATCAAATAATAAATAATTCCTAATTTCTGCTTTTCTAACTCAAACATTAGGTATAATTTCCTATAAATGAGGTTTATTGACCATAAATTCAAAAAATAACTGTAAAACTAAAGTTAATAAGTTAGTGTTACGTAATTGAAAACGTCAAAAAAGTGACCAAACATTGAAAAAAGCGTCAAAAGTGTTGAAAAAAGGGACAAAAACATAAGAAAAAGTTAAAAACATCGATAAAAGCGTCAACAAAAGTGTTGATTTTTGAAGACAACACAAGGGTTAAAGTACTTCAAATCAATACTTGAGTAAAGTACAAGTATATTACCAGAAAATAACTTTGGTAGAAGTTAGTGTTTTAGTCTTCTAGCATATATTTACTGTACTTAAGTGTCAAAAGTAGTTTTCTGATGTTAAATTGACTAAATTATAAAAGTAAAAACAAACTTTGTTTATGAGTTTTGAACTTGCTTGTGGTTTCCTTATGGTGAAGCATAATATTCAGGGTTAACCCTCGTGTTGTCTTCACTTCGGGACCCTCTCGGGTCCCTCGGGTCATTACTGACCCGGGACCTATTTGGGGTTTTTAACCCTCATGGTGTCCTTGGGTCAAATTTGACCCATTTTCAGTTTTTTCATCACAAAAAATGGGCCTTCGAAATAAGCTGAAAATGTCAACATTAGAAATATCTAATAACTTTGGAAAAAACATTTAAAAAAAACACCCACAACATTGAAAAAGTGACAAAAATGTCACAAACTTTTTTCATGGTCGACGGGAAGACAACACAAGGGTTAAAAACAATTCTGAAATAAAATTTAACTTCATAATCTATTAACAAATATTGTCTTTATCTCCATTTCCAACAGCTGAGATAGCATCTATGTTCAGGGAATGCATCAGTCTCTACTAGCACACTATTAAACATGGAAGTGGGGTTCGTTTTTAGTCATAAGGTTATAATTCATGTTAAAAATCCACTATGGAAACAACATAAGTGTCATATCCAGAATAATGTTCTGAGTCAGGAATACATGTTTATCTCAGGAAATAAGGAGAGGACGCTGATTTCAGGTAGAAAATATGTAACTTGGACCATTTTTCTTCTTGTAAAAATATGAAATGGATCAATTTGATCCGGATACCAGACAAGGGTTAAAACCCCAAATAAGTCCCGGGTCAGTAATGACCCGAGGGACCCGAGAGGGTCCCGAAGTGAAGACAACACGAGGGTTAACCCTGAATATTATGCTTCACCATAAGGAAACCACAAGAAAGTTCAAAACTCATAAACAAAGTTTGTTTTTACTTTTATAATTAAGTCAATTTAACATCAGAAAACTACTTTTGACACTTAAGTACAGTAAATATATACTAGAAGACTAAAACACTAACTTCTACCAAAGTTATTTTCTGGTAATATACTTGTCCTTTACTCAAGTATTGATTTGAAGTACTTTAACCCTTGTGTTGTCTTCAAAAATCAACACTTTTGTTGATGCTTTTTATCAATGTTTTTAACTTTTTCTCACGTTTTTGTCCCTTTTTTCAATGTTTGTCACTTATTTGACGTTGAACACTTTACAGTTATTTTTGGAATTTATGGTCAATAAACTTCATTTATAGGAAATTATACCTAATGTTTGAGTTAGAAAAGCAGAAATTAGGAATTATTGAGACTAAAATTAAAGGAATGGATGTTGATGATAATCACAGACTGGAATATGTCAACTTTTACTCAATACTATTTCAAAAACACTTCCATTTGTTTTACAATGCTATAAAATTGAATAAGACGCCCCAAAATTAATGAAAGTAGAGATTTGTACTTGGCAAAGAGCGTTGGGTGGAATCAATCACGTTATTTTGGGGAATTAAAAAGAACATTGATATAGGACAACATGAGGACAACATGGGGACAACATGAGGGCAACATGGGGACAACATGAGGACAACATGAGGACAACATGAAGACAACATGAGGACAACATGAGGACAACATGGGGACAACATGGGGACAACATGGGGACAACATGGGGACAACATGAGGACAACATGAGGACAACATGAGGACAACATGAGGGCAACATGAAGACTACATGGGGACAACATGAAGACTACATGGGGATAACATGAGGGCAACATGAGGGCAACATGAGGGCAACATGAGGGCAACATGGGGACAACATGAGGGCAACATGAGGGCAACATGAGGGCAACATGGGGGCAACATGGGGACAACATGGGGGCAACATGGGGGCAACATGAGGGCAACATGAGGGCAACATGAGGGCAACATGAGGGCAACATGAGGGCAACATGAGGGCAACATGAGGGCAACATGAGAACTACATGAAGACAACATGAGGACAACATGAGGGCAACATGAGGGCAACATGAGGGCAACATGAGGACAACATGAAGACAACATGAAGACAACATGAGGGCAACATGAGGGCAACATGAGGGCAACATGAGAACAACATGAGGACAACATGAGGACAACATGAGAACTACATGAAGACAACATGAGGGCAACATGAGGGCAACATGAGGGCAACATGAAGACAACATGAAGACAACATGAAGACAACATGAGGACAACATGAGGGCAACATGAGGACAACATGAAGACAACATGAGGGCAACATGAGGACAACATGAGGACAACATGAGGACAACATGAGAACTACATGAAGACAACATGAAGGCAACATGAGGACAACATGAAGACAACATGAGGGCAACATGAGGGCAACATGAAGACAACATGAAGACAACATGAGGGCAACATGAGGGCAACATGAAGACAACATGAGGACAACATGAGGACAACATGGGGACAACATGAGGACAACATGAGGGCAACATGAAGACAACATGAGGACAACATGGGGGCAACATGAAGACAACATGAGGACAACATGAGGACAACATGAGAACTACATGAAGACAACATGAGGGCAACATGAGGGCAACATGAGGACAACATGGGGACAACATGAGGACAACATGAGGGCAACATGAAGACAACATGAGGACAACATGAGGGCAACATGAAGACAACATGAGGGTTATTAAAGGAACTCACCCAGGTGACAGAAAGTTGGAGGAGCGGTGGATGTTCAGGGTGGTGTTCGTCTGAGCTGCAGTTCAACAGAGAGACAGTTCATCATCATCATCGCAATAATCGACGTCATGATCGTGATCATCGTCATCATCACAAAAATAAACATAATGACATCATGACGTAAATAACATCATCAACAGCGTAGAGTCGAAGTCTACTTACTTAACTTAATACATTATTCAAGGAGACCAAGATTCAATTAAATTTTATTTATAGTATCAAATCATAACAAGAGTTATCTTGAGACACTTTACAGATAGAGCAGGTCTAGACCGCTCTATAATTTACAGATAGAGCAGGTCTAGACCGCTCTATAATTTACAGATAGAGCAGGTCTAGACCGCTCTATAATCTACAGATAGAGCAGGTCTAGACCGCTCTATAATCTACAGATAGAGCAGGTCTAGACCACTCTATAATTTACAGATAGAGCAGGTCTAGACCACTCTATAATTTACAGATAGAGCAGGTCTAGACCACTCTATAATTTACAGATAGAGCAGGTCTAGACCGCTCTATAATTTACAGGTCTAGACCGCTCTATAATTTACACATAGAGCAGGTCTAGACCACTCTATAATTTACAGATAGAGCAGGTCTAGACCGCTCTATAATTTACAGATAGAGCAGGTCTAGACCGCTCTATAATTTTCAGATAGAGCAGGTCTAGACCGCTCTATAATTTACAGATAGAGCAGGTCTAGACCGCTCTATAATTTACAGATAGAGCAGGTCTAGACCGCTCTATAATTTACAGATAGAGCAGGTCTAGACCGCTCTATAATTTACAGATAGAGCAGGTCTAGACCGCTCTATAATTTACAGATAGAGCAGGTCTAGACCGCTCTATAATTTACAGATAGAGCAGGTCTAGACCTCTCTATAATTTACAGATAGAGCAGGTCTAGACCTCTCTATAACTTACAGATAGAGCAGATCTATACCTCTCTATAATCTACAGATAGAGCAGGTCTAGACGGCTCTATAATTTACAGATAGAGCAGGTCTAGACCGCTCTATAATTTACAGATAGAGCAGGTCTAGACCTCTCTATAATTTACAGATAGAGCAGATCTATACCTCTCTATAATCTACAGATAGAGCAGGTCTAGACCTCTCTATAATTTACAGATAGAGCAGGTCTAGACCGCTCTATAATTTACAGATAGAGCAGGTCTAGACCGCTCTATAATAGTAATGTATTGGCTTATTTCCCAGGACCAAACAAAGCAGGAACGAAAGCATGTTAACATTTTTTGAGTGTGTTTATCTTTTGCGAAGCATCTTTTTGCATGACAATAAAATCTATGAACTAACGGGCAGAGACTTTAGCGGAGGAGCTGCTTCCTGTAACAGTTTTAAATGTTTAACAGACTTTTCTTACAAGGACACCTTATTTAAACCTTTGCAGGTGCTTCAGACTTACATGGATGGATGACTATGAACCCAGTTGATCTGGTTGGAAAAAAAGAGAAAACATTCAGTCATCTTTTCATATAAAACTGAGCTTTAACCTGAATTATTGTTATTATAATCTTTCACTATAGGGCTTGGTATCAAGTTAAATACTTTTTTAGGCACCAACTGAACTGCCTCAAATACCGTTGAGTTTAAAAATAATAAGATTGACCTTTGAACATAGCACCTTTGCCTGTGGCCTGTATTTACTATGTGAGGCCAGATCTCCAGGGAAGGCCCCACGCAACCCACTGCCCACAGCCTCCCTTTACCAGCACACTTCATGTCAGCCTAGACATCTTATTATATATTTTTTGGGCTTCTCTGCCTTTAGTTTATGACAGGACAGTTAGGTGAGAAAGGAAAGAGAGAGGGGGAAGACATGCAGGAAATCACCACAGGTTGGATTCGAACACTGGACTTCTGCGTCCAGGCAATAAACCTCTCAGTACATGTGCGCCCGTTCTACCCACTGAGCCAACCCGGCCAAACACCTTACGAGTCGTACACAACAAGAGACTCACAACAAGACTTATCTACAGAAAACAGAAAATGTCAACTGCAAAGATACTTATATAACTCCACACTATTATACAGGTATAAATAAACCACCAGGGTTCATAATATTGATATTGAAAAAGATTGTTCAGCCATCTGTATCAAAGTCAAGGTATCTGTATTTATATTTAAAATCTTTCAACCATAACAAGTTTTAGGAGAAAGGACTTACGGCATGTAGTCCTCTGAAGCGTCCATCTGCCTGATGGAGACTACAGGGAGGAAACAGAAAAATAAAAACTATTACCTTCGATTATTTATTTCAGAACCAGTTCAGTCTACATTCAGTCTGTTGGTGCAGACTGAATATCTGATATATTGATATCATCCCACCCAGAGGGCTGTTGGTCCGGCAGTGCAGACACAAGACAGCCAGGAGCACCATGGAGACCAAGATGGCGACCGCCAAAACCCAGATCAGCCAGGAGGCGGCCATGTTTCACCTGAGGACGACAACAGGATTATATATTACACATGTATTCTTTACAGCAGTGAAAGAAGTATTGAGATCCTTTACTGCAGTACAAAGTACTGATACCACACTGTCAAAATACTCTGTTACAAGGAAAAGTCCTGCTTTAAAAATGTGACTTCAGTAAAAGTCTGGAAAATGTAGTTAAAGTATTAAAAAGTAAAATCCTCCCATCTTTTATATAGACCTTAGTGGTCCCTAATACTGTATCTGAAGTCTCTTTATATAGACCTTAGTGGTCCCTAATACTGTATCTGAAGTCTCTTTTATATAGACCTTAGTGGTCCCTAATACTGTATCTGAAGTCTCTTTATATAGACCTTAGTGGTCCCTAATACTGTATCTGAAGTCTCTTTTATATAGACCTTAGTGGTCCCCTAATACTGTATCTGAAGTCTCTTTTATATAGACCTTAGTGGTCCCTAATACTGTATCTGAAGTCTCTTTATATAGACCTTAGTGGTCCCTAATACTGTATCTGAAGTCTCTTTTATATAGACCTTAGTGGTCCCTAATACTGTATCTGAAGTCTCTTTATATAGACCTTAGTGGTCCCTAATACTGTATAGGCTGGGGGTGTGCAGGTAAAGGGGAGGTAACCTTTCCCCTTATGATGTCATAAGTGGAAGATTCCACATTGGGCGATCTAAGGGGAGCGAGAAAGGAGAGATGGGAGAGGAACACACACACACACACTTGACTTTCCTGAGGCCGTATCAGAAGAACATGATGATAATCATCACAGCGATGCGTCACACAGGAAACTCATCTCACACGCCGCTCCGCTCATCATTTCCTTTCCTCCTCACAACTTGAACTCTCCGCTAAAACCATCACACACCGACTCCAGAAGCCCCCCCCTCCCACCTCCCCGCCTCCCTCCCTTACATGGAAACCTCCACACATATATGTGATACACACACAGGGCCTGGAAAGTCCTGGAAAACACTTAGAATTCGATCTTTAAGAAGGTGTAGAAACCCTGAATGTTGGAGCTGTTCATCATTTAGTTACAGTGGTTAGAATAAGTCTTCCCCCCCCCCCCCAGGCTAAAGTTAATTAAAAAGAGGAATAAAAACATCTTTTGGAAATTGATCTAAATGCCTTAATTAAAAAAAAGGGAAAATCCGACCTTTAAGGACACCAATTTTCTTTGTGAATAAATAATGTATCATAAATAAATAAATGTTCTTCCTTAAAATACAGGGGGCATAAGTACACCCCCCCTATGTTAAAATACAGGGGCATAAGTACACACCCCCCTATGTTAAAATACAGGGGCATAAGTACACACCCCCCTATGTTAAAATACAGGGGCATAAGTACACACCCCCCTATGTTAAAATACAGGGGGCATAAGTATACACCCCCCTATGTTAAAATACAGGGGCATAAGTATACACCCCCCTATGTTAAAATACAGGGGCATAAGTATACACCCCCCTATGTTAAAATACAGGGGGCATAAGTATACACCCCCCTATGTTAAAATACAGGGGCATAAGTATACACCCCCCTATGTTAAAATACAGGGGGCATAAGTATACACCCCCCTATGTTAAAATACAGGGGGCATAAGTATACACCCCCCTATGTTAAAATACAGGGGGCATAAGTATACACCCCCCTATGTTAAAATACAGGGGGCATAAGTATACACCCCCTATGTTAAAATACAGGGGGCATAAGTATACACCCCCCTATGTTAAAATACAGGGGGCATAAGTATACACCCCCCTATGTTAAAATACAGGGGGCATAAGTATACACCCCCTATGTTAAAATACAGGGGCATAAGTATACACCCCCTATGTTAAAATACAGGGGGCATAAGTATACACCCCCCTATGTTAAAATACAGGGGGCATAAGTATACACCCCCCTATGTTAAAATACAGGGGCATAAGTATACACCCCCCTATGTTAAAATACAGGGGCATAAGTATACACCCCCCTATGTTAAAATACAGGGGCATAAGTATACACCCCCTATGTTAAAATACAGGGGGCATAAGTATACACCCCCTTATGTTAAAATACAGGGGGCATAAGTATACACCCCCCTATGTTAAAATACAGGGGGCATAAGTATACACCCCCTATGTTAAAATACAGGGGGCATAAGTATACACCCCCTTATGTTAAAATACAGGGGCATAAGTATACACCCCCTATGTTAAAATACAGGGGGCATAAGTATACACCCCCTTATGTTAAAATACAGGGGCATAAGTATACACCCCCCTATGTTAAAATACAGGGGCATAAGTATACACCCCCCTATGTTAAAATACAGGGGGCATAAGTATACACCCCCTTATGTTAAAATACAGGGGGCATAAGTATACACCCCCCTATGTTAAAATACAGGGGCATAAGTATACACCCCCCTATGTTAAAATACAGGGGGCATAAGTATACACCCCCCTATGTTAAAATACAGGGGGCATAAGTATACACCCCCAATGTTAAAATACAGGGGCATAAGTATACACCCCCCTATGTTAAAATACAGGGGCATAAGTATACCCCCCCCCCCCCCCTATGTTATGTATTGGGGCAGGCAGGTTTTTAATATTAAAGGCCAGTACAGTAAATATCAGATACATCAAGTCATATTCTAAAAGGTGACTAGAACGCCAATCAAAGTCATTTTCTGGTAAGATACTTGTACTTTTACTCAAGTACTGATGCCAAGTACTTTATACAAGACTCAAGACTGAGTATGTAAGTACAGTCATAAAAACCTCAGATTTTATCAACTCATTGTGTGTTTCATGTGCAAATATCAGACTCTAAAGCAACTAAAGCAGATACATGTAGCTGAGAGGAAGTAAGAAAGCAATACAACAAGTACAAGTACAAGTACCTCAGAATTGTATTTAAGTGCAGTTCCTGAGTAAATGTACTTAGTTACGTTCCAGCTGGCGTCTCCTGATGAACTTAAGTTATGATTATTCACCATATTTCTCCTCAGAGCTGAGCAGAGTGAGCGGCGGCCATCTTGTGAGCTGTGGCTCCGTCTTTAAGCTTATTTGGTGTTTTTTTTCTTTTCTAACAACAATAACTCCTCCCCCCCCCCCCCCCCCGAGAGATTTTACTGAAGGCCCTGAATGTGACAGGAACAGACTGATAACGAGGTTTACCAGATCTGATCTGATGATGATGAAGAAGATGATGATGATGATGATGTGTCCTCGGCAGACACGGATACAGGTTTATTTTTATTTAACCCTCCTGTTGTCTTTGGGCCTTTTCATAAAGTTTCTAGATCAGAAATTTGGGTTTCCTTCAAAGAAATTGTCCAAAAAAGTAACGAGCACGGTTCCCAACAACGCAACTCACACGTTACATTAATAATCAGTTCACTACTTTTATTGAATTTGGGTGTTTTTTGTCAATTTTATAGCATTTGGAGAAAAAAATAATTGATAAAAGTTGTGTGACACATGTAAAAAAAAATAAAAAATAAAAAATGTAAAAAAAAAAAAGAGACAAATGTCAATAAAAATGACTAAAATGTGAACTAATGTTTAAAAAAGTGACAAAAGTGAGAGAAAAAAATTTGGGGAAAAACGCTAACTGGATTTTATTTGTCACTTTCACGCTTTTTTAAATGACACTTTAGGAAATCCCTCCTTGTTTTATTAGACACTGAAGGATTTTAACTGGACTCTGTTCATTTTAAAGTGATGTTGAGAAGTCGACGCCGTAAAGAAGTTGCTTAAATCTCGTTGCACAGGTCCTGCACGTGTGTGTAATAACAATAAAGGCTTTTTATTCTATTTCTCTTCTCTTCTCTTCTATTCTGTTGGCTGTGTGCTGCTCCATGCCTCGTTTATGGTTTTTAACCCTTGTGTTGTCTTCCCGTCAACCATGAAAAAAACGTCTCGGGTTACGTACGTAACCCTTGTTCCCCGAGGTAGGGGAACTCGAACTGCGTCGGTTACGACACTGTGGGAACGCCTAGTGTCGTAACCGACGCAGTTCGAGTTCCCCTCGAAGGGGAACCCACGTTTTGGTCCCTTTTTTCAGCGTTATTATCACTTTTTGCGACAATTTTGTCACTTTTTTAATGTTGCGGGTGCTTTTTTATTAAATGTTTTTGTGCTGTTTCCAAAGTAGACATTGTCGGCGCTTATTTCGTCGGCATTCTTTGTGACAAAAATTTAGTTTTACTGAAAACGGGTCAACTTCGACCCGAGGACGACATTAAGAGGTTAAAATGAGTTAAACTGAGCGCTTCGACAATGGAGATTCTCGGAGCGCTAAACCCAAAATCCAACATGCATGTTCCAAAAAGTGAAGAAAGGTTAAGCAGGACAAAATATAAAATAATATAAAATATATCATGTCCTCCTTAACCTTCATGTGCTTCCTGTTCTTCACTTTTTGGAATATGTCTTTAAAGTGTTTGACATTTTCTGCTCTGAGAGAATTAAGATAATTTTAACCCACAGATCAACATCTGGGCCAGAAGATAGAACTGGTTTCCTCGATGCTCAGACCCAGGTGCATGCTGGGAACAACCTGAGGTTCCTCCATGACACAGAGGTTAACGTGAGCAGCGGTGGAATGTAACTAAGTACATGTACTCCAGTACTGTACTTAAGTACACATGTTGGAGGTACTTGTACTTTAGTTGTAGTCTTTTCTCTTTGTGTTACTTTCTACTTCTACTACGCTACATTCATCTGACAGCTTTAGTTACTAGTTACTTTAGTTACTAGTTACTTTAGTTAATCCACTACATTCATCTGACAGCTTTAGTTACTAGTTACTTTAGATACTCCACTACATTCATCTGACAGCTTTAGTTACTAGTTACTTTAGTTACTTTAGTTACTAGTTACTTTAGTTACTAGTTACTTTTCACTAAAATTACTGCACACAAAGCACATGTAGTGTATATAATCTGATGTTAATTATAAAGTAACCATAGCAACAATATAACAAGATGATGATGTCATTAAACAGCTGATTGGATCCTTTACTCTTTCTACTTTTAATACTTTAACTCCATTTTCCTGATGATACTTATATATTATACTGATGATACTCATGTTATATATTCTACTGATGATACTCATGTTATATATTATACTGATGATACTCATGTTATATATTCTACTGATGATACTCATGTTATATATTATACTGATGATACTCATGTTATATATTATACTGATGATACTCATGTTATATATTATACTGATGATACTCATGTTATATATTATACTGATGATACTCATGTTATATATTATACTGATGATACTTATATTATATATTATACTGATGATACTCATGTTATATATTATACTGATGATACTCATGTTATATATTATACTGATGATACTCATGTTATATATTATACTGATGATACTTATATTATATATTATACTGATGATACTCATGTTATATATTATACTGATGATACTCATGTTATATATTATACTGATGATACTCATGTTATATATTATACTGATGATACTTATATTATATATTATACTGATGATACACACTTTTACTAGAGTAACATTTCCAATGCAGGACTTCTACTTGTAACAGAGTATTTTTACAGTGTGGTATGAGTACTTTTACTGCAGTGAAGGATCTGAGTACCTCTTCCCCGGCGGAGGACATATTAAAGGATGGAGAACTGACCTGCAGGTGAGGACAGGTGGCGGGTGGAGAGCTGGTGGTTTTGACGGAGGATGGGTGAAGATTCGGGGCCTGCTGCTGGTCTCGTGTCCCCCCGCAGTATCTGGTCCACATGAGGCAACTACTGTATGACATCCGCCATAGATCTGGAGACCTACTTCAGCTTTTCCTCCCTCTCTCTCTCTCTCTCTCTCTCTCTCTGTGTGTCAGCGTCTCTCCTCCTCTGTAAGCTGCTGCAACCAATCAGGGGCGGAGGAGGCTACGTCACATCCGTTTCAGGCCAAACAGAGCGAAAGCAGAAAGAGAAGACGATCCGTTACGCTCTTCTTTCCACATGACGTGTGACGAAACAACCTGTCTCATGATATAGTGTCTCCAGAAGTGTAGCATTCAACGTGTGTTCTTCTTAAAAGACGGAAAAGACAATTACTCAATACCATCGAATAGGGCTGGGCGGCATGGAGAGAATCAAATATCCCGACATTTGTATACAAATACCTCGAGATATCGATACAGCAACGATACTGTAGTGTTGACTATCGGTGCTTTTGCTAAATATTTATTCCAGTAATGGGGATATAATGTCTAAGTGGGTAATAATAAGAGAAGAGCTAGAACCGTCTGGTGAGATCAGGAAATGACATCACGTTGCTGTAACGCAGCCTTTAAAACCAGGAAAAAACAACACTTATGCCATATTACGATATTACGATATCCAAAATCTAAGATGATATCTAGTCTCGTATCACAATATCAATATAACATCCATATATTGCCCAACTCTACCATCGAATCACAATAAATGGAAATTGCAACCCTGATCCAATCCGCACCCATGTACTGTCTGTATTAGTACTCTGTATTTATCAACGGGATTTGAAGAGTTAGTATCTGTTTTACTGCTTTGTATATTTGTGTTCTTCACTGTTATCTTCTTATTGTTTTTTTTTTTAGGGAGACAACTCTAAGATGTGTCCCGGGACAACGGATGAAAAACAGTCTTTTGGCTAAATCTGGTGCATTAATGTACACTGTCCCTGTCAAACACATTAATACATTCAATTAAAGTAATGTGTCTCAACATTGCACTACATATGTCTCCACTATTATATGGACTAAGGACTGTCTGATTTCTCAGAACTCTATACACTTTAATATTGGAAAAATACCAATACTACTAATACTACTAATATTGGACTAACATGATCATACTGCATTCTGTGTTTTATGTATTTTTAAGCGCTGCTATAAAGAAGAAAAACACTTAATAATGGCACTCTGGTTAGTTGTAATACTGCATTCGGTTGTACTGCTTGTCCTACTCGTACAATGTGTGTGGGATTAAAAACAAGTCGTCCCAGCTTTACCGATCAGATGGCTCCAGCTCCCGCCACAGACCCGGCGACGATGGTGTCCTCCGAGGAAGACGGCGATCCAGCATCCGCGCAGGACCGTCTGGAAGAAGATCACCTGATCACCAACCAGACCTGAAGCTCTCGGGTTCAGAGCGAATGTATGACACACACACACACACACACACACACCCAACGAGGTGACTCAGTGGCACTAAACCTCACACGGGAGAGCGAGGTGTGTGTGCTGCAGAGAGCGAGGTGTGTGTGCTGCAGAGAGCGAGGTGTGTGTGCTGCAGAGAGCGAGGTGTGTGTGCTGCAGAGAGCGAGGTGTGTGTGTGTGTGTGTGGGCTGATCAAACTGGCCTCATTCAGACGCTCACAACTGCAACTGGAAACTGGAGAGATGAGGCCCTGCAACTCTCTCTCACACACACACACACACACACAGAGACACACACACACACACACAGAGACACACACACACACACACACACACACACACACACACAGAGACACACACACACACACAGAGACACACACACACACACAGAGACACACACACACACACACACACACACACACAGAGACACACACACACACACACACACACAGAGACACACACACACAGTTTCACAGCAACACCTCGACCCAATCAGGAGCTGTGATGCCACGCAGAGCGGCCCCGGCTGATAGAAAGCTGCAGCGCTGCAACCGTCGAACATCCTCCCACCTACAAACAGGAAACCACACGAGGTGAGGAAGCAGCAGAAGAAGAAGAAGAAGAAGAAGAGAGGAAAGAGTAACTAAAGGAACTAGTAACTAAAGCTGTAACAGATGAATGTAGTGGAGTTACTAGTTACTTTAGTTACTAGTTACTTTAGTTACTCCACTACATTCATCTGACAGCTTTAGTTACTAGTTACTTTAGTTACTAGTTACTTTAGTTACTCCACTACATCCATCTGACAGCTTTAGTTACTAGTTACTTTAGTTACTCCACTACATTCATCTGACAGCTTTAGTTACTAGTTACTTTAGTTACTAGTTACTTTAGTTACTAGTTACTTTAGTTACTCCACTACATCCATCTGACAACTTTAGTTACTAGTTACTTTAATTACTCCATTACATTCACCTGATAGCTTTAGTTACTAGTTACTTTAGTTACTAGTTACTTTAGTTACTCCACTACATTCATCTGACAGCTTTAGTTACTAGTTACTTTAGTTACTCCGCTACATTCATCTGACAGCTTTAGTTACTAGTTACTTTAGTTACTAGTTACTTTAGTTACTCCGCTACATTCATCTGACAGCTTTAGTTACTAGTTACTTTAGTTACTCCGCTACATTCATCTGACAGCTTTAGTTACTAGTTACTTTAGTCACTAGTTACTTTAGTTACTCCGCTACATTCATCTGACAGCTTTAGTTACTAGTTACTTTAGTTACTAGTTACTTTAGTTACTCCACTACATTCATCTGACAACTTTAGTTACTAGTTACTTTAGTTACTAGTTACTTTAGTTACTCCGCTACATTCATCTGACAGCTTTAGTTACTAGTTACTTTAGTCACTAGTTACTTTAGTTACTCCGCTACATTCATCTGACAGCTTTAGTTACTAGTTACTTTAGTTACTAGTTACTTTAATTACTCCGCTACATTCATCTGACAGCTTCAGTTACTAGTTACTTCAGTTACTAGTTACTTTAGTTACTAGTTACTTTAGTTACTCCCCTACATTCATCTGACAGCTTTAGTTACTAGTTACTTTAGTTACTAGTTACTTTAGTTACTCCACTAAATTCATCTGACAGCTTTAGTTGCTAGTTACTTTAGTTACTAGTTACTTTAGTTATTAGTTACTTTAGTTACTAGTTACTTTACACATTAAGATTTCTGCATTGTTTTTAACTTAAGGAATATCTTCACTGCAGGACTTTTACTGTAACAGTAGTATTACAGTGGGGTAGTAGTACTTTTACTTAAGGATCTGAATACAGAGCAAGAGCAGAGCACCCCCTCCCCCAATGAAGGAGGGAGGAGAGGGGGGTGGGGGTGGGGGGGTGGGTGGGGGTGGGTGGGACACACCTGCTGAAAAACAAACGGTTTCCTGATTTTGGGCTGGCTGTTTGTGCAGGTCCAAATGATTTGGGAAGCTTGTGATAACTTGGGACTCTATCTGTACCGTTCAGGCATTCTGAAAGCTGTAAGTCTTCTGGTAGCTGTGCAAGAGAAATCTCAATCATTCCCAATCAGCAGAGACGGAGAGGTAGGTATATGTTAGGATAAGGGGACCAGATGTCTCAGACAACATCCGGGGACATTTTCAGCTCAGAAGCGTAAATACCTCCAAAACACGTCATGTTTTTAATTTTTGTAAAACTTAAAACGGGGACACTAGACCTAGAGCTGAGTATCGGATACAATATAAACTATTGAGGAAAGATGTTCCTTTGACATTGATGCAGTATGAAACGAGATCGCTGCAGTCGGCAGCAGAGAAACAAGCTACAATGGAAGTTAATGGGAGAATTGTCCAGCTTGTATTTACGTTCATAAAGTGCTCGTTTTGCTGCTGACAGACTCAGATTAATATTCTAAGTGTCTGATAACATTATGGAAAGGATTTCTAAGGAGGCTGACCTTTCTGTTAAAGATTAAGATCATTTTATAAAACATAAAAGTCAACCAGACTCCATGTAAATAATCAGTGATTTTAGCGTGTATAGAGCAGCATATCTCCACCAGACTCCATGTAAATAATCAGTGATTTTAGCGTGTATAGAGCAGCATATCTCCACCAGACTGCATGTAAATAATCAGTGATTTTAGCATGTATAGAGCAGCATATCTCCACCAGACTCCATGTAAATAATCAGTGATTTTAGCGTGTATAGAGCAGCATATCTCCACCAGACTCCATGTAAATAATCAGTGATTTTAGCGTGTATAGAGCAGCATATCTCCACCAGACTCCATGTAAATAATCAGTGATTTTAGCATGTATAGAGCAGCATATCTCCACCAGACTCCATGTAAATAATCAGTGATTTTAGCGTGTATAGAGCAGCATATCTCCACCAGACTCCATGTAAATAATCAGTGATTTTAGCATGGTAAAACACAGCTTTCTAAAACATCTCTGAGCTCTGAGCAGCGCTGCTCGATCGGCTCCGTTTGGTCAGAGTTTTCTTTCTTTCATTCCAGTATCGGGTCTGTCAGTCACAGTGAACCCGGGGACAGATCCAGCCGGGGACAGGTCACCAAAACCGGGGACTGTCCCCGGAAACCGGGGACGTCTGGTCACCCTATGTTAGGAGATAACATAGGCACAGGCTAATTACTGCTAACTAACATGCTAGTTAACATTAACACAGGCACAGGCTAATTAATTACTACTAACTAACATGCTAGTTAACATTAACATAGACACAGGCTAATTAATTACTACTAACTAACATGCTAGTTAACATTAACATGACAAAAGTCTTTAAACTCTTCAGATGTAAAGTTATTCGCTGTCAAAGTGGCGCCAAAATGAATGGGAGTCAATGGGATGCTAACTGCAGGTGATAGCTTTTTAGCCTAAAGGCCATGACACACCAACCTGATAATCGTCCGTTGGACAGTCTGCCGAGGTCGGTGACTCGAGGTCGGTGAGGTTGGTGACTCGAGGTCGGTGAGGTCGGGGACTCGAGGTCGGTGACTCGAGGTCGGTGAGGTCGGGGACTGGAGGTCGGGGACTTGAGGTCGGTGACTCGAGGTCGGTGAGGTCGGTGACTCGAGGTCGGTGAGGTCGGGGACTCGAGGCCGGTGACTCGAGGTCGGGGACTTGAGGCCGGGGACTCGAGGTCGGTGAGGTCGGGGACTCGAGGTCGGTGAGGTCGGGGACTCGAGGTCGGTGACTCGAGGTCGGTGAGGTCGGGGACTCGAGGCCGGTGACTCGAGGTCAGTGAGGTTGGTGACTCGAGGTCTGGGACTCGAGGTCGGTGAGGTCAGGGACTCGAGGTCGGTGAGGTCGGGGACTCGAGGCCGGGGACTCGAGGTCGGTGACTCGAGGTCGGTGAGGTTGGTGACTCGAGGTCGGGGACTCGAGGTCGGTGAGGTCGGGGACTCGAGGCCGGGGACTCGAGGTCGGTGACTCGAGGTCGGTGAGGTTGGTGACTCGAGGTCGGGGACTCGAGGTCGGTGAGGTCGGGGACTCGAGGTCGGTGACTCGAGGTGTGGTCCGTGCAGTCGTCCGTCGGCCTTCATTCTGGCCGACCTGATATGCTCGGTCGGAAGGCGGGCTCTGCCGGCAGCCAGACTCATATGACCAATCTGATTGGTGGAGGGCTAACGAAACGAGGAGCGAGACGAGAGTTTCTCATAATCTGACAAAAATCTTTTAACCTTCCTGGTGTCCTCGGGTCAAATTTGATCCATTTTCAACAAGTTTCCATATCACACATTTGGGTTTTCTTTCAACCAAATTGTCAAAATAATAACGCGCATGGTTCCCTACAACGCTCTTCACAAGTAAAGGCTCAATTCACTACTTTCATTGAATTTGGGTGTTTTATTAAATGTTATAGTATTTGAACGTTGGAAAAAGTGTCTGAAATTTCGGAAAAAGCTTCAAAAACGCTGCGACAAACATCTACGAAAACATCAATAAAAGCGCTTAAAAATATCTACAAAAACATCGTAAAAAGTGACAAAAAATGTGGAAAAAACGACAAGAAAGAAAGGGAAAAGTGACAAATGTTGAAAAAGTACAACTCAGATTTTAACCCAGAAAAAACCCAAAAGTTGCATCATGGTCGACAGGAAGACAACACGAAGGGTCAGACTGACCTTTGTGGATCCGAGGTGAAGATTCAGCAGCCGCTCGGGCAATTTCTCCTTAAAATGTTTCAGAAACACGTTTCGGGGATCTGTTTTAGTAAAATATGAGATCGGATTCTGAGCCGCCATGACGGTACGCTTTCTGGATACTCGCTTGGGGATGCACCTCTGGGCGCCTTCGCTGCAAATTATTTGGTTCTTACCTAGATATAAAAAAAAAAGTGTTGGATAATTTATCTTGTTTTAAGAGTGAATTTCTCATTTTAAGTGTTCAACTTTCCATTATAATCTTAACGCAAGCTTGTCTAGTGACATGATCTTGCTGCATGGACAGATAGTTTCACTTGTTTTGAGAAACTTTTCTCTCAGATTTAGTGTTTTTGTCTTGTTTTTAGACCCAAAACGACAGGAGGAGCTGGGAAACGTTGCCGGGGAGACGGGACGTACGTACGTGCGCGCGTGTGTGTGTGTGTGTGTGTGTGTGTGTGTGTGTGTGTGTGTGTGTGTGTGTGTGTGTGTGTGTGTGTGTGTGTGTGTCTGTGTGTAATGTTTTACTGAATGCACAAGTTGATGTCGTCAACACACCTTAAATGCCAACATGACAACTCGGTTTCATTTGCTTACACGCTTACAAAAACATGAATTTCCACCGGCTTATGAGAACAGAGAACATTCTGCAGCTTTCTGGTGAATTATTTACATATTTGAGTTATTTTATCGTTAGCCGTTTTCCGACCAGAGGGATTTTTGCGGTTCCTAGAACATAACGTTCCTATAACCCTTAATAATAATAATAATAATAGTGGTCCCCTAATAACCCCGAAAAAAAGGGTTATAGGAACTACTTGGCCTGTAACTACTATCAGATATCTATCTATCTATCTATCTATCTATCTATCTATCTATCTATCTATCTATCTATCTGGAGAGAGAGATATATGTACTTGTTAACACATTTCCATAAAGTGCAAACACACACAAACACAAAGTTAATTCCTGTTTAATAGCTCAAAAAACAGATTTGCTAAAATAATTTGAGGTTAACAAACATCTTAGATTATTAACATTCATCCAAAAGGTGTTTTTCTTTCTTTTTAAATAAAAATATGTTGTGCAGCGTGTGCTCTACCTGCAGAGACAAACTGGGACAGTCGACTTGGCGAAGCTCTCTGAAGCACGCGGAGCTCCGACCTGACGCAAAGGAAAAGAAAATGAAAGTCCCGGCTCTTTAAAACTCCCTTTAACACCGGGAACGTTTCAAACTACAGAAACTAAAAACTAAAAACAACAGCAGCGACATTTGTAAAAGATAAACAGATTAATAAAATGATACTCTAACCGCTTGGAGCATTTTCTTCTGCTTCACGGACGACTTTAAGAATATTAGTGTTACAACTGTTTGACACATAACACACGGGGCTATTAACTGATTAATAAAGCGTCTCCTGTATATAAAATAACTCTGGGAGTACAATGCAGCCTGTGTTTTGGTTGTGGTTACAGAAGATATGAATCCTTTTGTCTCTGGATCTGTGGCTGATCCCAGATCAGCCGACTCAGGGTCTCACTGGAGGTAAGAAAGATATCCATCGGTTACGAGATGATCAGAGAAGCTTCTGCTGCTTCTCCGCAGAGTCTCTCAACATCATGTCCGCTCTGAAAAACCTTCCAACAAAGTCCTGGAAAAAACTCTGTGGGAGCGGCGTGTCCCCGGGCACGGTAAAATCATAAAAAAGTATCATATGAAGAGTTTAAAAATAAACTTCTCTGCATGGCAGATGGTCCAATCGGTGGTCACAGTCCTTAAAAACTAGGATAACCGCGGGTGTGGGTCGTCAGATGAGGACGCTGGACACCGGGACTCGGGTGGACCGGCCGCTCTTCGGGACAACGATCGGCTCGTCTGTTAACAGAGAAGAGAAACCTTTATTTATTCTGCTGCTGCACAGCTGAAGACCCGCCATCATCATCATCATCATCATCGCTACGCAAATGTTGATACAAGCCTGTAGAAACACACTGACTTTGGTTACCAATCAGCAGCTTCTTATGGTATCGTGACCTAAGCATCACGATGATATCGTATCGTGGCCTAGTATCGCGATGATACCGTATCGTGATGATATTACATCGCGATAATAATGTACCGCGATGATATTGTATCGTGGCCTAGTATCGTGAGGATATCGTACCGCGATGATATTGTATCGTGGCCTAGTATCGTGAGGATATCGTACCGCGATGATATTGTATCGTGGCCTAGTATCGTGAGGATATCGTACCGCGATGATATTGTATCGTGGCCTAGTATCGTGAGGATATCGTACCGCGATGATATTGTATCGTGGCCTAGTATCGTGAGGATATCGTACCGCGATGATATTGTATCGTGGCCTAGTATCGCAATGATATCGCATCGTGATAATATTGCATCGTGATAATATCGTTTTGTGATATCGTGTCGCGATGATACCGTATCGTGATGATATCGTATCGTGATAACAACGTATCGCGATGATATTGTATCGTGATACCGTATCGTGATGATATCGTATCGTGATAATATCGCATCGTGATAATATCGCATCGTGATAATATCGCATCGTGATAATATCGCATCGTGATAATATTGTTTTGTGATGATATCGTGTCGCGATGATATCGCATCGTGATAATATCGCATTGTGATAATATCATTTTGTGATGATATCGTATCCCGATGATATCGCATCGTGATAATATCGTTTTGTGATGATATCGTGTCGCGATGATATCGCATCGTGATAATATCGTTTTGTGATGATATCGCATCGTGATAATATCGCATCGTGATAATATCGTTTTGTGATGATATCGCATCGTGATAATATCGCATCGTGATAATATCGTTTTGTGATGATATTGTGTCGCGATGATATCGCATCGTGATAATATCGTTTTGTGATGATATTGTGTCGCGATGATATCGCATCGTGATAATATCGTATTGTGATGATATCGTATCGCGATGATATCGCATCGTGATAATATCGTATTGTGATGATATCGTGTCGCGATGATATCGCATCGTGATAATATCGTATTGTGATGATATCGTGTCGCGATGATATCGCATCGTGATAATATCGTATTGTGATGATATCGTGTCGCGATGATATCGCATCGTGATAATATCGTATTGTGATGATATCGTGTCGCGATGATATCGCATCGTGATAATAACGTATCGCGATGATATTGTATCGTGGCCTAAGTATCGTGAGGATATCGTACCATGACCACAATGCGATATCGTCATGATCCTTAGGTCGCAATACGATATCATCACAATACGATGTCACGATATATTATTGCGATTTTAACCATATTCTTTTTATATTAAATGTGTATTTCTGTTATTTGTTGTGCTGCATTGAGCTGCACAACAAGATACTGTAAATCTATCCTGTCTTATCCTCTCCTATCCTCCTATCCTCTTATCCTATCTTATCTTATCTTATCTGACCTGTGGAGTCGCAGTTCTCTGCCCGCTGACGGTCTTTTTCGATGAAGAGGGCGGTGGCGAGGAAGAAGCCTCCGCCGATCACAGCCACGAAGGAGCAGAGCAGCAGAGAAAGCTGCAGAGAGCGGAACTGCCACAGGAACGAGTCCTCCTTCCTCAGAGCGTCCGAAACCTGAAACCCGAAAGACATGTTTACACCCAGAACGTAGCAAAGGTTTCTCAAATCTGATGTTGACTTATAGACAGAAAACTGACAAAAAAATGGATCTGAAACTGTTTTGATGGTCATTTTGTGTGTGTGTGTGTGTGTGTGTGTGTCTGTGTGTTACATTACATGTCAAGCTGACGCTTTTAACCAAAGCAACTTACATTTGCTATATTTCAGAGGTTGCACGCCTCTGGAGCAACTAGGGGTTGAGTGCCTTGCTCAGGGACACGTTGGTTGATGTCTTGCAGTGGGAATTGAACCCGGATCTCCCACACCAAAGGCGTGTGTCATAATCATATCCACTGCGCCATCACCACCCCCATGCCTATGTGTGTGTGTGTGTGTCTCTGTGAGTGTGTCTCTTTGCGTGTGTGTGTGTATGTATGTCTGTGTGTGTGAGTGTCTGTATGTGTGTGTGTCTCTGTGTGTGTTTGTGTGTCTATGTATGTGTCTGTGTGTGTGTGTGTTTGTATGTGTGTGTGTGTGTGTGTCTCTGTGTGTGTGTGTGTGTATGTATGTGTCTGTGTGTGTGTGTGTGTCTCTGTGTGTGTGTCTGTCTTTCTCTGTGTGTGTCTCCGTGTGTGTGTGCGTGTGTCTGTGTGTTTCTGTATGTGTGTGTGTGTGTTTCTGTGTGTGTGTGTGTGTGTGTCTCTGTGTGTGTATGTGTGTGTTTGTGTGTCTCTGTATGTGTGTGTATGTGTGTGTGTCTCTGTATGTGTGTGTGTGTGTGTCTCTGTGTGTGTGCGTGTGTCTCTGTGTGTGTATGTGTGTGTTTGTGTGTCTCTGTATGTGTGTGTTGTGTGTGTGTGTGTGTGTCTCTGTATGTGTGTGTGTGTGTGTGTGTCTGTGTGTGTGTGTGTGTGTGTGTCTCTGTGTGTGTATGTGTGTGTTTGTGTGTCTCTGTATGTGTGTGTGTGTGTGTGTGTGTAACATACCACTCCTATCATGTACGGACTGCCTGCGTCTCCCAGGAGATGACTGATGACGATCTGCAGAGCTTCAGCTGTGGAGCGTCGCGTCGGAACGACCACGTACTGACGAGCAAACACAGAGAAGAGGGTTAAACTCCCAGATATCTAGCACACGCTAAGAGGTGGAGCGGGCGAGCGAGAGATAGAGACTGAAGAGAGGGAGCGGCAGTAGAACAAAGCAGAGAATCAGAGGAATAAAACGTTGGTTTGGCCGATTCATCTCTACTAGAAATGCAGTTGCAGCAAGTATCTCTCATCACTAATGGTACTAATGGTATCCTCACTACAAAATAGTACAATAGAGTTGTTTCTATGACGATGACACATTGGTGTCAACATGGCAGATGAATGGATATTAACAGAAAATGATCCCTTAAATATCTACTTAATGCATAAATGTACAAAGTTATTCTCACCAGCAGCATGTCAGCCACGATGGCCCAGTTCATGGACAGGAAGGTTTCCCCGAGGAAGATGAAAGCCTTAAAGGGACAGATAGGAAACACTTTTATATAGACCTTAGTGGTCCCTAATACTGTATCTGAAGTCTCTTTATATAGACCTTAGTGGTCCCTAATACTGTATCTGAAGTCTCTTTATATAGACCTTAGTGGTCCCCTAATACTGTATCTGAAGTCTCTTTATATAGACCTTAGTGGTCCCTAATACTGTATCTGAAGTCTCTTTTATATAGACCTTAGTGGTCCCCTAATACTGTATCTGAAGTCTCTTTTATATAGACCTTAGTGGTCCCCTAATACTGTATCTGAAGTCTCTTTATATAGACCTTAGTGGTCCCCTAATACTGTATCTGAAGTCTCTTTATATAGACCTTAGTGGTCCCTAATACTGTATCTGAAGTCTCTTTATATAGACCTTAGTGGTCCCTAATACTGTATCTGAAGTCTCTTTTATATAGACCTTAGTGGTCCCCTAATACTGTATCTGAAGTCTCTTTATATAGACCTTAGTGGTCCCCTAATACTGTATCTGAAGTCTCTTTATATAGACCTTAGTGGTCCCCTAATACTGTATCTGAAGTCTCTTTTATAGACCTTAGTGGTCCCTAATACTGGATCTGGTCTCTTACGTATGTGGCGATGGTGCTGCCCTGAGCGCAGACAATGGCCAGGTAGAGGAAAGGTGCGGAGAGGAGCAGACCGGCGGCGCAGACCAGCGGGTCGGCTCGGGGCGTCCTCGTCCTCAGCTGGCGACTGATCAGCACGCCGCTGGTCACGCCTAGCACACCCGTAACCACGGTGATGGCTCCGAAAATCAAACTGTCAGAGGAGAAACATGGCGTCAGTCTGCTGCTTTCTGTCAAACAACGATAACAATCAGACTCTCTCCCCCACACAGACACACACACACACACACACAGACAGAGACAGAGACAGAGACAGAGACAGAGACAGAGACAGACACACACACACACACACACACACAGACAGACAGACAGACAGACAGACAGACAGACAGACAGACAGACAGACAGACAGACAGACAGACACACACACACACACAGAGACAGAGACAGACACACACACACACACACACACACACACACAGAGACAGACACACACACACACACACACAGACAGAGACAGAGACAGACACACACACACTGCGTGCTCCTCCCTGTCCCCGTGTGTGTTACCTGTCTGAGGAGGCGCAGTTGCCCTCCACGCAGGGCGCTCTCTCCCCGTTGAAGACGGCGGCTCTGAAGAGGAACGTCGGCGCCCAGAGAGCCAGCGAGCCGGTGACGAACGCCACCGCCGTGAAGCCGAAGGTCGACAACACGAAGCTGTAGCTGCAGACGAGACGGGCGCAGATCAGCAGCAGCAACTCACACAGCAACTCACACAGCAGCAGCAACTCACACAGCAGCAGCAACTCATACAGCAACTCACACAGCAGCAGCAACTCACACAGCATCTCATACAGCAGCAGCAACTCACACAGCAACTCACACAGCAGCAGCAACTCACACAGCAACTCACACAGCAGCAGCAACTCACACAGCAGCAGCAACTACAGCAACTGCAACACAGCAGCAGCACCACTCACACAGCAGCAGCATCTCAAACAGCAACTCACACAGCAGCAGCAACTCACACAGCAGCAGCAACTCACACAGCAACTCACACAGCAGCAGCATCTCAAACAGCAACTCACACAGCAACTCACACAGCAGCAGCAACTCACACAGCAACTCACACAGCAGCAGCATCTCAAACAGCAACTCACATAGCAGCAGCAACTCACACAGCAACTCAAACAGCAACTCACACAGCAGCAGCAACTCAGACAGCAACTCACACAGCAGCAGCAACTCACACAGCAACTCACACAGCAACTCACACAGCAGCAGCAACTCAGACAGCAACTCAAACAGCAGCAGCAACTCAGACAGCAACTCACACAGCAGCAGCAACTCACACAGCAACTCAAACAGCAACTCAAACAGCAGCAGCAACTCACACAGCAACTCACACAGCAGCATCAACTCACAGCAACTCACACAGCAGCAGCAACTCACACAGCAACTCACACAGCAGCATCAACTCACAGCAACTCACACAGCAGCATCAACTCACACAGCAACTCACACAGCTGTCAGATGAATGTAGCAGAGTAACTAAAGTAACTAGTAACTAAAGTAACTAGTAGCTAAAGCTGTAACAGATGAATGTAGCGGAGTAACTAAAGTAACTAGTAACTAAAGCTGTAACAGATGAATGTAGTGGAGTAACTAAAGTAACTAGTAACTAAAGTAACTAGTAGCTAAAGCTGTAACAGATGAATGTAGTGGAGTAACTAAAGTAACTAGTAACTAAAGTAACTAGTAACTAAAGTAACTAGTAACTAAAGCTGTCAGATGAATGTAGCGGAGTAAAAAGTAGGATATTTCTCTGTATAATGGTCTGGTAGGGTCAGTGATGATGCCCAGCCCCCCCAGCGAGGGATCCTGGACCTACTTCTTGGTGAGGGCGCGCAGGTCCTCCAGCCAGCTGGTCCGGTGCACGTGATGCTCCGGCCGGGCTTCGATCGCCCCTCTTTCAGGCTCCTGGACGACGAAAACCAGCAGCAGCACGGCGATCAGGCCCAAACCCGGAGTGACCTGGAAGAGAGGGGGCGCTGTGAGAGTCCAGCACACGTACCCCATCACCCTGGGGGGGGGGCTGGAAATCAGAGAAACTGGCCCACTTACCCGCAGAGCCCAGTGCCAGTCGTGCGCCAGGTTACCGACCTGTGATCCCACGATGTATCCGAGTCCGCTGACAGGGAGAAAGATATCGACAAGACGGTCAGACAGACCCCTTCCTGTTTGGCATTTGTAAGATTAAGTGGTAAGATAGTGGTCCCTAATACTGTATCTGAAGTCTCTTTTATATAGACCTTAGTGGTCCCTAATACTGTATCTGAAGTCTCTTTTATATAGACCTTAGTGGTCCCCTAATACTGTATCTGAAGTCTCTTTTATATAGACCTTAGTGGTCCCCTAATATTGTATCTGAAGTCTCTTTATATAGACCTTAGTGGTCCCCTAATACTGTATCTGAAGTCTCTTTTATATAGACCTTAGTGGTCCCCTAATACTGGATCTGAAGTCTCTTTTATATAGACCTTAGTGGTCCCCTAATACTGTATCTGAAGTCTCTTTGTATAGACCTTAGTGGTCCCCTAATACTGTATCTGAAGTCTCTTTATATAGACCTTAGTGGTCCCCTAATACTGTATCTGAAGTCTCTTTATATAGACCTTAGTGGTCCCTAATACTGTATCTGAAGTCTCTTTTATATAGACCTTAGTGGTCCCTAAGACTGTATCTGAGTCTGGGAACTCATATTAATGCTAAAAAACCTCATAAAGAGACATCTTCATGCCGTGGGACCTTTAATCATTAAGATGAAATGAACAATAAAGAAGCAGAAATATACAAAAATAGTTGGTTTTTTTTATAGAAAAAGGAGGCTAAAATAAATAGAAATATGAAATGTTTCAAAGGTAACCATCACCACACTCACCTGCCGACAGGGATGGCAAAATAGAAAATGGAGAGCATGCAAGTCCTCTTTTCCTTGACGTAGAGGTCGGCGATGATGGTGGGAGCGATGGTGGAGTAACTGGCCTCGCCGACGCCGACCAGGCCGCGCGTCAGCAGCAGCACCCAGAAATGCTGCAGGGCCACCAGGCAGACAGGAGGGGTTACAACCAGACCAAGTACTCTACTGCCATGTGTGTCCTGGTGCAGGAGGACTAACGGACGCAGGTCTAGACCGCTCTATGATTTACAGATAGAGCAGGTCTAGACCGCTCTATAATTTACAGATAGAGCAGGTCTAGACCGCGCTATAATTTACAGATAGAGCAGGTCTAGACCGCTCTATGATTTACAGATAGAGCAGGTCTAGACCGCTCTATAATTTACAGATAGAGCAGGTCTAGACCGCGCTATAATTTACAGATAGAGCAGGTCTAGACCGCTCTATAATTTACAGATAGAGCAGGTCTAGACCGCTCTATAATTTACAGATAGAGCAGGTCTAGACCGCTCTATGATTTACAGATAGAGCAGGTCTAGACCGCTCTATAATTTACAGATAGAGCAGGTCTAGACCACTCTATAATTTACAGATTTTATAAAGACCCAACAATTCTAGTAATTCCCCAAGAGCATTTACTGCAACAGTGGCTAGGAATACCACACACACACACACACACACTTATTATATCTTATGTCAGCTGTTTAGAGCAGATGTTACTGTGGTTCAGTGTTTGTGTAAGGGGGCGGAGCAGCACACCTCTTTGGGGGTGTAGGAGCTGGCCAGGGTCACCACAGCCCAGAATGTGATGCCGACACTCATGATCAACTTCCTGTTGTACCGGTCGCCCAGGTAACCGAAGACCGGAGCCAAGAACATGTAACTGCAGATGAAAACTGGAAGACAACATACAGAAGAAGACTGTAGATATGGATGTAACGGCATTAGCGTTTTCCAAACTGCCGGGGCTAACGGCTAGTAGCTAACAAAAAATAGTAAAAATATTATGTTAATCTTCTATAGAGCAACAATAGAGTCAATTCTTCGGTATGGTATTACCAGCTGGTTTGGGAATTTGACAGTAAAATCTAAAACCCAGATTTTTAATCTAAGTTAAGACGGCAGGTAAAATGATGGGAACACCTGCACCTCTCAACCTGCAGGAGCTTTATGATCAGGCAACAATCAGGCCGGCTAAGACCATCCTGTCTGATAACTCATGTTTTGTTTTCACAGTTTGAGCTGTTGAACTCAGGAAAGAGGGACAGGGTTCCTCTGTGTAAATATAACAGATATACAGTGGGTACGGAAAGTATTCAGACCCCTTTAAATTTTTCACTCTTTGTTTCATTGCAGCCATTTTCCAAAAATCAAAAAAGTTCATTTTATTTCTCAGTAATGTACACTCAGCACCCCATCTTGGACAGAAAAAAACAGAAATGTAGAAATTTTTGCAAATTTATTAAAAAACAAAAACTGAAATATCACATGGTCATAAGTATTCAGACCCTTTGCCGTGACCCTCATATGTAACTCAGGTGCTGTCTATTTCTTCTGATCATCCTTGAGATGGTTCTACACCTTCATTGGAGTCCAGCTGTGTTTGATTATACTGATTGGACTTGATTAGGAAAGCCACACACCTGTCTATATAAGACCTTACAGCTCACAGTGCATGTCAGAGCAAATGACAATCATGAGGTCAAAGGAACTGCCTGAGGAGCTCAGAGACAGAATTGTGGCAAGGCACAGATCTGGTCAAGGTTACAAAAAAATTTCTGCTGCACTTAAGGTTCCTAAGAGCACAGTGGCCTCCATAATCCTCAAATGGAAGACGTTTGGGACGACCAGAACCCTTCCTAGAGCTGGCCGTCCGGCCAAACTGAGCTATCGGGGGAGAAGAGCCTTGGTGAGAGAGGCAAAGAAGAACCCAATGGTCACTGTGGCTAAGCTCCAGAGATGCAGTCGGGAGATGGGAGAAAGTTGTAGTAAGTCAACCATCACTGCAGCAATCCACCAGTCGGGGCTTTATGGCAGAGTGGCCCGAAGGAAGCCTCTCCTCAGTGCAAGACACATGAAAGCCCGCATGGAGTTTGCTAAAAAAACACCTGAAGGACTCCAAGATGGTGATAAATAAAATCCTCTGGTCTGATGAGACCAAGATAGAACTTTTTGGCCTTAATTCTAAGCGGTATGTGTGGAGAAAACCAGGCACTGCTCATCACCTGTCCAATACAGTCCCAACAGTGAAGCATGGTGGTGGCAGCATCATGCTGTGGGGGTGTTTTTCAGCTGCAGGGACAGGACGACTGGTTGCAATCGAGGGAAAGATGAATGCGGCCAAGTACAGGGATATCCTGGACGAAAACCTTTTCCAGAGTGCTCTGGACCTCAGACTGGGCCGAAGGTTTACCTTCCAACAAGACAATGACCCTAAGCACACCGCTAAAATAACGAAGGAGTGGCTTCACAACAACTCCGTGGCTGTTCTTGAATGGCCCAGCCAGAGCCCTGACTTAAACCCAATTGAGCATCTCTGGAGAGACCTGAAAATGACTGTCCACCAACGTTTACCATCCAACCTGACAGAACTGGAGAGGATCTGCAAGGAGGAATGGCAGAGGATACCCAAATCCAGATGTGAAAAACTTGTTGCATCTTTCCCAAAACGACTCATGGCTGTATTAGATCAAAAGGGTGCTTCTACTAAATACTGAACAAAGGGTCTGAATACTTATGACCATGTGATATTTCAGTTTTTGTTTTTTAATAAATTTGCAAAAATTTCTACATTTCTGTTTTTTTCTGTCCAAGATGGGGTGCTGAGTGTACATTACTGAGAAATAAAATGAACTTTTTTGATTTTTGGAAAATGCCTGCAATGAAACAAAGAGTGAAAAATTTAAAGGGGTCTGAATACTTTCCGTACCCACTGTAAGCACTCATTTTTACCTATCGCAGTAAAGCTCATTAATGAGCAGAGATTAATGGATGACTATGACTATTTTAATGTATATCTGTGACTGTGATGGAGGAATGAAATTGGTTTTGTTTTGAAGTATGGCTTTTATCTTATTTAGTATAGGAAATCGTAAATCTGCAGTTTGCACAGGCCCTCGAGTCGCCCATATGTTGACTGTATATTTGTCTTTTTATTGTTTTTAACCCTGTGCTTGTCATTATGTCTGTAACTTTTGCAGCTAAGAAAGTTGCTCAGTGTCCAAAGCAAATTTCTCCTTAGGGAGACCAATAAGAGTACTTTTTTTGAACACCAGCGGTACACATACTCCGTTGCTCTGATTGGTTGCTCTGATTGGTTGTAGGTCTATCCGTTGCTCTGATTGGTTGCTCTGATTGGTTGTAGGTCTATCTCTTGATCTGATTGGTTGCAGGTCTATCCGTTGCTCTGATTGGTTGCTCTGATTGGTTGTAGGTCTATCTCTTGATCTGATTGGTTGCAGGTCTATCCGTTGCTCTGATTGGTTACTCTGATTGGTTGTAGGTCTATCTCTTGATCTGATTGGTTTTAACAACAATTTCTCTAAAAAAAAGTAATCTAACTTTCTTAACCCTCCTTTTTTCCCCATTTTCAAAAGGTTTCTTTCTATATCAGAAATTTGGGGTTTCCTTCAACCAAATTGTCAAACGTAAAAAAAAATAACGAGGACGGTTCCCTACAACGCTCATAACAAGTAAAATAAACGATCAGTTCACTACTTCATTACATTTGGTTTAAATCAATTTTATAGCGTTGAAAAAAATTATAAAAGAACGCTAAAAAAGGTGTAAAAACACTGCATAAATGTAGGAAAAAACAACAAAAACGTCAAACGCAGACAAAAAATTGATAAAAACATCGGAAAGCGACAAAAGTGTCATATATATTACATACATGTTTTATTATTAAATCACATATTATCATAATGCTTTGTTAAAAGATTCCATGACTTTCCAAAACTTTCCAGGTCTTTTTTAATTTATCCAAAAACTTTTCCAGGCCTGGAATTTGCAGTTTTCAATTTGTTTGATTTCTGAGTTCCTCTTACCGGTTTGGAGCAGGCCGGACTTCCCGTCGTCAATCCCGAAATACTGCTCGATGTCGGGGAGGACACCTGCCGGAGTTCATCAGAGTTACATAAATATACACCCCCCTATGTTAAAATACAGGGGCATAAGTATACACCCCCCTATGTTAAAATACAGGGGCATAAGTATACACCCCCCTATGTTAAAATACAGGGGGCATAAGTATACACCCCCTATGTTAAAATACAGGGGGCATAAGTATACACCCCCCTATGTTAAAATACAGGGGGCATAAGTATACACCCCCTATGTTAAAATACAGGGGCATAAGTATACACCCCCCTATGTTAAAATACAGGGGCATAAGTATACACCCCCCTATGTTAAAATACAGGGGCATAAGTATACACCCCTCTATGTTAAAATACAGGGGCATAAGTATACACCCCCTATGTTAAAATACAGGGGCATAAGTATACACCCCCTATGTTAAAATACAGGGGGCATAAGTATACACCCCTCTATGTTAAAATACAGGGGCATAAGTATACACCCCCTATGTTAAAATACAGGGGGCATAAGTATACACCCCCTATGTTAAAATACAGGGGGCATAAATATACACCCCTCTATGTTAAAATACAGGGGCATAAGTATACACCCCTATGTTAAAATACAGGGGCATAAGTATACACCCCCTATGTTAAAATACATGGGGCATAAGTATACACCCCCCTATGTTAAAATACAGGGGCATAAGTATACACCCCCCTATGTTAAAATACAGGGGGCATAAGTATACACCCCCCTATGTTAAAATACAGGGGGCATAAGTATACACCCCCCTATGTTAAAATACAGGGGCATAAGTATACACCCCCTATGTTAAAATACAGGGGCGTAAGTATACACCCCCCTATGTTAAAATACAGGGGCATAAGTATACACCCCCCTATGTTAAAATACAGGGGCATAAGTATACACCCCCCTATGTTAAAATACAGGGGGCATAAGTATACACCCCCCTATGTTAAAATACAGGGGCATAAGTATACACCCCCCTATGTTAAAATACAGGGGGCATAAGTATACACCCCCCTATGTTAAAATACAGGGGGCATAAGTATACACCCCCTATGTTAAAATACAGGGGCATAAGTATACACCCCCCTATGTTAAAATACAGGGGCATAAGTATACACCCCCCTATGTTAAAATACAGGGGGCATAAATATACACCCCCCTATGTTAAAATACAGGGGCATAAGTATACACCCCCCTATGTTAAAATACAGGGGCATAAGTATACACCCCCTATGTTAAAATACAGGGGGCATAAGTATACACCCCCTATGTTAAAATACAGGGGCATAAGTATACACCCCCCTATGTTAAAATACAGGGGGCATAAGTATACACCCCCTATGTTAAAATACAGGGGCATAAGTATACACCCCCCTATGTTAAAATACAGGGGCATAAGTATACACCCCCTATGTTAAAATACAGGGGCATAAGTATACACCCCCCTATGTTAAAATACAGGGGCATAAGTATACACCCCCCTATGTTAAAATACAGGGGCATAAGTATACACCCCCCTATGTTAAAATACAGGGGCATAAGTATACACCCCCTATGTTAAAATACAGGGGCATAAGTATACACCCCCTATGTTAAAATACAGGGGCATAAGTATACACCCCCCTATGTTAAAATACAGGGGCATAAGTATACACCCCCTATGTTAAAATACAGGGGCATAAGTATACACCCCCCTATGTTAAAATACAGGGGCATAAGTATACACCCCCTATGTTAAAATACAGGGGCATAAGTATACACCCCCTATGTTAAAATACAGGGGCATAAGTACACACACCCCTATGTTAAAATACAGGGGCATAAGTATACACCCCCTATGTTAAAATACAGGGGCATAAGTATACCCCCCCCTATGTTAAAATACAGGGGCATAAGTATACACCCCCTATGTTAAAATACAGGGGCATAAGTATACCCCCCCCCCATGTAAAATATTTGGTTACCTGCCACGGTGAAGCGGTCCATGTAGTTGAGCAGGTTGATGTAGCAGAGGATGAAGACGGTGAGCAGCGCCCGGACCTTGGACACCCCGCTGGGCGAGTCCTCCTCCGGTGGCCGCTGGGCCGTCGCCGCGGCGACGCCCTGCTCCTCCGCCTCGCTGTCATCGGAGAAGAACGGCGCCGTCTCCGACGTCTGCTCGCCCTGAGACATGGCCGCCGCTGACGAGGGGACACAGGACAACAGTCAGTCCACAGACAGCAAGGACGGAGGGTTAGGTTAGACCGGGTGTTCTGAAGACAGCCTGTTACCTGGGAAACAGGGGTGCTCTGTAAACACCCCCATTAGCAATTAGTGCTTTCCACCCATAGACCGTAACGGTCCATGCTTCCACCTGATGGAATAACACGGCAAAAAATCAACCAATCAGAATTATGGTCGAGCCAGAACGTATCGACCAATAAATGGACCAGTCCACTGGGAGGTTACAGCCCTACAATGCACATTTGTAGATATATAGATATAAATTCTCCTCCACCCCCTCTGCTATCTCTCTGCTCAACTCTGTAAAGAACAGGTAACGTCTGCACACAAGGCAAACCTTTAATGTTGTGGTATTTATCCCCCATGTGGTCTGATCCTGTATTTTTTAATCAATGATGTCGTCTTTGTCGTCTTTGTTGTATGTTGTACTTCTTGCTACTGCCGCACTATGAATCGCCCCCCGGGGACAAATAAAGATCATGAACTTGAACATTTATCAACATTTCTGTAAATGTGCCAGCTTTACGTGCAACCTCCACAGAGAAAGACCCGGACCCGGATCCGGACCGGGGCGTCCCACTCGGCGGTCCCTACTTGCTGTGAGACAGGAGGACTAACCACTGAGCTGGGACAAAACTAACTCAGACGACATTAAAGAATCATTTTGGAATTCCTGGAGAAATATTTAGCGATTATTTTTGGAGGATTGTGCTGAGAAGTACATGACTTTATTGATCTTTCATTTTAATTATAAGTATACACAGTATGTATGTATGTATATATGTTTTACATGTTCAAATTAACTCCAAAAAAATAAAGGCGGGGTGTGTCGCTGCAGAGAGTTGAGGAAGAGGAAGAGGGACTGAGAGGAACCAGCAGCACGAGACCAGCACACAGGAATCTGTCCTCATGACGGAGACGTCTGGTCTTGTGACCCGAAAGAAAAACAAGGAACTTTCCTTTCATCACAATCAGAATCAGAAAAACTTTATTGATCCCCGAAGAGAACTGTGTTACAGTTACACAAAGTATATAAATGAAGAAATATAAGGAGTGTGGATATGTACGGTATTTACATAGTTAAGGAGTTATAATGGTGGACAGTAACATGGAATAAGTAGTAGCAGCAGAGTATTATAGTATATATAGTATATTATATATATATATACAGTGGGTACGGAAAGTATTCAGACCCCTTTAAATTTTTCACTCTTTGTTTCATTGTAGGCATTTTCCAAAAATCAAAAAAGTTCATTTTATTTCTCAGTAATGTACACTCAACACCCCATCTTGGACAGAAAAAAACAGAAATGTAGAAATTTTTGCAAATTTATTAAAAAACAAAAACTGAAATATCACATGGTCATAAGTATTCAGACCCTTTGTTCAGTATTTAGTAGAAGCACCCTTTTGATCTAATACAGCCATGAGTCGTTTTGGGAAAGATGCAACAAGTTTTTCACATCTGGATTTGGGTATCCTCTGCCATTCCTCCTTGCAGATCCTCTCCAGTTCTGTCAGGTTGGATGGTAAACGTTGGTGGACAGTCATTTTCAGGTCTCTCCAGAGATGCTCAATTGGGTTTAAGTCAGGGCTCTGGCTGGGCCATTCAAGAACAGCCACGGAGTTGTTGTGAAGCCACTCCTTCGTTATTTTAGCGGTGTGCTTAGGGTCATTGTCTTGTTGGAAGGTAAACCTTCGGCCCAGTCTGAGGTCCAGAGCACTCTGGAAAAGGTTTTCGTCCAGGATATCCCTGTACTTGGCCGCATTCATCTTTCCCTCGATTGCAACCAGTCGTCCTGTCCCTGCAGCTGAAAAACACCCCCACAGCATGATGCTGCCACCACCGTGCTTCACTGTTGGGACTGTATTGGACAGGTGATGAGCAGTGCCTGGTTTTCTCCACACATACCGCTTAGAATTAAGGCCAAAAAGTTCTATCTTGGTCTCATCAGACCAGAGGATTTTATTTATCACCATCTTGGAGTCCTTCAGGTGTTTTTTAGCAAACTCCATGCGGGCTTTCATGTGTCTTGCACTGAGGAGAGGCTTCCTTCGGGCCACTCTGCCATAAAGCCCCGACTGGTGGATTGCTGCAGTGATGGTTGACTTACTACAACTTTCTCCCATCTCCCGACTGCATCTCTGGAGCTTAGCCACAGTGACCATTGGGTTCTTCTTTGCCTCTCTCACCAAGGCTCTTCTCCCCCGATAGCTCAGTTTGGCCGGACGGCCAGCTCTAGGAAGGGTTCTGGTCGTCCCAAACGTCTTCCATTTGAGGATTATGGAGGCCACTGTGCTCTTAGGAACCTTAAGTGCAGCAGAAATTTTTTTGTAACCTTGACCAGATCTGTGCCTTGCCACAATTCTGTCTCTGAGCTCCTCAGGCAGTTCCTTTGACCTCATGATTGTCATTTGCTCTGACATGCACTGTGAGCTGTAAGGTCTTATATAGACAGGTGTGTGGCTTTCCTAATCAAGTCCAATCAGTATAATCAAACACAGCTGGACTCCAATGAAGGTGTAGAACCATCTCAAGGATGATCAGAAGAAATAGACAGCACCTGAGTTACATATGAGGGTCACGGCAAAGGGTCTGAATACTTATGACCATGTGATATTTCAGTTTTTGTTTTTTAATAAATTTGCAAAAATTTCTACATTTCTGTTTTTTTCTGTCCAAGATGGGGTGCTGAGTGTACATTACTGAGAAATAAAATGAACTTTTTTGATTTTTGGAAAATGGCTGCAATGAAACAAAGAGTGAAAAATTTAAAGGGGTCTGAATACTTTCCGTACCCACTGTATATATAGATATATATAGAGTATTGCACATTATAATTTAAGCAAGTGTTTTTGTATATATCAGATAATATTGTCCAGTTTAAGACTAACTAAGTGTCTGTCTGTGTGTGTGTGTGTGTCTCTGTGTGTGTGTCTCTGTCTGTGTGTGTGTGTGTGTGTGTGTGTGTGTCTCAGACACTCAGAGGAAGGAGTTATAAAGTTAGATGACCACAGGCACGACTTCCTGTGGTGCATTTTGGGAGAAAAAGTCTTGCTCATCAAACCTCCTCTGCAGCGCACGCACATTTAAAAACTTTTCCTGAGAAACATTTTGCAAACTCCCAAAATGCAAAACAACGTCCAGGCGACGAGTGTCGGGCTCGACGGCCGCACATCGGTGTCGATGCACGATAAAAACACGGGACCAGGTTTCCAAACAGACGCACCTACAGCAGAATACGGCAGACTGGCCGACTCTGAGCCCTGCAGCCCCTCATGGACCGCACAACGCACTTTAATACAAGACCTAGAGCCCGACCGGTAAAGGGGTTCAAAGGCCAATACTGATACGAATATTTGGTTATTTAAGAATCTGATATGCTGTGGCCGGGGTGGCCCAGTGGTAGAGCAGGCGCACGTATACTGAGTGGTTTACACCTCAACGCAGAGGCCCAGGGTTAGAATCCGACCTGCGGGTTATTTCCTGCATGTCGTCCTCCTCTCTCTCCCCTTTCTCACCTAACTGTCCTTACAATTAAAGACAGAAAAGCTCAAAAAATTATCTTTAATAAATAAATAAATAAAAATCTGATATGCCGATATATCGACCAATATATATATATATTTTTTTAATCCAGAAACTTGTCACAAAAACATGAACAGATTTCCCCTAACATTAGTTATTTGTAGTTATTTATGAGTTCTCACTAAAATAATTTGATGATGATTTGTTTAATTGTCACAACAGAACATCAAAATATATTAAAGTTCTGATAAATAAAAATGTAGAAAAATACAACGCAAAAACTACGCAACACCAACCCTCATAACATGGTTGACAGTCCATTTTAATTTTTTTTTATATTAATTTATCAGAATCATTTGTCATTATAATTGATTCTAATGAAAAGAAAAAAATCGGGCATTATAAACGCCAATAACGATAGATCGGGAAATGCCTAATATCGGCCCGCCGATATGTCGTAAATACATATAAGGGGGCATAAGTATACACCCCCCTATGTTAAAATACAGGGGCATAAGTATACACCCCCCTATGTTAAAATACAGGGGGCATAAGTATACACCCCCCTATGTTAAAATACAGGGGGCATAAGTATACACCCCCCCTATGTTAAAATACAGGGGCATAAGTATACACCCCCCTATGTTAAAATACAGGGGGCATAAGTATACACCCCCCTATGTTAAAATACAGGGGCATAAGTATACACCCCCCTATGTTAAAATACAGGGGGCATAAGTATACACCCCCTATGTTAAAATACAGGGGGCATAAGTATACACCCCCTATGTTAAAATACAGGGGGCATAAGTATACAACCCCCCCTATGTTAAAATACAGGGCATAAGTATACACCCCCTATATTAAAATACAGGGGGCATAAGTATACACCCCCCTATGTTAAAATACAGGGGGCATAAGTATACACCCCTCTATGTTAAAATACAGGGGCATAAGTATACACCCCCCCTATGTTAAAATACAGGGGCATAAGTATACACCCCCCTATGTTAAAATACAGGGGCATAAGTATACACCCCTCTATGTTAAAATACAGGGGCATAAGTATACACCCCCCCTATGTTAAAATACAGGGGCATAAGTATACACCCCCCTATGTTAAAATACAGGGGGCATAAGTATACACCCCCCCTATGTTAAAATACAGGGGCATAAGTATACACCCCTCTATGTTAAAATACAGGAGGCATAAGTATACACCCCTCTATGTTAAAATACAGGGGCATAAGTATACACCCCCCCTATGTTAAAATACAGAGGCATAAGTATACACCCCCCTATGTTAAAATACAGGGGGCATAAGTATACACCCCCCTATGTTAAAATACAGGGGGCATAAGTATACACCCCTCTATGTTAAAATACAGGGGCATAAGTATACACCCCCCCTATGTTAAAATACAGGGGCATAAGTATACACCCCCCTATGTTAAAATACAGGGGGCATAAGTATACACCCCCCTATGTTAAAATGCAGGGGGCATAAGTATACACCCCCTATGTTAAAATACAGGGGGCATAAGTATACACCCCCCTATGTTAAAATACAGGGGCATAAGTATACACCCCCCCTATGTTAAAATACAGGGGCATAAGTATACACCCCCCTATGTTAAAATACAGGGGGCATAAGTATACACCCCCCTATGTTAAAATACAGGGGCATAAGTATACACCCCCCTATGTTAAAATACAGGGGGCATAAGTATACACCCCCTATGTTAAAATACAGGGGCATAAGTATACACCCCCCTATGTTAAAATACAGGGGGCATAAGTATACACCCCCCTATGTTAAAATACAGGGGCATAAGTATACACCCCCCTATGTTAAAATACAGGGGCATAAGTATACACCCCCCTATGTTAAAATACAGGGGCATAAGTATACACCCCCCCTATGTTAAAATACAGGGGCATAAGTATACACCCCCCTATGTTAAAATACAGGGGGCATAAGTATACACCCCCCTATGTTAAAATACAGGGGCATAAGTATACACCCCCCTATGTTAAAATACAGGGGGCATAAGTATACACCCCCCTATGTTAAAATACAGGGGGCATAAGTATACACCCCTTAGGTTAGTTATTCCATGGATCAGGATACTATGCATCCTGATAAAGTATCCGGTTTCCACAAAGACAGTAGAAGAAGAAGTGCATTGTGGGAACAACTTGGCTGTGTTGACCCTTGACCCGTTTGCACAACACACGTCATTGATCAGAGCAGACCCCCCCCCCCCCCCCCACTCACTCACCAGCCAAAATATAACAATGGTAATCAATCAAAGGGCTGGAAGTTCATTTCTAGCCCTTTTTTTCGGAGGTTTTCTATCGTTCAGGTCCACGGCTCTCCGAGCCCCATTAACACGGTTTAACCCTTGTTGCCCTGGGAAACAGCAGCCTACACCACTCAAACGGGTCAACATTAGATCTCATTAAGGTTTTAAAGCTCACGATTAGATTCAATATCGATTTTCATTTCAAAAGATTCACAGGATGTAAATGTAGTTACTGTTTTTACACATGTATGTATGAGATATATATATATATATATATATATATATAGCAGGGTGTAAGATGCAGGCAGGAAGTGCGTACATGGAACGCCATAACCAGGTAGCTGTCATGGTGTACAGGAACATCTGCCACGAGTATGGGCTGGAAGTCCCAAGGTCAAAATGGAAGACACCTCCTAAGGTAGTCCAGAATGACCCAGCTAAGATCCTGTGGGACTTCAAGATCCAGACTGACCAACTGGTGATGGCTAACCAACCAGACATGGTGTTGATGGACAGACAGCAGAAGAAGGCAGTAGTGATAGATGTGGCAATCCCAAGCGATCGCAACATCAAGAAGAAGGAACACGAGAAGCTCGGGAAATACCAAGGGCTGAAAGAGGAGCTAGAGAAGATGTGGAAAGTAAGAGCAACAGTGGTGCCAGTGGTAATCGGAGCACTGGGGGGGGGACTGGGACCCCCAAACTGGGAGAGGGGCTCCAGAGGGGGGACTGGGACCCCCAAACTGGGAGAGGGGCTCCAGCAGATTCCAGGTAAAACATCAGAGGTCTCTGTTCAGAAGAGTGCAGTCCTAGGAACAGCTAAGATACTGAACCCTCAAACTCCCAGACCTCTGGTAGAGGACCTGAGCTGGAGGATGACACATACCACCCCACAAGGGGGGAGAGGGTTTTATATATATATATATATATATATATATATATATATATATATATATATATATTATTCATGTGGATTTGTTATTTTTTTAACATCCTCTATTGATGTATGTGTATGTTGTGTAAGATGTCTGTAAGCTACCGGGACCTTGAATTGAAATCCATCCATCCATCCATCCATCCATCCATCCATCCATCCATCTATCATCATGTGATGGCAGTAAACATACAATAAAATATGAATATTAATATGAATCCATCTTTTTGGTTTTCTATGAGTTGATTTGGAATCGGTGGAGCTTGAATCGCGATTTGAACATGAATTGATTTTTTTTTGCACACCCCCAGTAAGCATTGACCCGGTTAGTTTTGCCTGTTTTTTTTTGAAGAATAAAATATAAATGAATCGCCTAATTCTGTGTTACATCTTCTCAGCCAACGTCCCTCCGACCTATCACCGCTAGATCTCTGGATTTACTCTTATTTTTGGAACTCATGGTCAACTAAAACTAATTTATATTTAAGTCTGCCTGAATTGTTTGTTGAAAGACCCAAAAAATGATGAATTATTTCAGCTACTAGTTAAGATCAGAGACCGTATGTTAAAAGGGATCTTCTGATTAATTCGGCAGATGAAATTAGATAACACTTGCATGGAGAGAAAGGCACAGAAACCTCAAATCAGATGTCCTATAGTTTTACTGCACCGCCTAACTGTACCATGTACCAGGTACTTTACATGACATGAGACAGTAAAGGGACACTCTGATGAACAGACAGACAAGTAAGAGAAATTATTTTCCAAAAGCGATACATTTGAAAGAAATGACTAGCACGGAAATAACGGCACACCAGACTAGGGTGACCAGACGTCCCCGGTTTCCGGGGACAGTCCCCGGTTTTGGTGACCTGTCCCCGGCTGGATCTGTCCCCGGAAATGTCCCCGGTTTTCACTGTGACTGACAGACCCGATACTGGAATGAAAGAAAGAAAACTCTGACCAAACGGAGCCGATCGAGCAGCGCTGCTCAGAGCTCAGAGATGTTTTAGAAAGCCGTATTTTACCATGCTAAAATCACTGATTATTTACATGGAGTCTGGTGGAGATATGCTGCTCTATACACGCTAAAATCACTGATTATTAACATGGAGTCTGGTGGAGATATGCTACTCTATACACGCTAAAATCACTGATTATTTACATGGAGTGTGGTGGAGATATGCTACTCTATACACGCTAAAATCACTGATTATTTACATGGAGTCTGGTGGAGATATGCTGCTCTATACACGCTAAAATCACTGATTATTTACATGGAGTCTGGTGGAGATATGCTACTCTATACACGCTAAAATCACTGATTATTTACATGGAGTCTGGTGGAGATATGCTGCTCTATACACGCTAAAATCACTGATTATTTACATGGAGTCTGGTGGAGATATGCTGCTCTATACACGCTAAAATCACTGATTATTTACATGGAGTCTGGTGGAGATATGCTACTCTATACACCCTAAAATCACTGATTATTTACATGGAGTCTGGTGGAGATATGCTACTCTATACACGCTAAAATCACTGATTATTTACATGGAGTCTGGTGGAGATATGCTGCTCTATACACGCTAAAATCACTGATTATTTACATGGAGTCTGGTGGAGATATGCTACTCTATACACGCTAAAATCACTGATTATTTACATGGAGTCTGGTGGAGATATGCTGCTCTATACACGCTAAAATCACTGATTATTTACATGGAGTCTGGTGGAGATATGCTGCTCTATACACGCTAAAATCACTGATTATTTACATGGAGTCTGGTGGAGATATGCTACTCTATACACGCTAAAATCACTGATTATTTACATGGAGTCTGGTGGAGATATGCTGCTCTATACACGCTAAAATCACTGATTATTTACATGGAGTCTGGTGGAGATATGCTACTCTATACACGCTAAAATCACTGATTATTTACATGGAGTCTGGTGGAGATATGCTGCTCTATACACGCTAAAATCACTGATTATTTACATGGAGTCTGGTGGAGATATGCTGCTCTATACACGCTAAAATCACTGATTATTTACATGGAGTCTGGTGGAGATATGCTGCTCTATACACGCTAAAATCACTGATTATTTACATGGAGTCTGGTGGAGATATGCTACTCTATACACGCTAAAATCACTGATTATTTACATGGAGTCTGGTGGAGATATGCTGCTCTATACACGCTAAAATCACTGATTATTTACATGGAGTCTGGTGGAGATATGCTGCTCTATACACGCTAAAATCACTGATTATTTACATGGAGTCTGGTGGACATTTATGTTTTAAAAAGGATCTTAATCTTTAACAGGAAGGTCAGCCTCCTTAGAAATCCTTTCCATAATGTTATCAGACACTTAGAATATTAATCTGAGTCTGTCAGCAGCAAAACGAGCACTTTATGAACGTAAATACAAGCTGGACAATTCTCCCATTAACTTCCATTGTAGCTTGTTTCTCTGCTGCCGACTGCAGAGATCTCGTTTCATACTGCATCAATGTCAAAGGAAAATCTTTCCTCAATAGTTTATATTGTATCTGATACTCAGCTCTAGGTCTAGTGTCCCCGTTTTAAGTTTTACAAAAAATAAAAACATGACGTGTTTTGGAGGTATTTACGCTTCTGAGCTGAACATGTCCCCGGATGTTGTTTGAGAAAGCTGGTCCCCGTACACCAGACTCCATTCAGAATATCGTGCGTTTTATTTTCTTTGCTTTGCAACAAACGAACCGTTCGTTTTTAAGTGGTGGGGTATGACGAGAGACATTTCCAGGGACCTTCTGGTGAACTCGGCAATCAATTTTGATATTTCTCCAAATGTATTTGTTTGTTTTTAGCACGGAGGGAATGCCACACCAGACTCCATTCACAACTGCGCCAATGTTATTTCCACAGCTTTACAAGAACAGACCAACAGGTTAGTTTATAGCAATTGAAATGAGAAGAGCTTTAAATTAATTTAATTAAAATTAAATGATGAATTCGGCAAAAAACGTTTGAAAGTGTCTCTAATCGGAAATATAACTTTTACAGTTATCTACAGCGCTTGTTATCTAACGACGGTTTAATGCAAATAGCATTGCTCATAATAAGAAATACGACCAAGTTGAAGTGTATATAATGAAAAGCATAACACCGGCATTACATTAGCATGGGCAAACCCCAAATTACCACTGTATGCTAACAATTCTTTGTGTCCAGAGGAATGTTATTGGGGAATAAAGAGTCAAAACAACGCTAAATTCGCAGTATTTTGAATGGAGTTTGGCGTGAGGGTGTCAATCTAAGCCAGTGTTAACCATGCATTTACTTTGGTTTAATGCGCATTTATATTTAACGGTGCATTGAGCAGCCAGCTGGTGTCAGCTAGCTGCTAGCTGCTAGCCTGTTGTTGTTGTTGTTGTTTACCTGAGGGATGAGTCAGGGCTCGCGCTTCTTCCTTCTTCCTGTCGCCGCTCCGCAGATCGTCGTCGTCACACAGAGCCGTGGATCTTACTCAGAGCCCATATCGATGAGAATTAAAACACTCTTTCCCCGTGAACGGCGTCTGCTTTGCTAGCATTTAAATAAAACTGCTCACTTCAGGACGACGAGCAATACGCACCGCCGCCATGCCGGATCTGACCACACTTCCGGCCCGCAGCTCACATGACTCTGACTGCAAGTCACATGACAATATTGATTATCCCATCAGCGGGTGTTTACGGTAATATAATACGGTTTATGTGTATAGCGCTGAAGCCCAGTGGCGCCAATGTGATGAAAAACAAACGTCCTCTGAGTCATTATAACGGGGTGACCTTATTCTGATCTCCCAAAAAATTAAGCTTTATTATGCCTATTTTATTTTAACATAGGGGGGTGTATACTTATGCCCCCTGTATTTTAACATAGGGGGGTGTATACTTATGCTCCCTGTATTTTAACATAGGGGGGTGTATACTTATGCCCCCTGTATTTTAACATAGGGGGTGTATACTTATGCCCCCTGTATTTTAACATAGGGGGTGTATACTTATGCCCCTGTATTTTAACATAGGGGGTGTATACTTATGCCCCCCTGTATTTTAACATAGGGGGGTGTATACTTATGCCCCCTGTATTTTAACATAGGGGGGTGTATACTTATGCCCCCTGTATTTTAACATAGGGGGTGTATACTTATGCCCCTGTATTTTAACATAGGGGGTGTATACTTATGCCCCCCTGTATTTTAACATAGGGGGTGTATACTTATGCCCCCTGTATTTTAACATAGGGGGGTGTATACTTATGCTCCCTGTATTTTAACATAGGGGGGTGTATACTTATGCCCCCTGTATTTTAACATAGGGGGTGTATACTTATGCCCCCTGTATTTTAACATAGGGGGTGTATACTTATGCCCCTGTATTTTAACATAGGGGGTGTATACTTATGCCCCCCTGTATTTTAACATAGGGGGGTGTATACTTATGCCCCCTGTATTTTAACATAGGGGGTGTATACTTATGCCCCCTGTATTTTAACATAGGGGGTGTATACTTATGCCCCCCTGTATTTTAACATAGGGGGGTGTATACTTATGCCCCCTGTATTTTAACATAGGGGGGTGTATACTTATGCCCCTGTATTTTAACATAGGGGGGTGTATACTTATGCCCCTGTATTTTAACATAAGGGGGTGTATACTTATGCCCCCTGTATTTTAACATAAGGGGGTGTATACTTATGCCCCCTGTATTTTAACATAGGGGGTGTATACTTATGCCCCCTGTATTTTAACATAGGGGGTGTATACTTATGCCCCTGTATTTTAACATAGGGGGGTGTATACTTATGCCCCTGTATTTTAACATAGGGGGGTGTATACTTATGCCCCTGTATTTTAACATAGGGGGGTGTATACTTATGCCCCTGTATTTTAACATAGGGGGGTGTATACTTATGCCCCCTGTATTTTAACATAGGGGGTGTTTACTTATGCCCCCTGTATTTTGACATAGGGGGTGTATACTTATGCCCCCTGTATTTTAACATAGGGGGTGTATACTTATGCCCCTGTATTTTAACATAGGGGGTGTATACTTATGCCCCCTGTATTTTAACATAGGGGGGTATACTTATACCCTCTGTATTTTAAGGAAGAACATTTATTTTATTTATGATACATTATTCATTCACAAAGAAAATTGCTGACCTTAAAGGTCGGATTTTCCTAAATCTTTTGAATTACGGAATTAAGGTACATTTCTAAAAGATGTTTTTTTAATCAACTTTTAGCCCGGGGGGGGGGGGGGTGTAGACTTTCTCAAGCCACTGTAGCTACAAATTTGTAGTTTGCTTTGAGCATTTTATATTTATATTAATATTTTTCCTTCGGTGCTTTATCAATAAACCTCATGGCTCTCTTCATCTCGCCTCACATGGAAATATGAGGGTTTGGTTGGTTTTGTTAGTCAAATTCATGATCCTCCTAAAGACAAAACAGCAGTCTAATCTCCGAGCCACAGCTGTTCGCTGTACTGTTGGGCCATAGGAAAGTTTTTTATTAAACTTTTATTAACTTTAGTTTTACAGATATTTTTGGAATTTATGGTCAATAAACCTCATTTATAGGAAATTATACCTAATGTTTGAGTTAGAAAAGCAGAAATTAGGAATTATTGAGACTAAAATTAAAGGAATGGATGTTGATGATAATCACAGACTGGAATATGTCAACTTTTACTCAATACTATTTCAAAAACACTTCCATTTGTTTTACAATGCTATAAAATTGAATAAGACGCCCCAAAATTAATGAAAGTAGAGATTTGTACTTGGCAAAGAGCGTTGGGTGGAATCAATCATGTTATTTTGGGGAATTAAAAAGAACATTGATATAGGACAACATGAGGACAACATGGGGACAACATGAGGGCAACATGGGGACAACATGAGGACAACATGAGGACAACATGAAGACAACATGAGGACAACATGGGGACAACATGAGGACAACATGAGGGCAACATGAGGACATACATGAGGACAACATGAGGACAACATGAGGACAACATGAGGACAACATGAGGACAACATGAAGACAACATGAGGACAACATGAGGACAACATGAGGACAACATGAGGACTACATCAAGACAACATGAAGACAACATGAGGGCAACATGAGGGCGACATGAGGACAACATGAGGGCGACATGAAGATAACATGAGGACAACATGAGGGCGACATGAGGACAACATGGGGACAACATGAAGGCAACATCAAGACAACATGAGGGCAACATGAGGACAACATGAGGACAACATGGGGACAACATGAGGACAACATGAGGGCAACATGAGGGCGACCTGAAGACAACATGAGGGCAACATGAGGGCAACATGAGGGCAACATGAGGACAACATGAGGACACCATGAAGGCAACATGAGGACAACATGAGGACAACATGAGGGCAACATGAGGACAACCATGAGGACAACATGAAGACACCATGAGGGCAACATGAGGACAACATGAGGGCAACATGAGGACAACATGAGGACAACATGAGGGCAACATGAGGACAACATGAGGGCGACATGAGGGCAACATGGGGACAACATGAGGGCGACATGAGGACAACATGAGGGCAACATGAAGACAACATGAGGGCAACATGAGGACAACATGAGGGCAACATGGGGACAACATGAGGGCGACATGAGGACAACATGAGGGCGACATGAAGACAACATGAGGGCAACATGGGGACAACATGAGGACACCATGAAGGCAACATGAAGACCCCAATGATGGCAACATGAGGACAACATGAGGGCAACATGGGGACAACATGAGGGCAACATGAGGACAACATGAGGGCAACATGAGGACAACATGAGGGCAACATGAGGACAACATGAGGGCAACATGAGGACAACATGGGGACAACATGGGGACACCATGAAGGCAACATCAAGACAACATGAGGGTGACATGAAGACAACATGAAGGCAACATGAAGACAACATGAGGACACCATGAAGGCAACATGAAGACAACATGAGGGCAACATGAGGACAACATGAGGGTGACATGAAGACAACATGAGGATAACATGAGGGCAACATGAGGGCGACATGAAGACAACATGAAGACACCATGAGGGCAACATGGGGGCAACATGAGGGCAATATGGGGACAACATGAGGACGACCATGAAGACAACATGAGGGCAACATGAGGGCAACATGAGGGCAACATGAGGGCGACATGAAGACAACATGAGGGCAACATGGGGACAACATGAGGGCGACATGAGGACAACATGAGGGCGACATGAGGGCAACATGGGGACAACATGAGGGCGACATGAGGACAACATGAGGGCGACATGAAGACAACATGAGGGCAACATGAAGACAACATGAGGGCAACATGGGGACAACATGAGGACACCATGAAGGCAACATGAAGACACCATGAGGGCAACATGAGGACAACATGAGGACAACATGAGGGCAACATGAGGACAACATGGGGACAACATGAGGGCAACATGAAGACAACATGAAGACAACATGAGGGCAACATGGGGACAACATGAGGACACCATGAGGGCAACATGAAGACACCATGAGGGCAACATGAAGACAACATGAGGGCAACATGGGGACAACATGAGGGCAACATGGGGACAACATGAGGGCAACATGAAGACAACATGAGGGCAACATGAGGGCAACATGAGGGCGACATGAAGACAACATGAGGGCGACATGAAGACAACATGAGGGCAACATGAAGACAACGTGATGGGCAACATGGGGACAACATGGGGACAACATGAGGACACCATGAAGGCAACATGAAGGCAACATGAAGACAACATGAGGGCAACATGAGGACAACATGAGGACACCATGAGGGCAACATGAGGACAACATGAAGGCAACATGAGGACAACATGGGACAACATGAAGGCAACATCAAGACAACATGAGGGTGACATGAAGACAACATGAGGATAACATGGGGACAACATGAGGGCAACATGAGGGCGACATGAAGACAATATGAGGGCAACATGGGGGCAACATGAGGGCAATATGGGGACAACATGAGGACACCATGAAGGCAACATGAGGGCAACATGAGGGCAACATGAGGACAACATGAGGACAACATGAGGGCAACATGAGGACAACATGAGGACAACCAGAGGACAACATGAGGACAACATGAGGACAACATGAGGACACCATGAGGGCAACATGAGGAGCAACATGAGGGCAACATGAGGACAACATGAGGGCAACATGAGGACAACCAATGAGGACAACATGAGGGCAACATGAGGGCAACATGAGGACAACATGAGGACAACATGAGGACAACATGAGGACAACATGAGGACAACATGAGGACAAGATGAGGACAACATAGAACCATCCATGTTAGTTTTGAGGTAATTAATAAAACACTTTGAAACGGGGTCAGTTGGACCCGAGGACAACACCAGGGTCAAGAAACCTATATTTGTGATACAGAAACATTAAAAACGGGTCAAATGTCACCCAAGGACAACAGGAGCGCTAGGCAACGAAGCAGCGCGTAGCGGCCCAGTAACAGTGAGTCCAGCCATGATGGCTGCAGTGTGTGTTTGTGCAGAAGGGCGTGTGTGTGTGTGGTGCAATGTGGGGTGTTGCCCGACACAGGGCATAACAGAGCACCTGAGTCACGCCTTCTCCTCCGACCTGCATGCTCCACTCCTGCAATGATTACTGGTCCAAAGGTTTACTGCGTCCAAAGACTCTCATGATGGCGGGGAAGCTGCTGGTCTGTGCTGTCGTGGTCCTGGTTTTTGGTGCAGGTCAGTGTCTCAGTCCTGGTGTGAATCTGGATTTCTGATGAAAGGAAATCTCTCAATAGATTGTTGTATTTTTTTGTGCAATAATAGCAAATGCAGACTTTATTTGGTCATTTGAAGGAGCGTTCAAAAGACCAGAGATGGCAGAAGTACTCACTTAGTACTCAAGTAGAAGTACAGATACTTGTGTTAAAAAAATACTCTGGTAGAAGTACTGATTTAACTTCTTTACTCAAGTAAAAGTAACAAAGTACAGACTTGGAAATTTACTTAAAGTATAAAAGTATCCGTGTGAATGAGCATTATTTGTGAAAGCTTCCTGTACCAGACACACCCGTTACTATGGAAACGGCAGCGAACCATTTGTTTTCACAAAGGGAACATACCCAATCAAAACACTTACTGTCCCGACAAAAGAGGTATGCAAAGAAGAAAGACTGTGTGCAGAAACAATCAAATGTCAGTGGGAACAGTACACCATTTCCATGGTAACAGTGAGCTCCACCAATCAGAGTGATATAAACCAGAATGTATGCTTACTTACTTTATAGGAGATCTGGGTTCAAACAGCAGCAGTCCCATTTTAGTCACCTGGGTTAGGGTCAGGTAACCTGTTGGGACAAGCGACAGGTGAGACATAGTAGTCACTAGTTCATTCTGTTACGCCAAGGATTGTGGGTAGTGTAGTACTTCTTCATGACACCATTGCTCTATTCATCTAGAAATAGAATAGAGAGCCTTTATCTTCATGATATGTAAGTGCAGTACCTGTGCAACGAGACTGAAGCAAAACCTTTACAGTGTCAACACAACATATAAAAATATTAAATGTAAAGAAGAAGAAGAAAAAGAGAGGGGGGGGGGGACGTGGTGCACAGTTCCTGAGAGCAACTATATACAGTATATATAAAATAGTAAGAAAGACTAAAAAAAAATAATAAAAGTGTCCCAACCCTTCAGAGATATACCTTTTAAAAACCTATATAATATCGTTCCGTTTCCCAGAAACAGCACTACACCAACCAGACTCTATTTAAAAAACAGTACCTTTAGTGTGTATAGAGCCAACTTATTTGCACATGTAAATCGGTAAAGTATGTGTTTATTTCTACCAACACTTGAGTTTTTTATGGTTGGAAAAGCGTAGAGAAGACCAAAAACAGCTTTTAATAGTTTAATTTGGTTTCTGTCGACTTTGAAGGAAGTGTGTGTTGCGATGCTAAAATGATTATATATTTACATGGAGTCTGGTGGGTGTGGTCCATCGTGACATCATGTTAGCTGACAGATAAGGGGTTGGTATACACATTATGCAAATGATATAGTCATTGTTGTATCAGAAGTCCTGAGTATTAAATATTAGTAATGAAATTAAATGGTTCTCTTTCTTTTCTGTCTGTTTTGCATTGGAAACCTTTTGTTTAACCTCATGCACACACTATATTTACTGTTCTTTGTCTCTCCTACAGGAAGCAACGCACAGTCAGAGGGTGAGTCATGTTCTTAAAGAGAGTACACACAACAGTAACTGTAACTTCTGTAACTTCTGAATGTTTCTGAAACTGTGTCATGTTTCATCTGGTGTGTCGGCATAAGCCCGCCTCGTTCGAGCTATTCTCTAAAACCTCTAAATAAGGGACATGATTGTTGGTCTCCCTGCACGCTGACATCACTTCCTCTGACTGTCTCCCTGCAGTTGTTTGTGGCCGTGCACCGCTCAACAACAAGATCGTAGGAGGAGTAGATGCCCCCGCAGGGTCGTGGCCCTGGCAGGCCAGTCTACACAACAGCAACGGACACTTCTGCGGGGGCTCCCTGATCAACAGCCAGTGGGTCCTGTCTGCAGCTCACTGCTTCTCCAGGTGAGCTCTGGTCCTGATCCATGACCACAATATAACCAAGTACCTTTAAAGAAAATGTCATCATATTTACAAAAATATACATACATACATACATACATACACACACACACAAACACACACACACATACATTCATACATACATATATATACACTCACCGGCCACTTTATTAGGTACCCCATGCTAGTAACGGGTTGGACCCCCTTTTGCCTTCAGAACTGCCTCAATTCTTCGTGGCATAGATTCAACAAGGTGCTGGAAGCATTCCTCAGGGAGTTTGGTCCATATTGACATGATGGCATCACACAGTTGCCGCAGATTTGTCGGCTGCACATCCATGATGCGAATCTCCCGTTCCACCACATCCCAAAGATGCTCTATTGGATTGAGATCTGGTGACTGTGGAGGCCATTTGAGTACAGCGAACTCATTGTCATGTTCAAGAAACCAGTCTGAGATGATTCCAGCTTTATGACATGGCGCATTATCCTGCTGAAAGTAGCCATCAGAAGTTGGGTACATTGTGGTCATAAAGGGATGGACATGGTCAGCAACAATACTCAGGTAGGCTGTGGCGTTGCAACGATGGTCAATTGGTACCAAGGGGCCCAAAGAGTGCCAAGAAAATATTCCCCACACCATGACACCACCACCACCAGCCTGAATCGTTGATACAAGGCAGGATGGATCCATGCTTTCATGTTGTAGACGCCAAATTCTGACCCTACCATCCGAACGTCGCAGCAGAAATCGAGACTCATCAGACCAGGCAACGTTTTTCCAATCTTCTTTTGTCCAATTTCCATGAGCTTGTGCAAATTGTAGCCTCACTTTCCTGTTCTTAGCTGAAAGGAGTGGCACCCGGTGTGGTCTTCTGCTGCTGTAGCCCATCTGCCTCAAAGTTCGACGTACTGTGCGTTCAGAGATGCTCTTCTGCCCACCTTGGTTGTAACGGGTGGTAATTTGAGTCACTGTTGCCCTTCTATCAGCTCGAACCAGTCTGGCCATTCTCCTCTGACCTCTGGCATCAACAAGGCATTTCCGCCCACAGAACTGCCGCTCACTGGATGTTTTTTCTTTTTCGGACCATTCTCTGTAAACCCTAGAGATGGTTGTGCGTGAAAATCCCAGTAGATTAGCAGTTTCTGAAATACTCAGACCAGCCCTTCTGGCACCAACAATCATGCCACGTTCAAAGTCACTCAAATCACCTTTCTTCCCCATACTGATGCTCGGTTTGAACTGCAGGAGATTGTCTTGACCATGTCTACATGCCTAAATGCACTGAGTTGCCGCCATGTGATTGGCTGCTTTAGAAATTAAGTGTTAACGAGCAGTTGGACAGGTGTACCTAATAAAGTGGCCGGTGAGTGTATGTATACATGCATGTATATACATACAGTGAGGAAAATAAGTATTTGAACACGCTGCTATTTTGCAAGTTCTCCCACTTAGAAATCATGGAGGGGTCAGATTTTTTTTAAAGTTTTGTCACTTTTTGTCACAAAATCCCTTCTGCAGTGTGTCAAACCTGGTGAAGAACTACAGGAAACGTTTGACCTCTGGAACTGCAAACAAAGGCTACTGGACCAAATATTAACATTGATTTTCTCAGGTGTTCAAATACTTATTTGCAGCTGTATCAAACAAATAGTTAAAAAATTATACATTGTGATTTCTGGATATTTTTTTTAGATTATGTCTCTCACAGTGGACATGCACCTACGATGACAATTTCAGACCCTCCATGATTTCTAAGTGGGAGAACTTGCAAAATAGCAGCGTGTTCAAATACTTATTTTCCTCACTGTATATACACACACACACACACACACACATATACATATACACACACACACACACACACACACACACACATACATATACACACACACACACATACACACATATATAATACATAATATCTATGCTTCCTCCAGCTCTTTATATAATCATGTTGTCCTCTCTGTTTCTCAGCACCAGCCCGTCAGGTTTAATCGTTTATCTCGGACGTGACAACCAAGAATCCCGAAATCCTAACGAGGTGTCCCGGTCGGTGTCTCAGGTCATCGTAAACCCAAACTATAACTCCGACACAAGCGACAATGACATCGCCTTGTTGCTTCTGTCCTCTCCCGTCGCCTTCACCAACTACATCCGTCCGGTGTGCCTGGCGCCGACCGACGGCACGTACCCGGCCGGGACCACGTGCTGGGTCACCGGATGGGGAACCATCCGAAGTGATGACAGTGAGTTGATTTTAAATGTATTACTAATAGTGAATGCTCGTATGGATTCAGTCTGTTTGTAGTCCAGAAGCACGGAAGAAAAACCTGCAGAGGTTGAAGAAGGACCCAGATCTTTAACCCTTGTGGTGTCTTCCCGTCAACATTGAAAATCAACACTTTTGTTGACGCTTTTTATCAATGTTTTTAACTTTTTCTTATGTTTTTGTCCCATTTTTCAAAACTTTTGTCCCTTTTTTGATGTTTCCAACTCTATGTAACACTAACTTATTAACTTTAGTTTTATAGTTATTTTTTAGAATTTATGGTCAATAAACCTCATTTATAGGAAATTATCCCTAATGTTTGAGTTAGAAAAGCAGAAATTAGGAATTATTGAGACTAAAATTAAAGGAATGGATGTTGATGATAATCACAGACTGGAATATGTCAACTTTTACTCAATACTATTTCAAAAACACTTCCATTTGTTTTACAATGCTATAAAATTGAATAAGAAGCCCCAAAATTAATGAAAGTAGAGATTTGTACTTGGCAAAGAGCGTTGTGTGGAATCAATCATGTTATTTTGGGAAATTATAAAGAACATTGATATGATGATATAGGAAAACGGGTCATTTTGAGACGACCGAGCATGTTATATGACGCTAAACGTCAACAACAAAGGCACCTGACCAAGCGTCCGTATTTTATTTTGATTGTAAGTGACCCTGCTCACCCTCTAGGTGACCCTCTAGGTGACCCTGCTCACCCTCCAGGTGACCCTCTAGGTGACCCTGCTCACCTTCTAGGTGACCCTCTAGGTGACCCTGCTCACCCTCCAGGTGACCCTCTAGGTGACCCTGCTCACCCTCTAGGTGACCCTGCTCACCCTCTAGGTGACCCTGCTCACCCTCCAGGTGACCCTCTAGGTGACCCTGCTCACCCTCCAGGTGACCCTCTAGGTGACCCTGCTCACCCTCCAGGTGACCCTGTTCACCCTCCAGGTGACCCTGCTCACCTTCTAGGTGACCCTGCTCACCCTCCAGGTGACCCTCTAGGTGACCCTGCTCACCCTCCAGGTGACCCTCTAGGTGACCCTGCTCACCCTCCAGGTGACCCTCTAGGTGACCCTGCTCACCCTCCAGGTGACCCTCTAGGTGACCCTGCTCACCCTCCAGGTGACCCTCTAGGTGACCCTGCTCACCCTCCAGGTGACCCTGCTCACCCTCCAGGTGACCCTGCTCACCTTCTAGGTGACCCTGCTCACCCTCCAGGTGACCCTGCTCACCCTCCAGGTGACCCTGCTCACCCTCCAGGTGACCCTGCTCACCCTCCAGGTGACCTAGGAGACCCTGCTCACCCTCTAGGTGACCCTGCTCACCCTCCAGGTGACCTAGGTGACCCTGCTCACCCTCCAGGTGATCCTGCTCACCCTTTAGGTGACCTAGGTGACCGTGCTCACCCTCCAGGTGACCTAGGTGACCGTGCTCACCCTCCAGGTGACCCTGCTCACCCTCTAGGTGACCCTGCTCACCCTCTAGGTGACCCTGCTCACCCTCTAGGTGACCTAGGTGACCCTGCTCACCCTCTAGGTGACCCAGGTGACCCTGCTCACCCTCTAGGTGACCCAGGTGACCCTGCTCACCCTCTAGGTGACCTAGGTGACCGTGCTCACCCTCCAGGTGACCCTGCTCACCCTCTAGGTGACCTAGGTGACCGTGCTCACCCTCCAGGTGACCCTGCTCACCCTCTAGGTGACCCTGCTCACCCTCTAGGTGACCCTGCTCACCCTCTAGGTGACTCTGCTCACCCTCTAGGTGACTCTGCGTGACCCTGCTCACCCTCTAGGTGACCCTGCGTGACCCTGCTCACCCTCTAGGTGACTCTGCTCACCCTCCAGGTGACCCTGCTCACCCTCTGCACAATAGGGTCCAACTGAGCTATCGGGGCAATGGTTTTGCGATTTATAACAAGAACAGGTTTAGCGAGTCTTTTGTTCCTTCAGCAATTGGACTGTTGAATGAGTCGGACAATACAAAAACATAGGATCTGATTGTATTGTGTGTCTGTGTTTGTGAGTGTGTGTGTGTGTGTGTGTGTGTGTGTGTGTGTGTGTGTGTGTGTGTGCGTGTGTGCGCGTGCGTGCGTGCGTGTGTGTGTAATAGTGGATTACAGTTCTGTTCACAGTCTCAGGGATCATGTAGCCCACACCGCAGTGAGCAGAGGTTTTATTGTTGTCTATGCAGGGAAAAGGTCTACACTGGTTGGAGGTGGATGGTGGATGATTTTGTCTAAACAAATAAATATGTAAATAAATGTCACAGATGTAAATAGAGTTGAACAATCAATCCTAACGAATTAGGTTGATTCAGTAATGCATCCACAATCTGTCCTTGGTTCTTCTCTTAAAAAGGTTCAGGACTTAGGATTCAACTTAACATTGTTTTTGTCGTTTTTTCCAACGTTTGGGATGTTTTGTCACTTTATCCGATTTTTTTGACGTTTTATTTGTTATTTTTTCAGATTATTTTGACAATTTTTTTTGATTTTTTTGATGTTTTATTTGTCATTTTCAGATTTTTCTAACTTTTTGTCACTTTTTCAGATTTTCTAATGTATTTTCAGGCCCTTTTGTCTCCATTTTGTCACCATTTTGTCTGAAGTAGTTCTTTTGGAGATTCTGGTCCACTAGTGGCTGTTGGAGCAGTGTTTTCCATTGAGAACGAGCTAGCATGCTACGGTTAGCCACCTTGTCTCTAGTGACGTAGAAAGCCGTGCAGATGTTGGACAGCTCACCCGGAGACTGAAGACAGAGGACATTCAGAAACCGGATCAGAGGACACTCAGAAACCGGATCAGAGGACATTCAGAAACTGGATCTCACTCAAAACACCATGGATGCTTATTCTCCAAGTGTGTATGTGTGGAGAGACACAAAATAACCCCCAAATCCCAGGAAGAAGTGATTTTTTTTCATAATATGGGCACTTTAAAACGTGCAACCATTCGGTTCTCAGGTTTAGATTTGAGGACGGGAACCCTCCCGTGGGTCGTATTAGAGGGAGGACAACCAGCCGATGTGGTCGTGTGGTTTGGAGGACTCGTTGGTTTTTAGAGCACCGAGGAAGACGTTACGTCAGGCTGTTGATATCTCTTTTCTTCATCTTCAGCTCCTCTTCCGTCCCCTCAGACGCTGCAGGAGGTCAGCGTCCCCGTTGTGTCCAACGCGCAGTGTAACAACGCTTACGGATCAATCACAAGCAACATGATCTGTGCCGGTCTGGCCGTGGGGGGAAGGACTCCTGCCAGGTGAGTCCGCCTGCAGAGCTCTGATAACAGACTCCATACAGCTGCACTACACTGCAACTCCGATGTATTCCATGTTGACTGCTACTGGAAAACTAAAAGTAGGAACATTAAAATACTTCAATAACTTGGTTTATTTACATATTTATCAAACTATTTAAGCAGTTGCACATTTTTGTATTCCCAACTTGTATATATTCAAATATTAGTTCTTGTATTTTATTCCTATTATTATTTCATGTATATTGCATGTATGCATATTGTATTCTAGTAATATTATATTTATATTCTGTGCTGTGGGATTGATTCTGCTGCTCGATCTATCAATCTCTATTTCTTTCTATCTCTCTATCTATCTCTCTATCTATCTATCGTACCTCCACATTGTCCCCTCCTGTAGTAAATGTGTAGTGTCAGTGTGCAGGTGTTATAAGCGTCCTGTCTGACCTGTCCAGGGGGACTCTGGCGGCCCGTTGGTGACTAAAAGCGGGTCCACGTGGATCCAGATCGGAGTGGTGAGCTTTGGACGAGGCTGTGCTCTGCCCAACGTCCCCGGAGTCTACGCCCGAGTGTCCCAGTACATCTCCTGGATCAACGACCAGATCAACGGGACCACATCTGGAAGCGCTCATCTGGTTTCCCTCTCAGCTCCTCTGCTGCTGTCCTTCATCCCCATCCTCTTCTCCCTCGTCGTGCTCTCATAGGAGCTCCGTTCCCGTCCGCACGGTTTATCCAAATTAAGTGATATTGAATGAAAAATGCCTTCTGGAAACAGTAAAATTCTGTGAAATTTCATGAATATCGACTCAAATGTACGTTCGGTCATAAACAATAAAAGACAAGCTGCATCTGCATCGTCATAGCGACGTGTTGATAGCATTGTTGTTTTTTACATGTGACGTTGTCCCATAGTGATCATGTGATGTTGTCCCATAGTGATCATGTGATGTTGTCCCATATCGATCATGTGATGGTTGTCCCATGTGATGGTTGTCCCATATCGATCATGTGATGGTTGTCCCATATCGATCATGTGATGGTTGTCCCATATCAATTATGTGATGGTTCTCCCATATCGATCATGTGATGTTCTCCCATATTGATCATGTGATGGAGACGGGATCCATTTAGTCTAGAAACACTTTGTTGTTGTTGAATGTTGTGATTCAGTCTAAATGAATGGAAACACCATAAAATGTCTCAAACCAATCCGATATCCCAGTCTGACCCTAAAACAGCGTCATGTGACGTCATCTCCAGGTTTTTATTGGTTGTAAAGCCGTTGGATGGAAACACACTTCCACCAGATTTATTCTCAGGAGTTATTTAACCAAACTTCAGATAATTCGATGAGTGGATGGAAACGTAGCTTGTGGAGCGTCTAACGGTGACACACACACGCACACACACACACGCACACACACACACACACACACACGCACACACACACGTAGTGAGTCTGTTTTATGAGCCGCTGAGATCCATTTGTCCTTAAAACAAGAAGAACAACCCAGACGCCTGATGTCGAGTTGTTTTGTCTTTAAAATGACAGAAAGAGCAAAAAGTCCTAAACTAAGCTTCTCTTTTCTTTCTTCTGCTACAACTTGTAGTAGACGCGGGATTCAAAAGAAGAACACATACAATATTCAGATTCAGATAACTCTGTTAGTCCCCAAGGAGCAGCCAACCCGTCTGTTAAGAGTTATATATAACGTGTATAATGTTAAAAGAAGTAATAAAATAAACAATAACTAAGTACAGCAGCAGTCACACATCACCATGATGCTTCTCTCTCCATAACATCCACACGTTAACACATGACCCAATCATCACACACACACACACACACACACACGCACTTATATGCAAACACAACGCATGCACACACAACACACACACACATGCACGCACGCACACACACACACGCGCTTACATGCAAACAACGCATGCACACACGCGGACACACACATGCACACACAACGTAACATAAGTTACTTCATGTAATTAAACTTGCAGTGTCCCCACATCCTCTTTCTCCCTTCCTCTCCTCTGTCTCTCTCTCTCTCCCTGTCTCTCCATTTTCCTCCCTCTTCCCCTCTCCCGGTCTCTCTCCCCGTCTCCCCCCTATCCCCCATGTAAAATACACCTATGCCACATAACAACACTGGACGTTTCCATGGTGACAGTAAGCTCCAGAGTTGTGCTCCTATAAAGAATAGGGGACATATTGAAAAAAACAACAACTATATTACCCTTAAAACTATTAAAGTAACGTTATTGATCCCATTTCCCATTGAACGTGAACGCAGCACACGGTAATTTTAATGTGGTGGTTTCTGATTGGCTCTCCGGTAGGAAGCGAGAACACCGTTCATGCTCGGGCATAATGCGACATGTTCACTGGAATATGTTATTATTTCTTATTTAAATAATATATAATTTAGTTAGGTTTGAGTTTCCGGGGTAGAGGTTTGAATGGACTACAACTCGGCTGTGTGGACTACATGTTCACGGGTCCTTCTGCTATGTTTCATCGGACTAAAGGCAGCGGAGCCGCGGGAGGACGGAGGCGGCTGGTGAGTCCCCAAACCCGGGCCAGAACGCTACACTGACCCGGGTCAGAACGCTACACTGACCCGGGGCAGAACGCTACACTGACCCGGGTTAACGACGCTACACTGACCCGGGGCAGAACGCTACACTGACCCGGGGCAGAACGCTACACTGACCCGGGGCAGAACGCTACACTGACCCGGGGCAGAACGCTACACTGACCCGGGACAGTACGCTACACTGACCCGGGGCAGAACGCTACACTGAACCGGGTCAGAACGCTACACTGACCCGGGACAGAACGCTACATTAACCCGGGCCAGAACGCTACACTGACCCGGGTCAGAACGCTACACTGACCCGGGTTACGCTACACTGACTTGACTACATGCAATAGCGGCGCCAGGACTTTGACTGTAGGGGGACCTCCAGAAAACTGGATGGGCCAGATTAAATAAAACCAAAAAAATAATCTCCGTGTCAGCGCTTAGAGACTCAGCAGCCTACTGCGTGTCTCTGTCCTCAGAGACACAGCCTACTGTGTGTCTTTGTCCTCAGAGGACAGCGACTCGGCAGCCTACTGTGTGTCTCTGGTGTCTCTGTCCTCAGCTCAGAGCTGAAGGGGACAAAGACACCTTGGCAGTAAACCTAACTTACATCTCTCTCTCTTTACCCAGCAGGGAACTGTCTGTCCAACATTATTTAACTTATTTTATATTTTTATTTTATACTCTTCATTTATTCCCTACAAGGGGAAATTACAGTTTACACTCTGTTGTCATTACACACACTACACACTCATGCTCAGGTCCTATACATGCACTAATGGCTACTTACTGAGCTACTGCCCCCCATATAACATATATGAAACAGGATTTCCCCTGTCGCGTATTTCTTCAGAATAATTAAATGAACATATCTAACCACATAAACCACAGCATAACAACCCCAGCTGAGAAATAATCCCATATGTAGCCTATATGTGAAGTTATTTTAAAGTATTAGGGTTCATTATTATTCATTTAATGCTCTAATATGTCCCGTTCCTGTTCTCAGGTCATCGCCCTCCGACTTCAGACTAGAAGACGAAGGTCTCTGTAACATCGACGTGTTGGACGGACCGTCCCTCTCACATCAGCAGTTCATAGAAAGGTCCGTCTGACAAAATAAATCATTAAATATCTGCTAATACATAAATATACCCACACATCCGTATTTTGAGATGAATCCCACTCATGGTGTTTCCTCAGATACGCGTACAGCCGCCCGGTGATCCTCCGAGGGCTCACCGACAACACGGTACGCATAACACTCACCACTCACGCTGGCTCGTTATATAGGTGCTCATTATCTCATAATTACCTCATATCTCATAATTACCTCATTATCTCTCATAATTATTTCATTATCTCATATCTCATAATTACCTCATTATCTCATTATATCTCATAATTACCTCATTATCTCATTATATCTCATAATTACCTCATAATTACCTCATTATCTCATTATATCTCATAATTACCTCATTATATCTCACAATTACCTCATTATATCTCATTATCTCATAATTACCTCATTGTTATCTCATATCTCATTATTATCTCATTATATCTCATTATATCTCATAATTATCTCATAATTACCTCATATCTCATAATTATCTCATTACATTTTTGGGCCTCCAGCAGCCAGACAACCCTAACACAACAACACATGTACACAAAAGGCCCCGGTAAAGCCGGACAGTTCGGGCCGTCTCCCAGAGCCAGAAGGGACAGAAACACTGTTGTCCAATTTAATAAAACTTGATCAGACCCAAATATCAGCTGCTAGTCTCCAGTTGTTTAGTTATGACAGAGCAGCTCTACATGTGATCTGTTGCTGATGTTATATAACAGATTGTAGATGATCTGATCCGATTTAGTCTCTCTGATGTCTTTTCCACCAAGGCTAACGAGGTGCTGGTTCTGGTTCTGGTGCTGTTGCCAGTTCGGTGCTGGTTCTACTCTCCAGTTCTCTAAGATCCAGCTGGATCTTCCCCAGCCTGAGAGCCAGCAGACCGCTGGTGTCCTCCACAGACCACGGTGGTTCTGGTGTCCCATCCATGTCCAAAGCTAACATTAACAGCTCTTTATGGTTAACAGCTGACCGGGGTTTTAAAAATGGCGGCCAGGAAGTTTTTGGTTTTCGAACGTCATGATAACCCCGCCCCCCCAGCACCTGACGCACCCGGTTCTTATCTCTAGACCAGCGCTGGTTGGTGCTGAGTTGGAACCAGTTTTCTTGGCCCAGAGCCACGTTTATTTGTGTGGAAAAGCAAAGAACCGGTTCAATATCTGGCCCTGACTCCGAACCAGCACCAGAACTGCCTCGGTGGAGAAGACATATCTGACTCCATAACTACATCACTGTCAGCCACATGAGTTCTGTACAGAATAATCCTTTAAATCAGCTGTTGAGTCGTGGTTGGTTTATTTTGTGTCCTGTCCGTCGGCTGTGTGTCTTAGGTGTGTTTGATTCAGAGCCCGCTGTCCAAATACTGAAGTTGCTGATTGTGTTTTAGAGGTTCAGGTCTTCGTGCTCCAGGTCCACTTTACTAGAAGACTATGGCGCCCGGAGAGTTCGGCTCAGCACAGCTAACACCTACTCTTACAGGAAAGGTACGCGTGTCTCACGCTCATGGGACGCATGTCTCTCAGTTGTAGTACGCATGTCTCACGCATGTCTCACACTCATGGTACTCATGGTATGCTTGTCTCACCCTCACAACCTGCAGGGTTTGTAGTTTTATGTATTAAATGTTCTTAAAAACCACCAAACACTCGCTGTGATCGGTCTGTTCCAGTGGACGTCCCTCTGCAGGAGTATGTGGACGTCTTGCTGAGACCTCAGGCTGCAGACGCCCTCGGCAGCGGTGAGTCAACACGTTTCTCCCTCAGGAGGGTCAGGCCTGCAGCACCCGAGGGTCCCAAGACCACTCAGATCTTTAGCTTTAAAGGTCCCATGACATGGTGCTCTTTGGATGCTTTTATATAGACCTTAGTGGTCCCCTAATACTGTATCTGAAGTCTCTTTATATAGACCTTAGTGGTCCCCTAATACTGTATCTGAAGTCTCTTTATATAGACCTTAGTGGTCCCCTAATACTGTATCTGAAGTCTCTTTATATAGACCTTAGTGGTCCCCTAATACTGTATCTGAAGTCTCTTTTATATAGACCTTAGTGGTCCCCTAATACTGTATCTGAAGTCTCTTTTATATAGACCTTAGTGGTCCCTAATACTGTATCTGACGTCTCTTTTATATAGACCTTAGTGGTCCCCTAATACTGTATCTGAAGTCTCTTTTATATAGACCTTAGTGGTCCCCTAATACTGTATCTGAAGTCTCTTTATATAGACCTTAGTGGTCCCTAATACTGTATCTGAAGTCTCTCTGAAGTTATAAGGTGAAGATTCCAGATCTCCATCTGAGCTTTCATTTCCTCAAAGACAGAGCAGGATACCCAGGGCTCGGTTTACACCTATCACCCTTTCTAGCCCCTGGGGGGGTCATAGGCAGGCTGGGGGGGGGACGCATATTAATGTTAAAAAACCTCATAAAGAGACATCTTCATTCCACGGGACCTTTAAGTTTTGTCTTCAAGCTTTTTGAGTGTTGTGTATTGATGATCTGCTCTAGCTTTTCCACTGTTTTAGACACAGATATGGAGATTAAAACGATCCAAAGTGATGTAAAAAAGACACAAAACTACCTCAAAGAGACACAAACTACCGCAAAGAGACACAAACTGACTACAAAGAGACACAAACTACCTCAAAGAGACACAAACTGACTACAAAGAGACACAAACTACCACAAAGAGACACAAACTACCGCAAAGAGACACAAACTACCACAAAGAGACACAAACTACCGCAAAGAGACACAAACTACCACAAAGAGACACAAACTGACTACAAAGAGCCTTAACAAAATGTTTGAGGATAGAAGATCTGATTTATTGATTGGTTGATTGGTTGATTGTAAATCTCTTTCAGGTTAATTTGTGATTTTGTGATTATTAAATTAAACTGACTTAATTAACTTGAAGTCCATGTTTTTTAAATGAAGTTGTGAATGAGATCAGAGACTCACCAGTGATGACGTTGGTCAGGAAAGGTGATATTCTGTAAAGTTCTTCTTGTCAATCCCCATGTGCAAACACCACCAGCATGTTGGTGCATCACTTAATGCCGTCTGACTTCCTGTCTGTGGCCCAATGGTTCCTACCAAGTCAATCTTTGAATCAGTTTCTCAGTTAGCGGTTCAAAAAACAACCAAATAATTTAAAAACACAGCAGAACGAGTAGCACACAACCAACAGATTAGGTCTATTTAAAGAGACTTCAGATACAGTATTAGGGGACCACTAAGGTTTATATAAAAGACTTCAGATACAGTATTAGGGACCACTAAGGTCTATATAAAGAGACTTCAGATACAGTATTAGGGGACCACTAAGGTCTATATAAAGAGACTTCAGATACAGTATTAGGGACCACTAAGGTCTATATAAAAGAGACTTCAGATACAGTATTAGGGACCACTAAGGTCTATATATTGGTGCTTTTCCATTGCGTGGTATCTACTCTACTCGCCTCGACTCTACTCGCCTTTTTTGGTTTTCCATTACGAAAAAAAGTCCCTGGGACCTGCTACCAGGTACTTTTTTTCGTACTACCTCAGTCGAGGTTCTAAGCGAGCTGATGCTATACCAAAAGGTGACGTGGAAACCTGCAGACTGCTGATTGGTCGGAGAGAATCGTCACTTTTCACTGCGTCATCAGCAAACAAGAGTGCGGAGTGTGTGTACAACAAACGCGCCATTTTTAAAAAATTCTAGCCAGCCACTAGTGTATCTACTCTCTGCACTATTCAAAATTCAACATGGAAAGCCGCAAAACCACACCGTGGTCAACCGAGGAGGTCAAGACGTTTTTGTTTCTGGTTGCGGATGAGCGGATCCAGCGAGAGCTAGATGGGGCAACACGAAATGAGAAAGTGTACAAACAGGTCGCCGACCTAATGTCCTCTCATGGCTACAGTCGCACTTTTCAGCAGTGCAGGGAGAAGCTGAAAAAGCTTAAAAGCGATTATCGTGCCATCAAGGACCACAACGGCCGGAGTGGTTCCAATAGAAAACAATGGAAGTGGTTTGACCAAATGGAAGCGATATACGGAAAAAGACCGTCGAGCAAGGGGAGGGAGTGCGGACTCGACTCAGCCACCACTCTGTTGGAGTCCATGTGTGAGGATGGTAAGTGTTTTTAAACTTTAACGTCTGTAGGCACACTGCTTGAACGTTTTGTTGAAGTTAGTTAGCTATTGTTAAGCTCACCTAACAACCATGATAGTTTAGGCTACTCGTAAACTTGTGTAAAACATTAGCAGATAACAATAAGCTAATGCTATCACTGCTAGCTCTAGCTTGCTGCTAGTGCTAACGTTCTTTCCCAGTGAGCTTGAGATGAAAACGTTTGTAATAATACAGCCTGCAGTTACACATTGCAACATGAGGTTTAACAGGCAACTGATCTTTCTATTCAAGATTCCCTTTCGACAATCTTGGAGCATTCTGTGACTCCTATCGATGACTCTTGGGAACCGGCGACTCCAGCACGGGCAGGAGAAGCGTCGACCCCGGCGAATCCAGCACGGGCAGCACCTTCGTCACCTGAAACACCGGCTACCGGTTAGTATATAATGGTTGAAAACCTGAGAGGAACGTGACTTTTGACACGTGAAATATAATGTTGTGCAGTCAAATGGACATGGCACATAAAGCACCAAAGATACTTGCATAAATATGCACGATAGACACAGTATTAAGAGAACTATTGTGCGCCTGTGTTGTTTTTACTTGTGTGGGGAAAGAACGCAGTGACCTCACATGTAAAACTGAAGTTCATGAAGATGTGATGTCTGAAGATATCCTAGACATGCTGATTTAACTTTCTGTGGGCAAAGGCAACCGGTTTAGCATAATATTGACAGAAAAAGTCAATTCTTCTAGTCTTTAGTCTGGGAGTCTATTCACTGTGCTTAAATTAATATACTTGCATATTTGAGTTTTTGCAAGCTCCATTATGAATGCAATTTTTCTCTTTTTTTTAAAATTCAGGCCGGAGGAGGAAACATCCTAGGGAGCAGGAGCACCTGGCTCTCCTGAGGGACATGCATGAGTCTGATCAGGAGCAGCGGGAGCGCCATTTCCAGATGGTGTTTGATGATGCAGCCCAGGCAAGAAAGCAGGAAGCAGCCTTGAGGAGGGAAGAAATAGCAGCGACTGCAGCCTTTAATCAGGCCTTCCTTGGAACTCTGAGCCAGCTTGTGCAGGCCATGCACAGCAAGCGGGACCCTGTTCCTCCACCCCTGGACTAGACTTTGTCCCACACACTGTGCAATATTTAAAATCATGACACTGCTGCTACTTCTCTTTTGTATGTATAGAGTATTTTAGAACTGTGCACCTTACCACCCCACCCTTTTTCTTTGTACTATTCACTTATATATTTGGCACTAAAAGAGTTGCTTTTAATCTGGACACTTTATTTTTCCATATGTACATAATATTTGTTCTCTGCATTCTTGCACATTTTGTTAAATAAACATTTTTTAAGTAATTGCATGTTTCTTTCATTGTGGTTTTAGATTAAGGACTTTTGCATGTCAACAAAACCAGACAATATATAGGAGAAAAGTTTTTATTTAGTTAAATAGCGCATCAGACCCTCACGTACATCCCTGCCTTCTTCCTCTGCACCCTGAGCCAGTGTCACCACTGGCTCTGCTGGCCCAGATGGATCCCAGTCATTGTCATAGGCCTCTCCATGACGTTCACAAAGATTATGCAAAGCACAGCAGGTCAGAACCATACATTTCACCAGTTGTACATCACAGTCATTTCTTTTCATAAGGCAACGCCACCTTCCCTTCAGTCTACCAAAAGCATTTTCAACAACAACCCGTGCCCTGCAGATTTTCTTGTTGTACATCTGCTGTTCTGCTGAGAGGCGTCCAGTGTCATTGAATGGCTTTAAGAGCCAGTTCTGCAAGGGATAGGCAGAATCCCCCAGGATGTAGTAGCCAGCATTAACCCCACCAATATTCCTGGTGGAAGCAGGAAAGAAGTTGCCACGGCTCGCCAACTCCCACAATTGGGACAGTCTCAAAACACGAGCATCATGGATGCTGCCAGGCAGTCCTGCAAACACGTTCCAGAACAGTCCATTTCCATCAACAACACCTTGAAGGATGATGGAGTGCCAACCTTTACGGTTGAAATACTCGCAGTGGTACTCTTGTGGTGCTATGATGGGGATGTGTGATCCATCAATGGCACCAACACACTGCGGGATCCCCCATCTGCTCTCAGTGTAGGCAGCCATTTCTGCAAACTTTTCCTGGTCTGGGAAACAAATTAGTTCTGGCACCAACAACATCTCTGCAGCAGCAACAAAGTCTTGAAGACACCGGCAAACAGTTGTGACGCTTACTCCGAAAAGATGGCCAACAGTTCTGTATTCGGAGCCGGTCGCAAGCTTCCACAATGCCACGGCCACTCTCTTCTTCAGCGGCACACATTTGCGGAAGGTTGTGTCCTGTCTCTCCATCACTGGACGCATTTTGTTGCATAGGTAGTTAAATGTTTCTTCGGACATTCTGAAGTTCTGAACCCACTGAGCGTGTGTAAAACCCGGAACAATCACATCCCACCACTCGGCAGATCGGTTGAACGCCCAAACAGACGGTCTGCGGCGGCGAATTTGCAAAGCGTGAATTATCTGAAACACAAACAGTAGACAGCATACTTATTTTAACGTGTAAAGTGTTAAAAATGTTTATGTACTTTATATATTGTATAGTAAATACTGACTGTGACCCTGAACACATGCAAATGTTAGCTAACGTTACCAGGAAACTTAACTTACCCTTTGGTGTCGGCGAACATTACACATGTCGTCGTAACTCAGTAGGAATTCCAAAACTTTTCTGTTTTTTTCAGCAGTGATTTTCTTTGCTGCCGTTAGCTTCTTTTGAAACAAAAATTTTCTTCTTGCTGTGGCAAGTAGCCACATGCCGAGAAACAAAAACAACACACCTTCGACGTGCTCCATTGTCTGTCGCGTTACAGAGTAAAAAAAGAAGGTGTGTAGCTGTTGTGAGTCGCGTTGAAAATGACGTCATGGCAGTTTCCGGGTGCGTAGCTATGGTGACCAGCCACGCTGAGGCGGTACTCAATCTGCAATGGAAAACCGACCGAAAATGGGCCGAACCGAGTAAAGCCGAGTCAAGCCGTGTCGAGCCGAGTTGTTACCATCAATGGAAAAACGCCATAAAAGAGACTTCAGATACAGTGTTAGGGACCACTAAGGTCTATATAAAAGAGACTTCAGATACAGTGTTAGGGACCACTAAGGTCTATATAAAAGAGACTTCAGATACAGTATTAGGGACCACTAAGGTCTATATAAAGAGACTTCAGATACAGTATTAGGGGACCACTAAGGTTTATATAAAAGACTTCAGATACAGTATTAGGGACCACTAAGGTCTATATAAAGAGACTTCAGATACAGTATTAGGGGACCACTAAGGTCTATATAAAGAGACTTCAGATACAGTATTAGGGACCACTAAGGTCTATATAAAAGAGACTTCAGATACAGTATTAGGGACCACTAAGGTCTATATAAAAGAGACTTCAGATACAGTGTTAGGGACCACTAAGGTCTATATAAAAGAGACTTCAGATACAGTATTAGGGACCACTAAGGTCTATATAAAAGAGACTTCAGATACAGTATTAGGGGACCACTAAGGTCTATATAAAAGAGACTTCAGATACAGTATTAGGGGACCACTAAGGTCTATATAAAAGAGACTTCAGATACAGTATTAAGGGACCACTAAGGTCTAAGTAAAAGAGACTTCAGTGTTGGTTTGTTGTTGAAGAGACTCCGTGTTCCTCTCTCCTCCAGAGACGCTGTATTTCTTTGGAGACAACAACTTCACAGAGTGGCAGAGTCTGTTTGAGCAGTACGAGTCTCCGCCCTACGTCCTGCCTCACACCAGCGGAGCGTACAGCTTCGGGATCGCAGGTCAGAGACTTCAACTGCAAACTTGTCAAGGGCGCAAAAGGTGACAACTCTGAGTAGAACTGGCCGGCGAGGCTAGCTAGCTAGCACCGCCGGCAGGCACAATGCTGGGGTAACTGAGGAGGACAGGATCGATAGAGTGACTAAAAGGGCTGGGAAAATGGTGGGAAAGTTAAATACAGCGGATCAGGGATCAGGTATATGATGATCGTCTGGTAAAAATGACACCCGGGTCCCCCTCTTCATGGTAATCTGACTGGTAGGGTTATGGAGCGTAGTGGTAGACTAAGACCTCCTGTGGTAGTCTGACTGGTAGGGTTATGGAGCGTAGTGGTAGACTAAGACCTCCTGTGGTAGTCTGACTGGTAGGGTTATGGAGCGTAGCGGTAGGCTAAGACCTCCTGTGGTAGTCTGACTGGTAGGGTGATGGAGCGTAGTGGTAGACTAAGACCTCCTGTGGTAGTCTGACTGGTAGGGTTATGGAGCGTAGTGGTAGACTAAGACCTCCTGTGGTAGTCTGACTGGTAGGGTTATGGAGCGTAGTGGTAGACTAAGACCTCCTGTGGTAGTCTGACTGGTAGGGTTATGGAGCGTAGTGGTAGACTAAGACCTCCTGTGGTAGTCTAACTGGTAGGGTGATGGAGCGTAGTGTTAGACTAAGACCTCCTGTGGTAGTCTGACTGGTAGGGTTATAGAGCGTAGTGGTAGACTAAGACCTCCTGTGGTAATCTGACTGGTAGGGTTATAGAGCGTAGTGGTAGACTAAGACCTCCTGTGGTAGTCTGACTGGTAGGGTTATGGAGCGTAGTGGTAGACTAAGACCTCCTGTGGTAATCTGACTGGTAGGGTTATAGAGCGTAGTGGTAGACTAAGACCTCCTGTGGTAGTCTGACTGGTAGGGTTATGGAGCGTAGTGGTAGACTAAGACCTCCTGTGGTAGTCTAACTGGTAGGGTGATGGAGCGTAGTGTTAGACTAAGACCTCCTGTGGTAGTCTGACTGGTAGGGTGATGGAGCGTAGTGGTAGACTAAGACCTCTTTGCGTCTGAAATGTTTTGTTGAACAAGCTGCCGCGACTGTTTTTAGTGTTTTTGTGACTCAAGTGGATCAGCCCTTCAGTTCTCTGTGTTGTGTTCAGGTCCGGGAACGGGAGTCCCCTTCCACTGGCACGGCCCCGGCTACTCCGAAGTCATCTACGGAAGAAAGGTGATCCATTTCACCCCGAGCTGTGACTTGTGATCCTGAAACCTGTCTCAGCTTTATAGGGAAGCCCTGAAAGGCCACGTGGAAAAACAGGTTTTTATCTCCTGCGTAGAAGAAAGTTTTACGCGACTGTTTTACGAGCATAACAGCGAAATGCTAAACATGCTAAAAGTAAAGTTTTATCTTAGTAAGCAAAGTCCAGCCAAACTCAGCTGGTTGCTGAGGCAACTAGTCTTTTTTCCCTTTGCAAATGACATAATCCGACTACACATGACCTACTAAAGGTCCCATGGCATGAAAATGTCCCTTTATGAGGTTTTTTAACATTAATATGAGTTCCCCCAGCCTCCACCTTGCCCCCCTCCCCCTCTAGTGGCTGTAATTCTGCACCAAGGCTGAATTTTGGGAAATAGTCTTCAGGTCTATATAAAGAGACTTTAGATGCAGTATTAGGGTACCACTAAGGTCTATATAAAAGAGACTTCAGATACAGTATTAGGGACCACTAAGGTCTATATAAAAGAGACTTCAGATACAGTATTAGGGACCACTAAGGTCTATATAAAAGAGACTTCAGATACAGTATTAGGGGACCACTAAGGCCTATATAAAAGAGACTTCAGATACAGTATTAGGGACCACTAAGGTCTATATAAAAGAGACTTCAGAGCCAGTATTAGGGACCACTAAGGTCTATATAAAAGAGACTTCAGATACAGTATTAGGGACCACTACGGTCTATATAAAAGACTTCAGATACAGTATTAGGGACCACTAAGGTCTATATAAAAGAGACTTCAGATACAGTAATCGGGACCACTAAGGTCTATATAAAAGTATCCAGTAAGCACCATGCCATGGGACCTTTAATCAGAATCTGAATCAGCCATGTGGACCAGACTGCTGGTTCGTCTCAGTGAGCAGCCGATAACAAGGCTGTCCTATTGCGTTCAGAGGGAATTTGAAAGACAACCGTTTGTCCCGCCCCTCGGATAGAGCCCTGCCAATGGGGAGCTTCCAGACCCAACATCTGGATGTGGGTCTGGCTCGTAAGGCTACTTCAGCACAGTGTTCTCGCCCTCAGAACCCGAACTCAGAAGAACTAAGACCACCTGGCCTTCCAGGGCTTCCATAGCTTCAGCTTCCTGTAGTGAACGATGGGTTTGTGTTCCCGCAGCGGTGGTTCCTCTACCCGCCTGACAAGGAGCCGCACTTCCACCCGAACCGCACCACCCTGTCCTGGCTGACGGAGACGTACCCCCAGCTGCCCCAGGACGAGGCTCCGCTGGAGTGCACCATCAGACCAGGAGAGGTGAACCCACTCAGCGGAGTTCCTTCATCTCTGTGAAACGTGAACAGACAAACAATCGCCATAGAACTTCCTTTTATCATCCGCTGCAACAGTCAGTCATTAACGGAGGAGGAACATAAATTAACTAGTGTAAAGGAGATTTTCTTCAGGGCTGAACTACGTGGTATTGTATCGGGGGGTAAACTCCAGTACTGTCAGAGACCGAGACCAGTATTTTAGGGGGTATCGGAAGCTTTTCTGATACTGGTATCGGTATGATAAGAACTGGCTTTCACCAAGAACTGACTTCAGTTAAGGTCTAAATAAAAGAGACTTCAGATACAGTATTAGGGACCACTAAGGTCTATATAAAAGAGACTTCAGATACAGTATTAGGGACCACTAAGGTCTATATAACAGAGACTTCAGATACAGTATTAGGGGACCACTAAGGTCTATATAAAAGAGACTTCAGATACAGTATTAGGGGACCACTAAGGTCTATATAAAAGAGACTTCAGATACAGTATTAGGGGACCACTAAGGTCTATATAAAAGAGACTTCAGATACAGTATTAGGGGACCACTAAGGTCTATATAAAGAGACTTCAGATACAGTATTAGGGACCACTAAGGTCTATATAAAGAGACTTCAGATACAGTATTAGGGGACCACTAAGGTCTATATAAAAGAGACTTCAGATACAGTATTAGGGGACCACTAAGGTCTATATAAAAGAGACTTCAGATACAGTATTAGGGACCACTAAGGTCTATATAAAAGAGACTTCAGATACAGTATTAGGGGACCACTAAGGTCTATATAAAAGAGACTTCAGATACAGTATTAGGGGACCACTAAGGTCTATATAAAAGCACCATATCATGGGACCTTTAAGGTTCTTTAACATTAGTTTGAACTCACATCTTCCGCGTGTTTGTCAGATTTCCCAGAAGTCCGAGTGTTGTGGTTCTCTCCATCAGGTGCTGTATTTCCCTGACCGCTGGTGGCACGCCACGCTCAACCTGGACACCAGCGTCTTCATCTCCACCTTCCTGGGCTGAGGACAGACGCTCAACCTGGACACCAGCGTCTTCATCTCCACTTTCCTTGGCTGAGGACAGACGCTCAACCTGGACACCAGCGTCTTCATCTCCACTTTCCTTGGCTGAGGACAGACGCTCAACCTGGACACCAGCGTCTTCATCTCCACCTTCCAACCTGGACACCAGCGTCTTCATCTCCACCTTCCAACCTGGACACCAGCGTCTTCAGCTCCACCTTCCTCGGCTGGGGACAGACGCTCAACCTGGACACCAGCGTCTTCAGCTCCACCTTCCTCGGCTGGGGACAGACGCTCAACAACAACAACACGACTGTACTTCCATCTTTCAGCTTTAATTTCTGGGATCATATTTAAGCCTGAATGACCGTTACATTCCACAAAAGTTTGGTTTTTATTTTTCTCTTTAAGAGGAGAGATAAACACTTTAACTTAGCGATATATCAGCAGGAAACCTCCCCAGTCGATTACTTCCAACAACTAGTTTTCACATTACAGGGTTTCGGAAATGTTATGTTCAGATATGCAAATGAGTAATTATCTTGCTAAACATACACATGCTAATTTGCATACATACATTTCCAGGACAGACATGTGAATGTTGGATTTTCTTGTTTCATTGTGCGGATATAGTATGTGTGTGTGTGTGTGTGTGTGTGTGTGTGTGTGTGTGTGTGTGTGTGTGTGTGTGTGTTGGCCCAAGTCTCCTGTGATGAGGTTAAGGAAGTTTTTTGCTGACTTTTTTGGGGGCTTCATGTCGACCAAAGTGAGACTTAAAGACATTATGAGACATGCAATAATACAGTCAAAGATATTTGAATTTTTCAATGAAATAAAAGCATGTTAATAACCTCTACGTGTTTCTTTGTGTCTGTTAGATAACAGAGCCAAATATAAAAAACATAGCAGTTGCAGAGAAAAAACGTTTGATTATGATACAGTGAGCGTGTCTGTAAAGGCCGCCCCCCCCCATCACCTTTACATCTAAGTAGACGTTGATTTTATATGCGAGGTTTATATAAACAACCCAGCTGCACCGAGTTACATGTCATAGTCTGAAGACAACTTTTACTGGAAACACAAACGGTGTTCAGCTTCATCATTATTATCTGATCAGGACTTGTTATTTTACAAATACGCCACACTACGCCACGCCACGCTAACGTAGGGTGACCAGACGTCCCCGGTTTCTGGGGACAGTCCCCGGTTTTGGTGACCTGTCCCCGGCTGGATCTGTCCCCGGAAATGTCCCCGGTTTTCACTGTGACTGACAGACCCGATACTAGAATGAAAGAAAGAAAACTCTGACCAAACGGAGCCGATCGAGCAGCGCTGCTCAGAGCTCAGAGATGTTTTAGAAAGCCGTATTTTACCATGCTAAAATCACTGATTATTTACATGGAGTCTGGTGGAGATATGCTGCTCTATACACGCTAAAATCACTGATTATTTACATGGAGTCTGGTGGAGATATGCTGCTCTATACACGCTAAAATCACTGATTATTTACATGGAGTCTGGTGGAGATATGCTGCTCTATACACGCTAAAATCACTGATTATTTACATGGAGTCTGGTGGAGATATGCTGCTCTATACACGCTAAAATCACTGATTATTTACATGGAGTCTGGTGGAGATATGCTGCTCTATACACGCTAAAATCACTGATTATTTACATGGAGTCTGGTGGAGATATGCTGCTCTATACACGCTAAAATCACTGATTATTTACATGGAGTCTGGTGGAGATATGCTGCTCTATACACGCTAAAATCACTGATTATTTACATGGAGTCTGGTGGACTTTTATGTTTTAAAAAATGATCTTAATCTTTAACAGAAAGGTCAGCCTCCTTAGAAATCCTTTCCATAATGTTATCAGACACTTAGAATATTAATCTGAGTCTGTCAGCAGCAAAACGAGCACTTTATGAACGTAAATACAAGCTGGACAATTATCCCATTAACTTCCATTGTAGCTTGTTTCTCTGCTGCCGACTGCAGCGATCTCGTTTCATACTGCATCAATGTCAAAGGAACATCTTTCCTCAATAGTTTATATTGTATCCGATACTCAATGAGCTGCTGTAGAAACAAGCCTGAAGCAATAAAGCAAAAGCTGTCAGATAAATGTAGTTCAGTGACATTACACCTTATGAAATATTAGGACTTTTTATCTTGAAATATTAGGACATTTTATCTTGAAACATTCCCCTCTGAGGTGTAGTGGAGTTTGGGGGGACAGCTCTAGGTCTAGTGTCCCCGTTTTAAGTTTTACAGATAAAAACATGACGTGTTTTGGAGGTATTTACGCTTCTGATCTGAAAATGTCCCCGGATTTTGTCTGAGGAATCTGGTCACCTTACGATCTGAAAAGCTTTTAGCAGCTTATTGGGGGTTCCCCATTTCATACGGCCTGCATATGATCATTGTACCTCATGGAATTGTGTTTAAATGTACAATGAGGACGTGTGAAAATAAACCTGAAACCTGAACCTGATGGGCGGCACAAAATAGGCAACACACAGGCCAAAACCCCAAAAAACAGTGATATGGAAATGTCAGAGGAGAAAACACTGGCGTTAGCATTGTTGTCGGGTTGTTTCCGTAACATCTGATGACTCATCGGGGTCATTTTAGGATTTAAGACAGTACATATATTACATATTCCTCCTGTACAGTTAGCTTGCTCCGGCGGCTGCAGGACACACGTCTTCCAACAGACCCTCTGAAACTTCCTCTCCTCTCATTGGTCAGTAGTCCTCCACCCATCCGTTCTCCAAAATAAAAGCATCGATGACTTCCTTCATGGCCAGGTTTGGGATGAGCTGATCTTGGGTCAGAGGAGAGCGCGTCACCGGGTCAAAATGGCCGACTCGCTGCAACAGAACAACACACACATCTTTTTTTATTTATATTTATATATATTTCAGGGGTTTTCCTGCCATTTTAAAGCTTTAGTGCATAACTTTTTGATTTTAATGAACGTCTGTTACATTCAAGCCGTTGCCAAATGAGTTGCTATGAAGCGGATTAGTAAAACTAGTAAGGTGGTGTTAGTGGAAACTAAAAAAAGTCTGAAAAAGGGACGAAAATGTCAAATTTGTGACCCGGGACAACAATACAAGGGTTAAAAAGTGGTAAAGTATGATATATTCAGCGACATATTACGCGTGATAATACAGTGATAATAAAAGACTTTAACAGGAGTATTTTAGCTGTGTTGTTAGTACTTTTACTGCAGTATTTTACCTGCAGGTGCTCTTCAATGTCTTTCCTGTCGTAGGTGACTCCGCTGGGAGTGATGCAGGGCTCTCTCATCAACTCAAAGCTGATCTTTCCACACAGGAAGTCGGGGATCTCTCGCTTCTGTCAAACAAACACATCAACACATTATCCGATATGCCGATATGTATTATATATTATATAAAACAAATCCAGAAACGCGTTACGAAAACATAAACAGATTTCCCTAACATTAGTTATTTGTAGTTATTTATTAGTTCACACTGAAATAATATGATGATAATTTGTTTTATTGACACAACAGAACATCAAAATATACAGACAGACTATGCAACGCCATCACTAACAGGGACGTTGTAGAGCGTCCTCTGGTGGACAGACTATGCAACGCCATCACTAACAGGGACGTTGTAGAGCGTCCTCTGGTGGACAGACTATGCAACGCCATCACTAACAGGGACGTTGTAGAGTGTCCTCTGGTGGACAGACTATGCAACGCCATCACTAACAGGGACGTTGTAGAGCGTCCTCTGGTGGACAGACTATGCAACGCCATCACTAACAGGGACGTTGTAGAGCGTCCTCTGGTGGACAGACTATGCAACGCCATCACTAACAGGGACGTTGTAGAGCGTCCTCTGGTGGACAGACTATGCAACGCCATCACTAACAGGGACGTTGTAGAGCGTCCTCTGGTGGACAGACTATGCAACGCCATCACTAACAGGGACGTTGTAGAGCGTCCTCTGGTGGACAGACTATGCAACGCCATCACTAACAGGGACGTTGTAGAGCGTCCTCTGGTGTAAAATATATAAATAAATATAAAATATAAGCCAATTTTTTAAATGCCTAATATCGTCCGATATATCGGTCGGGCTCTAAAATGTAGATGTAGCAAGTATCTCACTATCCTCATTCCTATTTTAAGATGCTACAGTCTCAGGTTAGAACGGAAGTACCAAGAGTGGTTTCTATGGAGATGATACACGTCTCGTCTCATTGGTGGAAACCGGCAGGTGTCAGAACGCTGCAGGGCTGAACAGGGCTGAACAGGGCTGAACTGGGCTGAACCGGGCTGAACCGGGCTTAAGGTTTTGACTGACCTTCCTTTTCTCGTCCACTTGACAGAACAGCTCCTCCATGTCTGACAGATACTTGTCCTGTAGAAATACACACCTCTTAAAAAGGTAATGATGCTACATATGAAAACAGGTTTTAACGCGTGTTAATAAGACCTACGTGTTTTGTGTGAATCTTGTTTGGATTGTGTTGAATTCTGCTGTCGTTGTCGTCTTCTTTCTGTCTGCTGCCCTCCACTTCTCTGTAGATCACACACACACACACACACACACACACACACAAACATAGACACACACACACAAACCCCCCAACACACACACAAACCCCCCGATACACACACACCCACACAGAGACACACATACAAACCCCCCAACACACACACATACAGACAAATCCACACACACACACACACACACACACACACACACACACACACACACCCCATTACTTTACAGGAACCAGGTAAGATATATTTCCCAGTGACGTGTGTGTTTATGGCTGATTGGACCCATAGACTGTATATACTATATATATATACTGTATATATATATAATAGTAAGGGTCTATAATTTGGGCCTGCCTCTTCTTCTCCGAGAGGATGAGTTTGGTGAGGTAGGCGTGCAGCTCGCTCTCCTGGTTGATCCTCCTCTCCTCCATGTTGTTCCAACGCTGCTTCTTAGCAATCCGCAGCGCGCTGGGGATGTCGTCGCCAAAGTTCAGACGCTGCTCTTTCGCCAGGTTATAGGCTGGAAAACAAAGATGGATTCATCACTCTTCTTTAATTGTGTGGGGGTATCAACCTGGACCCTATTTTCTTGTGTGTGTGTGTGTGTTTTTAGTTAAAGAGTAAGATCCTTTTAGTTTAACATGAAACAGCCCCAAAATCACCATCACCAAACCCACCAGACTCCATGTAAATAATCACTACTTTTAGCGTGCATAGAGCAGCATATCTCCACCAGACTCCATGTAAATAATCACTATTTTTAGCGTGCATAGAGCAGCATATCTCCACCAGACTCCATGTAAATAATCACTACTTTTAGCATCGTAAAGCACACTTCATTCAAATTGGACAGAATCTAATAAAACTACTGGTGGAGTCTGGTGGAGATATGTTGCTCTATACACGCTAAAAGTAGTGATTATTTACATGGAGTCTGGTGGAGATATGCTGCTCTATACACGCTAAAAGTAGTGATTATTTACATGGAGTCTGGTGGAGATATGCTGCTCTATACACGCTAAAAGTAGTGATTATTTACATGGAGTCTGGTGGGTTTGGTGATGGTGATTTCTGTTTCATGTTAAACTAAAAGGATCTTCCTCTTTAACTAAAAGGTCTACCTCTGTAGGGATCCATCCCATAATGTTGTTACACACTTAGAATAATAATCTGAGTCTGTCAGCAGCAACAACACAACTTTTAGTGGACGCTGACTGATGCTGAACATCTGTTCTGTAGGGTAACATTACAGCTTGTTTCTACCTGATGCTGAACATCTGTCCTGTAGGGTAACATTACAGCTTGTTTCTACCTGATGCTGAACATCTGTCCTGTAGGGTAACATTACAGCTTGTTTCTACCTGATGCTGAACATCTGTCCTGTAGGGTAACATTACAGCTTGTTTCTACCTGATGCTGAACATCTGTCCTGTAGGGTAACATTACAGCTTGTTTCTACCTGATGCTGAACATCTGTCCTGTAGGGTAACATTACAGCTTGTTTCTACCTGATGCTGAACATCTGTCCTGTAGGGTAACATTACAGCTTGTTTCTACCTGATCCTGAACATCTGTCCTGTAGGGTAACATTACAGCTTGTTTCTATCTGATCCTGAACATCTGTTCTGTAGGGTAACATTACAGCTTGTTTCTACCTGATGCTGAACATCTGTCCTGTAGGGTAACATTACAGCTTGTTTCTACCTGATGCTGAACATCTGTCCTGTAGGGTAACATTACAGCTTGTTTCTCCCTGATGCTGAACATCTGTCCTGTAGGGTTACATTACAGCTTGTTTCTCCCTGATGCTGAACATCTGTCCTGTAGGGTTACATTACAGCTTGTTTCTACCTGATGCTGAACATCTGTCCTGTAGGGTTACATTACAGCTTGTTTCTACCTGATGCTGAACATCTGTCCTGTAGGGTAACATTACAGCTTGTTTCTCCCTGATGCTGAACATCTGTCCTGTAGGGTAACATTACAGCTTGTTTCTACCTGATGCTGAACATCTGTCCTGTAGGGTAACATTACAGCTCGTTTCTACCGATGCTGAACATCTGTCCTGTAGGGTAACATTACAGCTTGTTTCTCCCTGATTCTGAACATCTGTCCTGTAGGGTAACATTACAGCTTGTTTCTACCTGATGCTGAACATCTGTCCTGTAGGGTTACATTACAGCTTGTTTCTCCCTGATGCTGAACATCTGTCCTGTAGGGTAACATTACAGCTTGTTTCTCCCTGATGATGAACATCTGTCCTGTAGGGTTACATTACAGCTTGTTTCTACCTGATGCTGAACATCTGTCCTGTAGGGTAACATTACAGCTGGTTTCTACCTGATGCTGAACATCTGTCCTGTAGGGTAACATTACAGCTCGTTTCTACCGATGCTGAACATCTGTCCTGTAGGGTAACATTACAGCTTGTTTCTCCCTGATTCTGAACATCTGTCCTGTAGGGTAACATTACAGCTTGTTTCTACCTGATGCTGAACATCTGTCCTGTAGGGTTACATTACAGCTTGTTTCTCCCTGATGCTGAACATCTGTCCTGTAGGGTAACATTACAGCTTGTTTCTCCCTGATGATGAACATCTGTCCTGTAGGGTAACATTACAGCTTGTTTCTACCTGATGCTGAACATCTGTCCTGTAGGGTAACATACAGCTTGTTTCTACCTGATGCTGAACATCTGTCCTGTAGGGTTACATTACAGCTTGTTTCTACCTGATGCTGAACATCTGTCCTGTAGGGTTACATTACAGCTTGTTTCTCCCTGATGCTGAACATCTGTCCTGTAGGGTAACATTACAGCTTGTTTCTCCCTGATGATGAACATCTGTCCTGTAGGGTTACATTACAGCTTGTTTCTACCTGATGCTGAACATCTGTCCTGTAGGGTAACATTACAGCTGGTTTCTACCTGATGCTGAACATCTGTCCTGTAGGGTAACATTACAGCTCGTTTCTACCGATGCTGAACATCTGTCCTGTAGGGTAACATTACAGCTTGTTTCTCCCTGATTCTGAACATCTGTCCTGTAGGGTAACATTACAGCTTGTTTCTACCTGATGCTGAACATCTGTCCTGTAGGGTTACATTACAGCTTGTTTCTCCCTGATGCTGAACATCTGTCCTGTAGGGTAACATTACAGCTTGTTTCTCCCTGATGATGAACATCTGTCCTGTAGGGTAACATTACAGCTCGTTTCTACCGATGCTGAACATCTGTCCTGTAGGGTAACATTACAGCTTGTTTCTCCCTGATTCTGAACATCTGTCCTGTAGGGTAACATTACAGCTTGTTTCTACCTGATGCTGAACATCTGTCCTGTAGGGTTACATTACAGCTTGTTTCTCCCTGATGCTGAACATCTGTCCTGTAGGGTAACATTACAGCTTGTTTCTCCCTGATGATGAACATCTGTCCTGTAGGGTTACATTACAGCTTGTTTCTACCTGATGCTGAACATCTGTCCTGTAGGGTAACATTACAGCTGGTTTCTACCTGATGCTGAACATCTGTCCTGTAGGGTAACATTACAGCTCGTTTCTACCGATGCTGAACATCTGTCCTGTAGGGTAACATTACAGCTTGTTTCTCCCTGATTCTGAACATCTGTCCTGTAGGGTAACATTACAGCTTGTTTCTACCTGATGCTGAACATCTGTCCTGTAGGGTTACATTACAGCTTGTTTCTCCCTGATGCTGAACATCTGTCCTGTAGGGTAACATTACAGCTTGTTTCTCCCTGATGATGAACATCTGTCCTTTAGGGTAACATTACAGTAACCCTAACCCTAATGCACTAATGTATGACTAAATAGGAAATACCTAAAAAGGAATACCTGAGAAATACCTGAAATTAGCCTTTAAACCAACTGTTAAGATACTGAGCTGTAAACCTCGTACCTTTCTGCAGGTTGCCGATGGCCTCGTCGTAGCTCTCCATCTCCAGGTGGCACTGACCCATGAAGAAGTGAGCTTTGACCGACTGGCCGTCGAGCTCCAGCGCGTGTCGGCAGTCTGCCAGAGCTTTGTCGTGCTGCTGCAGCTTCACGTAGCACAGCGCTCGGTTGGTGTAGTACGCCGGGACAGACGGACTGTGGCTCTGAGAGATGAGACACACATCCAGCCTTTTACCTGCAGGCACTCAGAGAATCTGCCAAAATACAGACTCACCGTCACTGGCCGGTGTGAGGAGAGGGCAGAGTTGAGTCGCGCATGCGTCACATTGCGACAAGTAGCCTCCAAGATGCTAACGAGAGACTTCTCGAGAGAGAAGAGTCTCGCAGCGGTGCCGGGGGGCAATAAAAGACAAGATGCATCTGCATCGTCATAGCGACGTGTTAATAGCGTCGTTGTTTTCTTATTATAGTAATATATGTAATATTACGCTATCAGCTGGAACATGAGCTCTATTACAACATGTCCCATATTGATCATGTGATGTTGTCCCAAAGTGATCATGTGATGGAGACGGGATCCATTTTGTCTAGAAACACTTTGTTGTTGTTGAATGTTGTGATTCAGTCTAAATGAATGGAAACACCTTAAAATGTCTCCAACCAATCCGATATACCAGTCTGACCCTAAAACAGCGTCATGTGACGTCATCACCAGGTTTTTATTGGCTTTAAAGCCGATGGATGGAAACACACTTTCACCAGATTTATTCACATGAGTTTTTTAACCGAACTTCAGATAATTTGATGAGTGGATGGAAACTTAGAGCCATGCTTGCTCTGCTTCACTCACTATGGCTTTGCCGTAGCAGGCGGCAGCCTCCAGGTACTTGCGGTTCAGGAAGAGGCGGTTGCCCTGCTCCTTCAGCTCCTGGGCCGACACCGAGGAGATTTTCTCGGGGCTTTCTGGCATTTTGTCCCCCAGACTCGCTGCACCGCCGGCGGTTGCCCCCTCGCTTTGCTTCCCTATCCTGACGCTCAGGTCCGACGCACCGGGACGGACGCTGAGAGGACGAGAACACAGACAGAGATCATTTAACCCATGTGTTGTCCTTGGGTCAAATTTGACCCGTTTTCAGTTCTTTTTTTTTTTTATGACAGAAAAAATGGGCCATCAAAATAAGCGCTGAAAATGTCAACAATAAAAATATTTTAAAAAACTTAAATTTAAACATAAAAAAGCACCCATAACATTGAAAAAGTGACAAAAATGTCGTAAAAAGAGATAATAATGTTGAAAAAAGTGACCAAAACGTTTTTTTTTCATGGTTGACGGGAAGACAACACACGTTCAGAAGCATTCAGATCCATTACTTAACCCTCATGTTGTCCTCGTGGACTGGCAGCTGGAGTTTACCTCCGGGGCACTGCCAAGGTGCTCTTGAGCAAGGCACCGGACCCCCAACTGCTCAGGGCCCCCCCCCCCACACACACTCTGACATCTCTCTATTAGCATGTATAGGACCTGAGCATGTGTGTGTAGTTCAGGCCTGTGTGTAATAACAACAGAGTGTAAATTGTAATTTCACTATTAAAATGTTAATTATTAAATTAAAAAATCATTGATGTGCCTGTTATCCATCTTTCTAATTAAGTTATGTAACCAGCCTTTCTGAGAAGCTTTATTCCAGATTTTAAACTAAATGATTCAGGTGATCCAGACCTTCAGGTGAGGGAAGAGGGTTTTGGGAGGTGGGTGTGGCTCATCCACCGGTACCGACCCGTGCTGCCTCCTCAGGGCCGAATTTGAGCCGTGAAGATGGACCGAATTCAGTATTACTGCCCCACCACGGCGGGGGTCTGATGCGGACCGGATGCCCCACACATTCACGGCTGGCTGACTTATTGAATATTAAAAGCCTGAAAAAGATCGATGACTCTGGCAGCACTCACCGGCGTTACTGCGTAGCCTCGATCAGCTGGGTGTGTTACGGATTCTCACGGTTGGTGTCTGCCGACATTAGAGACACAACAAAAACACACCGACATGTTTTATATTAACTAGATTTGAGCTTTCCGTCCGGTGGGAATCACTGCTAACGTGTAGCTAACGTGTAGCTAACCTTAGCTAGCTACCGCTTTGATACCGAAGCAGCTGCTGTTATGAAGCTATAAAACCATTGTGTTTAACATTATTTCACGGAACAAAATTAACTAATGTGACACACAGAGACATAATTAATAACATAAGACTCACGTGACGTTACAGTTTCACCACGCGGAACCGAAATATGAAGAATTAACGGTTTCTTGTGATGTGGCTAGCTAGCTAGCTAGGTGGCTAACTACCTTGCTACAAGTAGGTTGTCTTGCCAACAGATGTTTTGGTTTTGATCTGTGACGTAACCGCGTCGACGTGAGACACGCCCTACGTCAGGCCAACGGTGAAAATAATATAAATATAAATAGTCGTTTTTATTTTTTTTTGTTATGGAAAGAATAAAATAAGTTGTTTAAAATAAAATAAAATAAAAAATAAAAATATGTATAAATAAATGAGTTTGTTTCTAAATAAATAAAATATTAAGGCATTTGTTTAAAAATATATCAGGCCAATGGTGAAAATATAGACGTTTTTATTTTTTTTATTATGGAAAGAATAAAATAAGTTTTTTAAAATAAAATAAAATAAAAAATAAAAATATGTATAAATAAATGAGTTTGTTTCTAAATAAATAAATTAAGGCATTTGTTTAAAAATATATACAAGGTTATAATAAAATATACTTTAATTTAAAAAAATAAAAAAAGAATACAATATAAATAAATACGTTTGTTTCCAAAAATGTATAAATAATATTTTTTAAAAATAAAGAAATACACAACATAAAATATAAATGCAATGGTATAATAAAAATGAGCAAAAATAAAAAATAAAATATAAAAATAAAAATAATTTCAATAAATAAGTTTGTTTCCAAAAAAAGTTTTTTTACAATAAATACAACACAATAACCACATCAGAATACACAGAAATATAACAGATGAGCCAAAGATAAAGAGATATATGTTTTAATTCATTAAGCATCATAACAGCTTTCAAACATTTGCATAGTTCATACGTCTCTAACAATAATAATGTTTGGGAATAATAAGCACAAAATATCTTTTCTCTACCGTGCAATTTTTAAAACACGAGGAGAGTCCAGCATATTTAAAGTTCATAAAGTGCTAATGCTTTCACACAGCCAGTCTCACATCAAAAACTTTATTTAAACATCCTGCGTGAAGAACACTGAGGAGAATTAATACTGAGAATATTCTTGGCATCCAGTTCAGACACAACTAACTAAAGTTACTAACTAACTAACTAACTAAAGTTACTAACTAACTAACTAACTAAAGTTACTAACTAACTAACTAACTAAAGTTACTAACTAACTAACTAACTAAAGTTACTAACTAACTAACTAACTTCTATTCATCTACCACCAGTGCAATTAGGACAGCATGTTCATAAATGTGCATTGTCCTGAATTAATAAAAATAAATAAAAATAAAATAAATATATTTCTGGAATTTATGGTCAATAAACCCCATTTATAGGAAATTATACTTAATGTTTGAGTTAGAAAAGCAGAAATTAGGAATAATTTAGACTAAAATTAAAGGAATGGATGTTGATGATAATCACAGACTGGAATATGTCAACTTTTACTCAATACTATTTCAAAAACACTTCCATTTGTTTTACAATGCTATAAAATTGAATAAGACGCCCCAAAATGAATGAAAGTAGAGATTTGTACTTGGCAAAGAGCGTTGGGTGGAATCAATCATGTTATTTTGGGGAATTAAAAAGAACATTGATATAGGACAACATGAGGACAACATGAGGACAACATGAGGACAACATGAGGACAACATGAGGACAACATGAGGGCAACATGGGGACAACATGAGGGCAACATGGGGACAACATGGGGACAACATGAGGGCAACATGGGGACAACATGGGGACAACATGAGGACAACATGAGGACAACATGGGGACAACATGAGGATGACATGAGGACAACATGAGGGCAACATGAGGACAACATGAGGGCAACATGAGGACAACATGAAGACAACATGGGGACAACATGGGGACAACATGAGGGCAACATGAGGACAACATGAGGGCAACATGAGGGCAAGATGAGGGCAACATGAGGACAACATGAAGACAACAAGAGGACAACATGAAGACAACATGAGGACAACATGAGGGCAACATGAGGGCAACATGAGGGCAACATGAGGACAACATGAGGACAACATGAGGACAACAGGAGGGCAACAGGAGGGCAACATAAGGACAACATGGGGACAACATGAGGGCAACATGAGGACAACATGAGGACAACATGGGGACAACATGAAGACAACATGAGGACAACATGAGGACAACATGAGGGTTAAAGAAGCTGCCTCCGTGTTGACATGTGTTTGGTGTGAACCAGTTCTTGAGTCCCCATCAGAGGGGGCGCGGCTGATGCAGACCTGCTGTCTCCGGGCTCAGGGCAGGACTGTGTGTTGCCTTCAGGGGACTCCAGTTCCCCAGAGAAGCCTGGACGGCCTTACGATGAGCCAGCCGGTGTGTGATGGAGAACCCGGCGTTTCCCTCCAGCTGGGACAAAACCACCAGCACCTGCCTGAGAGAGAGAGGAGCCTTCTTCACATCCAACATATTAATATATACACAGTATATATATATGGAGAAATATACACTCACCTAAAGGATTATTAGGAACACCTGTTCAATTTCTCATTAATGCAATTATCTAATCAGCCAATCACATGGCAGTAGCTTCAATGCATTTAGGGGTGTGGTCCAGGCCATCTCCTGAACTCCAAACTGAATGTCAGAATGGGAAAGAAAGGGGATTTAAGACATTTGGAGCGTGGCATGGTTGTTGGTGCCAGACGGGCCGGTCTGAGTATTTCACAATCTGCTCAGTTACTGGGATTTACACGCACAACCATTTCTAGGGTTTACAAAGAATGGTGTGACAAGGGAAAAACACCCAGCATGCAGCAGTCCTGGGGGGGGGAATGCCTTGTTGATGCTAGAGTTCAGAGGAGAATGGGCCGACTGATTCAAGCTGATAGAAGAGCAACTTTGACTGAAATAACCACTCGTTACAACCGAGGTGCAGCAAAGCATTTGTGAAGCCACAACACGCACAACCTTGAGGCGGATGGTCTACAACAGCAGAAGACCCCCCCGGGTACCACTCATCTCCACTACAAATAGGAACAAGAGGGTACAATCTGCAAGAGCTCACCAAACTTGGACAGTTGAACACTGGAAAGATGTCCTGGTCTGATGAGTCTGATTTCTGTTGAGACCTTCAGATGGTAGAGTCAGAATGAGAACATGGATCCATCATGCCTTGTTACCACTGTTCAGGCTGGTGGTAGTGGTGTAATGGTGTGGGGGAGGTTTTCTTGGCACACTTTAGGCCCCTTAGTGCCAATTGGGCATGGTTAAAATGCCCCGGCCTACCTGAGCATTGTTTCTGACCATGTCCATCCCTTTATGGCCCCATGTCCCCGTCCTCTGATGGCTACTTCCAGCAGGATAATGCACCATGTCACAAAGCTCACATCATTTACAATTGGTTTCTTGAACATGACGATGAGTTCACTGGACTAAAATGCCCCCCCCAGTCACCAGATCTCAACCCAATAGAGCATCTTTGGGATGTGGTGGAACGGGAGCTTCGTGCCCTGGATGTGCATCCCACAAATCTCCATCAACTGCAAGATGCTATCCTCTCAATATGGGCCGACATCTCTAAAGAATGCTTTCAGCACCTTGTTGAATCAATGCCACGTAGAATTAAGGCAGTTCTGAAGGAGAAAGGGGGTCAAACACAGTCTTAGTATGGTGTTCCTAATAATCTTTTAGGTGAGTGTATGTGTGTGTGTGTGTATATATATATATATATATATATAGTTGTATATTTGTTGTGTAACCGATGAGTGTGTCCTTATTAACTGAAGCTGAGGTAAGTAAAGAGGTGTGTAGTTGTGTGTTTGTTGTGTAACAGGTGTGAGAGGTGTGTAGTTGTGTATTTGTTGTGTAACAGGTGTGAGAGGTGTGTAGTTGTGTGTTTGTTGTGTAACAGGTGTGAGAGGTGTGTAGTTGTGTATTTGTTGTGTAACAGGTGTGAGAGGTGTGTAGTTGTGTATTTGTTGTGTAACAGGTGTGAGAGGTGTGTAGTTGTGTATTTGTTGTGTAACAGGTGTGAGAGGTGTGTAGTTGTGTATTTGTTGTGTAACAGGTGTGAGAGGTGTGTAGTTGTGTATTTGTTGTGTAACAGGTGTGAGAGGTGTGTAGTTGTGTATGTTGTGTAGTGTGTAGTGTGTAACAGGTGTGAGAGGTGTGTAGTTGTGTATTTGTTGTGTAACAGGTGTGAGAGGTGTGTAGTTGTGTATTTGTTGTGTAACAGGTGTGAGAGGTGTGTAGTTGTGTATTTGTTGTGTAACAGGTGTGAGAGGTGTGTAGTTGTGTATTTGTGGTGTAACAGGTGTGAGAGGTGTGTAGTTGTGTATTTGTTGTGTAACAGGTGTGAGAGGTGTGTAGTTGTGTATTTGTGGTGCAGGTGTGAGAGGTGTGTAGCTGTGTATTTGTGGTGTAACAGGTGTGAGAGGTGTGTAGTTGTGTATTTGTTGTGTAACAGGTGTGAGAGGTGTGTAGTTGTGTATTTGTTGTGTAACAGGTGTGAGAGGTGTGTAGTTGTGTATTTGTTGTGTAACAGGTGTGTAGTTGTGTAGTTGTGTAACAGGTGAGTGGACCTGTGCAGAGGAGGGACGCTGTCCACTGTCTTCAGGCTGCTGCGCGTGGACACCACGTTGAAGCTGTCGCTGCAGTCACATGACACGTGGAGGTGGTGTCTCGGGTGTCTGTTCTCCACCATGACGACGAGCCCCGCCCAGCCGTGCGTCAGGTAGTAACACGTCATCCCCTCTCGACCCTGGGGGGACTCAGAGCCGTTACCATAGTGAAACCGCTTCATTCATCCATTCAAAGCTTTATTTAAACAGAATTAAAAAAACTCAGGTAAATACAGAGACACAGAGACACTTCCAGGTAAACAGAGACTGACGGATGGGCGGACAGACAGACGGACGGACAGACAGACAGATGGACGGAGAGACGGACGGACAAACAGAGAGACAGATGGACGGACAGAGAGACAGATGGACGGACAGAGAGACGGACGGACAAACAGAGAGACAGATGGACGGACAGAGAGACAGATGGACGGACAGACAAACAGACGGACAGACAGACAGATGGACGGAGAAACGGACGGACAAACAGAGAGACAGATGGACGGACAGAGAGACAGATGGACGGACAGAGAGACGGACGGACAAACAGAGAGACAGATGGACGGACAGAGAGACAGATGGACGGACAGACAAACAGACGGACAGACAGACAGATGGACGGAGAGACGGACGGACAAACAGAGAGACAGATGGACGGACAGAGAGACGGACGGACAAACAGAGAGACAGATGGACGGACAGAGAGACAGATGGACGGAGAGATGGAGAGACAGACGAACAAACAGATGGATGGACAGATAGAGAGACAGATGGACGGAGAGTTGGAGAGACAGACGGACAAACAGGCGGACGGACAAACAGAGAGACAGATAGATGGACGGACAGATGGACGGACGGACAAACAGACAGAGAGACAGATGGACAGAGAGATGGAGAGACGGACGGACAAACAGACGGATGGACGGATGCACGGACGGACCAACAGAGCGTTACCTCGTGTCTCTCTCCTCTGGTCTCCGCCAGCTGGATGACGGCGTCGGCGATGACGGTGTTGGAGGCCGAGACCGTCTCCACCATCACCAGCCGGGAGCTGTAGACGGCCAGCGTGTAACCGGGCTCCTCTGGTCGGCCGCCGCTCG
>CM057251.1:27267210-27272210 GCA_029931835.1 Etheostoma nigrum
AAAAGGGGGTTAAATTTGACCCGAAGACACCAGGAGGGTTAAAAACTAAGAGCTACGTCAGCGTCTCCAGAGCCGTTCCCGGACACCCACCCTGCTTCTTTGGAGCTCAGCATCTTGGCCCAGATGAGGTCCGTGTCGATGGGCTCCTCCTTGGGGTTGGTGGCGCTGACCTGGAGGGCGAGCGACTCGCAGGGGGCCCCGGTCAGCGTGGACAGACCCTCGATGGCGCGACCGGCCTGCAACGCAAAGTAGGAGCCGTGCAGCTTGGCCAGAGCCTTCTCGATCAGAGCCACCCAGAGCTGCTTCCGCTGGGCCTGGAGGGGGGAGAGGGGGGAGAAAGGGTCAGTAGATATGTTTTCACCCACATGTTTTCATCCGAATTAAGTGATATCGAATGAAAAATCCATTTGGAAACAATAACATTTGATGGAATTTCATGAATATCGACTCAAAGGAAATCCGTTCGGTCTCATCTGACTTTATCTTGACGATATTCTTCTTATGCAATAAATGAAATGCGATTAAGTTCTAGGTCATTTTAGGGTTGTGGGACGTCCTGCGGAGTCAATGGAAGACGATCAGACAGAGAGACAAGTCTCAAAAAAGAGTCTTGCAGCGGTGCTGGGGGGGGGGGCAATAAAAGACAAGTTGCATCTGCATCGTCATAGCGATGTGGGAATTGCTGTGTCTCTAAGAGCCAACTCACAGAGGGATGGGGGGTGCTCGGACCATTGACCTTTAATATTAATAAATATACGTCTATGGCTGGGTGCTTATTGGACTTTAACTTATCATTGCACCTTCAATAATGTAGTTGCGGATTTTCCTGCATCCACCATGTGTGATTGTGTGTGTTTATGTGTGTTTGTGTGTGTGTGTGTCAGTCGCGGGGGGGGACGGAGCAGCAAGACAACAGGATTGAAACAGCAACTTTCAGCAGCTTTAGTGAAAAACCATTACAGAGTACATTGATGTTAAAATGTCTCCATGTCGGTGTGTGTGTGTGTGTGTGTGTGTGTGTGTGTATGTGTGTGTGTGTGTGCGCTGCACGTGGGGCTGCTGACATTGTCCCGAGTAATGAAAATGTGATAGGGCTCCCCGGCTGTCAATCAATGTCTTCCAGTGATGATGGCCCCTGATTGGGCCGGGCTTGTAAGCAACTGCTACCCTGCTCACCGATAGTTAAGTGTCTGAATCGCTCAATTCTCATTGGCTACCAGCCAACGTGGCAGGCAGAATCACAGTTATTTAACCAGGTGCTGGTTCTGGTTCTGGTGCTATTGCCAGTTCGGTGCTGGTTCTACTCTCCAGTTCTCTAAGAACCAGCTGGATCTTCCCCAGCCTGAGAGCCAGCAGACCGTTGGTGTCCTCCCCAGACCACGGTGGTTCTGGTGTCCTCCACAGACCACGGTGGTTCTGGTGTCCCATCCATGTCCAAAGCTAACATTAACAGCTCTCTATGGTTAACAGCTGACCGGTGTTTTAAAACGTTGTTTTCGAACGTCATGATAACCCCGCCCCCCCAGCACCTGACGCACCCGGTTCATCTCTAGACCAGCGCTGATTGGTGCAGAGTTGGAACCAGTTTTCTTGGCCCAGAGCCACGTTTATTTGTGTGGAAAAGCAAAGAACCGGTTCGATATCTGGCCCTGACTCCGAACCAGCACCAGGACTACCTTGGTGGAAAAGACATATTGCATTTGGCGGGTGGGCGGGGCTTAATTTCATGACCTGCAACCATCTGCTGCAGAGACTTTCTACAAATCTTTACATTTCCCTCTGTTATTTTGAAGTGAGTCCATGTAGTTTTGTGTGTTTTGAGGAAACTAGAAGCTAAATTATACCTCGTTATGGAACTACGAGTCCAACATTTCACCTGAGAGAAGAGGAGGTGGCCGTTCTCGTCGCACGGCAGCATGTCGTCCACCAGCACCGTGGTCCACGAGCCGTCCTTGCACAGACGCACCTGATAGGCTCCTTCTGCACACAGCGAGCGCGTCAGCATCACCTTCTCCACCAGCTCGGGACGTTCAGCCAGAACAGCCAAGGCACTCAGGAACCTGTTCTCCAAAACATGCAGAGATCCGTTTCACAGCCCTGAAACCATCCAGAGTCCTCTCAGGGTACACATACTCTACTCCCTAGACCTTAGTGGTCCCCTAGTACTGTATCTGAGGTCTCTTTTATATAGACCATAGTGGTCCCTATTACTGTATCTGAAGTCTCTTTTATATAGACCTTAGTGGTCCCCTAATACTGTATCTGAAGTCTCTTTTATATAGACCTTAGTGGTCCCCTAATACTGTATCTGAAGTCTCTTTATATAGACCTTAGTGGTCCCTAATACTGTATCTGAAGTCTCTTTATATAGACCTTAGTGGTCCCCTAATACTGTATCTGAAGTCTCTTTTATATAGACCTTAGTGGCCCCTAATACTGTATCTGAAGTCTCTTTTATATTGACCTTAGTGGTCCCCTAATACTGTATCTGAAGTCTTTGCCCCTTATGACCTCATAAGGGGCAACATTCCAGATCAGCCCATCTGAGCTTTCATTTCCTCAAAGGCAGAGCAGGATACCCAGGGCTCGGTTTACACCTATCACCATTTCTAGCCACTGGGGGGCCATAGGCAGGCTGGGGGGGGGGTAAAAAGTTTTTACATTTAATAACGTTTGTCTCGCTTCCTTTTGCGGGGGAGATGTTCCACCAGAACAAGTTCCTTCCAGAGACTATTCAGCAGAGCCGCCGCCGCTGCGCCCGGAGACGACTGGGATTGGCTTCTAGACATGCAACCCTGAATGTTCTTCCTCCTGGACCAGAATGCATCGGCAGTGTAGCCAGACTGTACTTATGGAGGAAGGTCTGGCACGACAGGGCTACCGTGGACTTACCAGCAGTTACCCAGAAGCCCCTGCAGGATGTCGGACGGCCGGAGCGTGCGGAACACAGACCACTTCAGCGCGCGGTCTCTGGCGCTGCAGCAGTTGATTTCTCGAGGGCGGAGCCACTTTCGGACCCGGTGTTGGACGCTGTCGTCCTCCGGGAAGCCCACGGACTTGGGACAAGGAGGGAAGCTGTCGTCCACGAACGTCACCGTGTTCTGGGAACGAGCCAATCACAGAACAACTGAACCTTAATGGTGTTGCAGAACAGAGCTTACATTTATATTATGTTACATTTATAAGTTTACACGCCCATGCCTAAGTTCACTAAAAAGAGGAATTAAAAAAAATCATCTTTTGGAAATTGATCTTTATGCCTTAATTAAAAAAAAAGGAAAAATCCAACTTTTAAGGACAGTAACTTTCTTTGTGAATGAATAATGTATCATAAATAAATAAATACTCTTCTTTTAAATACAGGGGGCATAAGTATACACCCCCCTAGATAGATATATACTTTATCAGGATGCATAGTATCCTGATCCATGAAATAACTGGCCTTTATCAATAAAAACCTGCATCTATGGGAATTTAACATAGGGGGTGTATACATATGCCCCTGTGGTGTATACTTATGCCCCCTGTATTTTAACATAGGGGGGTGTATACTTATGCCCCCTGTATTTTAACATAGGGGGGTGTATACTTATGCCCCCTGTATTTTAACATAGGGGGGTGTATACTTATGCCCCCTGTATTTTAACATAGGGGGGTGTATACTTATGCCCCTGTATTTTAACATAGGGGGGTGTATACTTATGCTCCTGTATTTTAACATAGGGGGGTGTATACTTATGCCCCCTGTATTTTAACATAGGGGGGTGTATACTTATGCCCCCTGTATTTTAACATAGGGGGGTGTATACTTATGCCCCCTGTATTTTAACATATGGGGGTGTATACTTATGCCCCCTGTATTTTAACATAGGGGGGTGTATACTTATGCCCCCTGTATTTTAACATAGGGGGGTGTATACTTATGCCCCCTGTATTTTAACATAGGGGGGTGTATACTTATGCCCCTGTATTTTAACATAGGGGGGTGTATACTTATGCTCCTGTATTTTAACATATGGGGGTGTATACTTATGCCCCCTGTATTTTAACATAGGGGGGTGTATACTTATGCCCCCTGTATTTTAACATAGGGGGGTGTATACTTATGCCCCCTGTATTTTAAGGAAGAACATTTATTAACAATACATTATTCATTCACAAAGGGGGTGCCGCCTTCCCAGAATACTTTGCATGCACATTGAAGTTGCTTGACGTCACCCATAGAGCGGAGCATGGATATGCCCCCCCCCCCACCGTGAGTGGTGTACTGACCTCTCTGCAGAAGCTGACGATGTTCTCCCACAGCTCTTTGGCTTCTCCTTCATCGCTCTGCCGCAGCGCCTCCACCAGCATGCTCTCCTTCCTCCTGCAGCCCAGCGCGGCTCTCAGCTGCGCCGCGTGTTGCTGAGGCGTGTGGCACGCCACGCAGTGTTTGGCTTTCACCTCATTGATGAGAGTGCACGCCGGACACGACCACTCCTCCTGCGCCGGCCTGTTGCCGGGGACGACACACGGCGGGAACGATGCGGAGCCGTCCGGTGCGGGGGACAGCGGGGACATCTCCTCCTTCAGGATGCTGAGCCGTCGGCCGGCCAGCGACTCCGGCTGGGCGGGGACATGCGAAACAGCGAGCGTGGACGGAGACGGACTTAGAGTTTGACTGAGGCAACCTTCTTGGGGGGGCACCTCCCTGCGGCTGCAGTGGAGGGGGGTGTTAGGACCTGAAGATGCTCCGCTTGGGTTTGGATGGGATGCTTCCACCGGTAAACACTCTCCTCCGGTTGATATGGAGAGGGACAGCGCCCCGGAGGCCGGCTCTGGATGCTGGACTGCCGTTTGAGCTTCAGGCATGAGCAAGGCGTCGGCGGGGATCTGGGGGAGGGACAGTTTGCGTGGTCCGCCACACGCGGAGCAGGACATGGTGGTAGGGGTGTTCTGCAGAGTGCACCTCAAACACTCCCAAACCTTCATAAGGGGATCCTCCCGGTGGTTTTCAGCGG
>CM057251.1:27282210-27387210 GCA_029931835.1 Etheostoma nigrum
TTGTAGGAAGACATTGGGAAATGTCAACAGATGAGCATCAATGCACAGCTGACTTTCCTTCGTTTTCAATAGTTTTAAAATCTCCTGCGGCCAACTTCTTTTTAACATCTTCCATCGTTGCGCTGCCACATGGAGCTTAATACGCACGTCTTTCGTTGTCACAGCACACAGGAAGACGGATGTTAGGGTAATATTTGACATTTATTTTAAGCTGTTTTAAATTCAAAATGTTCAATGCCTTATCGCGCTGATGTGACCGAGCCCGACCCGAACCCGAGCATCCTTTCTAAAATTCTGTCCCAACCCGGCCCGACCCGTCGGGTACCGTCGGGTCCCGTCGGGCTCGGGTCGGGTATCCATCCTCTATCGCGCATGCGTCACTTTGCGACAAGTAGCATACAAGATGCTAACGAGAGACTTCTGTAATGTCAACACAGTAAAAATAGACCTACTTAACCAAGCTGGTTCACTGCTAGCTTAGCTACAAGTTAGCATCAAACACAACAAAGGCTGCCAGTTGAATGGCGTTTTGAGCTAACGTTAGCATCAAACCATCATAGCTATATAGCTAAAGCGTTTCTGAAATGATTTTGTTATTGTTTGTAATGAAAGTTTATTATTTCATTGATTTCAGTATGAGACGTTATGTCGTAAACCGTTTAAATCTGAGCATGCACGACTCAAATCAGGCAGTGACACTCAAGCAACATTTTTAATGCTTTTTTTTTTACTTGTACCAGAGTATTTTCAGTGTGGTATTAGTACTTTTACTGCAGTAAAGGATCAAAATACTTCTTCCAGCCTCATTCACTTCCCTTTACAGGAGAAAATCCAAAATGAATACTCCAAATGTCAAGATTAAAACCTTTTTATTGCACACAAGTCAAACAGATACACACATTAGCCCACGTAAATGTTTACAAATTGTTAATATAATTTGTACTTCATGTATTTTATGCTTAAAAAGTACACCATACATTACACCATTAACAGGTAGTGTTATTAATCTATAACAGATTCAAGAGGTAATAAAGTCAGGGGCGGAGTGGCATCAGCCAATGGTGGACGGTATCAAATATATATATATATATATATATATATATATATATATATATATATATATATATATATATATATATATATATATATGGGGGGGGGAAATAGTGCCTTGCTCAAGACCTTGGCAGTGAACTGGCACCTCTCCAGCTACCAGTCCACCACCATACTTTGGTCCGTATGTGGACTTGAACCAGCAACTCCCTACTGACAGAGCTACTGCCCCCCCAAGCTGAAGGCAGCAATAAAACAAACAATGTCGCTAGCAATGATGACGCAGTGAGTAGTAACGATTCTCTCCGACCAATCAGCAGCCTGCAGGTTTTCACGTCACCTCGACTGAGGTGGTGCTAAAAGACGTCCCTGTTACCAGGTACCAGGGACTTTTTATCATAATGGAAAACCAAGAAAGGCAAGTCGAGCAGGTACCGTGTGGTGAGAACACGGCATTGGGGTCGTGTCCCCTCGGTCTCTCTGACTGGACCCGTTAACCAATGGATCAAAAGTTCTGTTTTCGCAGGAAATATGGCCTTCGCTTTAAGATCAGGGACTTGGGACCTACGGGACCTATGCTATGGAACGTATAGGAACGTCAAACTCTTCAGGTGCCCCCCCCCCCCCCGGTTTATCGTGTTTTAAGCCCCCAACGTCTCCTTTCAGGCACTAGGATTAGGCAGTGGTCAGGGTTAGGGGGGTTAGGCTAGGGTCAACGGTTGCAGCGTTGCCTGGAAGACAACGTCTGGGGCTTAAAACACCCCTGGGGGGTGGTCCAGGCACGTCCAGCTGGGAGGAGGCCTTGGGGAAGACCCAGGATTAGGTGGAGGGACGTCCAACTGGGAGGAGGCCTCGGGGAAGACCCAGGATTAGGTGGAGGGACGTCCAGCTGGGAGGAGGCCTTGGGGAAGACCCAGGATTAGGTGGAGGGACGTCCAACTGGGAGGAGACCTCGGGGAAGACCCAGGACTAGGTGGAGGGACGTCCAGCTGGGAGGAGGCCTCGGGGAAGACCCAGGACTAGGTGGAGGGACGTCCAGCTGGGAGGAGACCTCGGGGAAGACCCAGGACTAGGTGGAGGGACGTCCAGCTGGGAGGAGGCCTCGGGGAAGACCCAGGACTAGGTGGAGGGACGTCCAGCTGGGAGGAGACCTCGGGGAAGACCCAGGACTAGGTGGAGGGACGTCCAGCTGGGAGGAGGCCTCGGGGAAGACCCAGGACTAGGTGGAGGGACGTCCAGCTGGGAGGAGGCCTCGGGGAAGACCCAGGACTAGGTAGAGGCACGTCCAGCTGGGAGGAGGCCTCGGGGAAGACCCAGGACTAGGTGGAGGGTCGTCCAACTGGGAGGAGGCCTTAGGGAAGACCCAGGACTAGGTGGAGGGCTTATATCTCCAACCTGGCCTGGGAACGCCTCGGGATTCCCCAGTCAGCGCTGGTTGATGTGGCTCGGGAAAGGGAAGTTTGGGGTCCCCTACTGGAGCTGCTACCCCCCGAGACTCGATACCAGATAAAGATGGACGGTGTTCTGGTTTCAGAGTTGGAGAACAGTTTGATATAAAACAGGATGTCCTCTTCATAGGATGATTCTTTTCCTCGTTTCATGTTTTTACCAAATGAGATCCAGATCTAGATCCAGATCTTTAGGCATCCTGTTATCAAATGTTATCAAGACCACATAGCTGAACCCCCCCCCCGCAGGGTTTGGGCTGAGCCCCGAATGTTTCCGCCTGGCTCCGCCCCGGGATAGAGTCGATAAATACATTCATCATCTTAACTTCAATTCACCGTCAAAATAGTGCAAAATATTAATATTTGTGATCATAAACAATTAAAATTCAAGAGACCTTCTTCAAGTCAAAACATTTCAACAAAGACTCATTGATATCGGCATATTTCATCATTTTCAGAGATAAATCTGTTCAATTTAGATGATTTAAACAAAACGCATACGTTTCCACTTCACAATAACATCTTTAATAACCATTAAAAAACCTAAAAAGTTTCCACTGCAGGTTATTCCTGCAACGATTTCATATTTCTGATGAAATAATTTTAGCAACAAAACAACCAAATATCCTCAAGTTCAGCTTCTCCAATGGGATGATTTGATGCTTTTCTTAGATTTACATGACCATAAAGTAATTATCTTTTATTTTTCAGTAACCAATTTGAATACATCTCTTTGGGCGACGGGACGTTATATATTTGTCCAATTATTTCCGGAACATTTTATGTACAAAATGATGTTTCAATTTCAATTAATCGAGAAATTAATCAGCAGGTTGATTTGTTATGAAAATAATCGTCAGTTGTAGCCCCAACCAAAATCATAAGACATCTCCCCGTAATACAGAGAAAGGAAAAGATGCGACAATGCCAAAGATTTTCATACTTTTTCTCTTCTTTCTGTCATTATTAAGACCAAACTATGAGAAAATCATCACCAATAAATCAAGTTTTTATATCAAGTGTCATTATTGTTTTTTCTTGTTCATAAAGACAAATTAATCCCAGAGGCAGCGATACGACCGTCAGACGCTCCTATGAGAGCACGACGAGGGAGAAGAGGATGGGGATGAAGGACAGCAGCAGAGGAGCTGAGAGGGAAACCAGATGAGCGCTTCCAGATGTGGTCCCGTTGATCTGGTCGTTGATCCAGGAGTTGTACTGGGACACTCGGGCGTAGACTCCGGGGAAGCCCGGCAGAGCACAGCCTCGTCCAAAGCTCACCACTCCGATCTGGATCCATTGAGATCCGCTTTTAGTCACCAACGGGCCGCCAGAGTCCCCCTGGACAGGTCAGACAGGACGCTTATAACACCTGCACACTGACACTACACATTTACTACAGGAGGGGACAATGTGGAGGTACGATAGATAGATAGAGAGATAGATAGATAGATAGATAGATAGATAGATGGAGAGAGAGAGAGAGAGAGATAGATAGATAGATAGATAGATAGATAGATAGATAGATAGATAGATAGATAGAGAGATAGAGAGATAGACAGATAGACAGATAGACAGATAGATAGATAGATAGATAGATAGATAGATAGATAGATAGATAGAGAGAGATAGATTCAACTTTATTGTCATTACACATGTACAGGTACAAGGCAACGAGAAATAGATAGAGAGATAGATAGATCGATAGATAGATAGATAGATAGATAGATAGATAGAGAGATAGACAGATAGACAGATAGACAGATAGATAGATAGATAGATAGATAGATAGATAGATAGATAGATAGAGAGAGATAGATTCAACTTTATTGTCATTACACATGTACAGGTACAAGGCAACGAGAAATAGATAGAGAGATAGATAGATCGATAGATAGATAGATAGATAGATAGATAGATAGATAGATAGATAGATAGATAGATAGATAGATAGAGAGATAGAGAGATAGATAGATAGATAGATAGAGAGATAGATAGATATTGATCCAATGAAATGGTAAATTATAGTGTTCCAGCAGCAAAATCAGTCACACAGCACAGAATATAAATATAATGAAATACTAGGATACAATATACATACTGTACATGCAATATACATGGAATTATAATAGGATAAAATATAAGAACTAATATTTGAATATATACAAGTTGGGAATACAAAAATGTGCAACTGCTAAAATAGTAATGATAAATATGTAAATAAACCAAGTTACTCAACTTTACTCAAGTATTTCAATGTTCCCCTTGTTCCATCCCACTCACTCCACTACACCTTAGATAACATATTGTACTTTTTACTGCACTTACTGCAAAATATGATCCATTGTATGATATCGTACAAAACCCTATGCCCAACAATTTCTATGATATAATATGAAAATACGCCGACGCCAGCCGGTCACATGACAGATAAGTTCAGCGTGCTTTACGCTCACATTTAGCCAACGATGGCGACTCTGAGCTCAAGTTAAGTTTAGTGGCTGTCACCAGTGGCTGGTACGTTCACACCGCCACCGACTTGAGCGTCTAAAGTTACTGGAAGTCATTGTCAATGGAAGCTTCTTTCAGCTGCAAGGAGGCAAATCTGTCGGCGTCGCGTTTTGAGCGTCAATCAGAGAGCTGAAATGTTTCAACTTTATGGTAATGAGCTACGACGCAGTTCAGCAGCTAACGCCAGCCGCCAATCGCAATAGGGACAGATAGTAGAACAGGGACAGGAAGTAGTTCTTTTGGAGATTCTGGTCAACTAGTGGCTGTTGGAGCAGTGTTTTCCATTGAGAACGAGCTAGCATACTACGGTTGGCCACCACGTCTCTAATGACGTAGAAAGCTGGGCAGATGTGGAACAGCTCAACAGAAACCGGATCAGAGGACATTCAGAAACCGTTTTTTACTCAAAACACCATGGATGGTTATTTTCCAAGTGTGTATGTGTGTGGAAGCACCAGAGACACAAAATAACCCCACAAACCCCAGAAAAATTATATGGGCCCTTTAAAAAGGTGACTATGAGCCGGGTACAGAGATGACGGTACTTTCATCGCCATACTGAGAAACACAGAGAGAGTTGTGTGGAGCTGATGGTCTTAATCAGCTTTGTAGCGACTCATTTAGCAACGGCTTGAATGTAACGGACGTTCATTAATATCAAAACGTTACGCACAAAGGCTTTAAGCTGCAGCTGTAGTGGTGTCTGTTATCAGAGTTGTGCAGGCGGACTCACCTGGCAGGAGTCCTTCCCCCCGCATTCAGACCGGCACAAAGCATGTTGTTTGTGATTGTTCCGTAAGCGTTGTTACACTGCGTGTTGGACACAACGGGAACGCTGACCTCCCGCAGCGTCTGAGGGAACGGAAGAGGAGCTGAAATAGAAGAAAAGAAATATCAATGTTGAGTTGTGTCACAGCCTGATTCGGGGCCAAGTGTGTTATATGACACTTATGGAGACAACCAAGCGTGTTATATGACTCTAATGGAGACAACCAAGCGTGTTATATGACTCTAATGGAGACAACCAAGCGTGTTATATGACACTAAAGGAGATGACCAAGCGTATTATATGACACTAAAGGAGACAACCAAGCGTGTTATATGACACTAAAGGAGACAACCAAGCGTGTTATATGACGCTAAAGGAGACCACCAAGCGTGTTATATGACGCTAATGGAGACAACCAAGCGTGTTATATGACGTTAAAGGAGACGACCAAGCGTGTTATATGACGCTAAAGGAGACAACCAAGCGTGTTATATGACACTAAAGGAGACGACCAAGCGTGTTATATGACGCTAAAGGAGACAACCAAGCGTGTTATATGACGCTAATGTAGACGACCAAGCGTGTTATATGACGCTAATGGAGACAACCAAGCGTGTTATATGACGTTAAAGGAGACGACCAAGCGTGTTATATGACGCTAAAGGAGACAACCAAGCGTGTTATATGACACTAAAGGAGACGACCAAGCGTGTTATATGACGCTAAAGGAGACAACCAAGCGTGTTATATGACGCTAATGTAGACGACCAAGCGTGTTATATGACGCTAATGGAGACAACCAAGCGTGTTATATGACGCTAAAGGAGACAACCAAGCGTGTTATATGACGCTAATGGAGACGACCAAGCGTGTTATATGACGTTAAAGGAGACAACCAAGCGTGTTATATGACACTAAAGGAGATGACCAAGCGTGTTATATGACACTAAAGGAGATGACCAAGCGTGTTATATGACATTAAAGGAGACAACCAAGCGTGTTATATGACGCTAAAGGAGACCACCAAGCGTGTTATATGACGCTAATGGAGACAACCAAGCGTGTTACATGACGTTAAAGGAGACAACCAAGCGTGTTATATGACGCTAATGTAGACGACCAAACGTGTTATATGACGCTAATGGAGACAACCAAGCGTGTTATATGACGTTAAAGGAGACGACCAAGCGTGTTATATGACACTAAAGGAGACAACCAAGCGTGTTATATGACATTAAAGGAGACAACCAAGCGTGTTATATGACGCTAAAGGAGACCACCAAGCGTGTTATATGACGTTAAAGGAGACGACCAAGCGTGTTATATGACACTAAAGGAGACAACCAAGCGTGTTATATGACATTAAAGGAGACAACCAAGCGTGTTATATGACGCTAAAGGAGACCACCAAACGTGTTATATGACGCTAAAGGAGACGACCAAGCGTGTTAGATGACACTAAAGGAGACGACCAAGCGTGTTATATGACGCTAAAGGAGACGACCAAGCGTGTTATATGACACTAAAGGAGACGACCAAGCGTGTTATATGACACTAAAGGAGATGACCAAGCGTGTTATATGACGTTAAAGGAGACGACCAAGCGTGTTATATGACGCTAAACGAGACAACCAAGCGTGTTATATGACGCTAATGGAGACCACCAAGCGTGTTATATGACGCTAATGGAGACAACCAAGTGTGTTATATGACGCTAAAGGAGACAACCAAGCGTGTTATATGACGCTAATGTAGACAACCAAACGTGTTATATGACGCTAATGGAGACAACCAAGCGTGTTATATGACGTTAAAGGAGACGACCAAGCGTGTTATATGACACTAAAGGAGACAACTAAGCGTGTTATATGACACTAAAGGAGACGACCAAGCGTGTTATATGACACTAAAGGAGATGACCAAGCGTGTTATATGACATTAAAGGAGACAACCAAGCGTGTTACATGACGTTAAAGGAGACGACCAAGCGTGTTATATGATGCTAAAGGAGACAACCAAGCGTGTTATATGACGCTAATGGAGACGACCAAGCGTGTTATATGATGTTAATGGAGACAACCAAGCGTGATATATGACGCTAATGGAGACGACCAAGCGTGTTATATGATGCTAAAGGAGACAACCAAGCGTGATATATGACGCTAATGGAGACGACCAAGCGTGTTATATGACGCTAATGGAGACGACCAAGCGTGTTATATGACGCTAATGGAGACAACCAAGCGTGTTATATGATGCTAAAGGAGACAACCAAGCGTGTTATATGATGTCAATGGTGACAACCAAGCGTGTTATATGACGCTAATGGAGACGACCAAGCAAGTTATATGATGCTAAAGGAGACAACCAAGCGTGATATATGACGCTAATGGAGACAACTAAGCGTGTTATATGACGTTTAAGGAGACGACCAAGCGTGTTATATGACACTAAAAGAGATGACCAAGCGTGTTATATGACGCTAATGGAGACAACTAAGCGTGTTATATGACGTTAAAGGAGACGACCAAGCGTGTTATATGACGCTAATGGAGACGACCAAGCGTGTTATATGACGTTAAAGGAGACGACCAAGCGTGTTATATGACGTTAAAGGAGACGACCAAGCGTGTTATATGACGCTAATGGAGACGACCAAGCGTGTTATATGACGCTAATGGAGACAACCAAGCGTGTTATATGACGTTAAAGGAGACAACCAAGCATGATATATGACGCTAATGGAGACGACCAAGCGTGTTATATGACGTTAAAGGAGACAACCAAGCGTGTTATATGACGCTAATGGAGATGACCAAGCGTGTTATATGACGTTAAAGGAGACAACCAAGCATGATATATGACGCTAATGGAGACAACCAAGCGTGTTATATGACGTTAAAGGAGACGACCAAGCGTGTTATATGACGTTAAAGGAGACAACCAAGCGTGTTATATGACGCTAATGGAGACGACCAAGCGTGTTATATGACGTTAAAGGAGACGACCAAGCGTGTTATATGACGTTAAAGGAGACAACCAAGCGTGTTATATGACGTTAAAGGAGACGACCAAGCGTGTTATATGACGCTAATGGAGACAACTAAGCGTGTTATATGACGTTAAAGGAGACGACCAAGCGTGTTATATGACGTTAAAGGAGACAACCAAGCGTGTTATATGACGTTAAAGGAGACGACCAAGCGTGTTATATGACGCTAATGGAGACGACCAAGCGTGTTATATGACGTTAAAGGAGACGACCAAGCGTGTTATATGACGCTAAAGGAGACAACCAAGCGTGTTATATGACGCTAATGGAGACAACCAAGCGTGTTATACGACGCTAAAGGAGACAACCAAGTGTGTTAAATGACGCTAAAGAAGACAACCAAGCACGTGTTATATGACGCTAAAGGAGACAACCAAGTGTGTTATATGACGCTAAAGGAGACGACCAAGCGTGTTATATGACGCTAAAGGAGACAACCAAGCGTGTTAAATGACGCTAAAGGAGACGACCAAGCGTGTTATATGACGCTAAAGGAGACGACCAAGCGTGTTAAATGACGCTAAAGGAGACGACCAAGCGTGTTATATGATGCTAAAGGAGACGACCAAGCGTGTTAAATGACGCTAAAGGAGACGACCAAGCGTGTTAAATGACGCTAAAGGAGACGACCAAGCGTGTTATATGATGCTAAAGGAGACGACCAAGCATGGGAGGGAGAATGTGTTGGTAATGACATCATGAATATGCAAGAGGGCGTTTGACATCATCTAGCTACTTAAAGCTACGTTTGAAGCTAGTGCTAGCTACTTTCATTGGCAACGAATCGGCAACACTGGGTGGAGAGAACGAGAGTCCAATGCTGGGGAGAAAAGTACAAACCAACTACAAACTGAATCCATACGAGCATTCACTATTAGTAATAAATTTAAAATCAACTCACTGCCATCACTTCGGATGGTTCCCCATCCCGTGACCCAGCACGTGGTCCCGGCCGGGTATGTGCCGTCGGTCGGCGCCAGGCACACCGGACGGATGTAGTTGGTGAAGTTGACGGGAGAGGACAGAAGCAACAATGCGATGTCATTGTCGTTTGTGTTGGAGTCGTAATTTGGATTTTTTATGAGCCGAGACACCGACCGGGACACCTCGTTAGGATTTTTGGATTGTTGGGTGGCACGTCCGAGATAAATGGTAAAACCTGACGGGATGCCACTGAGAAACAGAGGACAACATGATTATGTAAAGAGGTGGAGAAAACATAGATATTTATAATTCAATTCAATTTATACATTGCTGTGTTTCAACGTAACCAACGGACAAATAGAGTCTAGACCTGCTCTATAATTATCTGTATATCTCTATAAATATCTGTAAATTATAGAGCGGTCTAGACCTGCTCTATCTGTAGATTATAGAGTGGTCTAGACCTGCTCTACCTGTAAATTATAGAGTGGTCTAGACCTGCTCTAACTGTAAACTATAGAGTGGTCTAGACCTGCTCTAACTGTAAATTATAGAGTGGTCTAGACCTGCTCTATCTGTAAATTATAGAGAGGTCTAGACCTGCTCTAACTGTAAATTATAGAGTGGTCTAGACCTGCTCTATCTGTAAATTATAAAGCGGTCTAGACCTGCTCTATCTGTAAATTATAGAGTGGTCTAGATCTGCTCTATCTGTAAATTATAAAGCGGTCTAGACCTGCTCTATCTGTAAATTATAGATCGGTCTAGACCTGCTCTATCTGTAAAGTATCTCGAGATAACTCTTGTTATGATAAAAAATTGAATTGAATGTTGCTATGCTGTTTCTATGCACACAAACATCAGGCTAATGCGTTGTTGTTATGAACTGGTTTTGCTAACAATGGCTACCATGAATAGAGCAACCCCACACTGAAATCCAACTTGTTTATATGTGTGACGTCATTCCCAGCTCTGACTTCAGAGTTCGAGGTACATGGAACGCACTTTAAGGTGCTCCACCTCAAGTAAAAGTCTTGCATTTAAAACCTCACTGAAGTAAAAGTGTCTAAAATGCAGTAAAATGTTCTCTGTCAGGGTTTCCAATGAGTTCTTCCACTTAATACGTAAGTAAATGTACTGTGTTCCATTCCACCACTGGTCATGGATCAGGATCAGAGCTTACTTGGGGAAGCAGTGAGCTGCAGACAGGACCCACTGGCTGTTGATCAAGGAGCCTCCGCAGAAGTGTCCGTTGCTGTTGTGTAGACTGGCCTGCCAGGGCCACGACCCTGCGGGGGCATCTACTCCTCCTACGATCCTGTTGTTGAGCGGTGCACGGCCACAAACAACTGCAGGGAGACAGTCAGAGGAAGTGATGTCAGCGTGCAGGAGGAAGACCAATACTGTGTTGTTGTGTGCCGCCTTTACAATGGGGAACTGAAGCCGTTATCTCAGCTCTCTTCAATCTTCAACGCCACCAGACTCCTTTGACAAAAACAGTCATTTTAACTCGCAGAACACGGGAGTTGCTGCTCGACCGCTGCCTCCGTCGGTTAGTTAGTTTGTTATTGTGAGACTTTGGTGAATCCGAACTAACCCTTTAAACACCAAAGTCACACAATTATACTAAGTAACTAAGCGACAGAGGCAGCGGTAGAGCTTCGACTCCCTTGTTCTGCGAGGTAAAATGACTGTTTTTGTCAAAGGAGTCTGGTGGCTTTGAGAGAGGCTTCCATTTGAGAGCTCTTGCCTACTTCTTCAAACCGATGGCGTGTCGCCCGGCATCTACTGACAAATGAGTGACATACAACCAATTCATTAGCATAAATTAGCTTAGCATAAAGACTAAAGGCAAGGGGAAACTCTGTTCAGTGTTGAAAATGTAACTGCCAAATAGTCTCGTTTGATTCAATCCGTACACCAATAAAAATTAAAAAATTAGCTGAAAGCTGCTGTTGTCTATTATTTTGATTACCATGATTCTTCAAGCCTGGACTGGATTCTAGTTGAGTTGTGTTTTTTAAAACCTGTTTGAAGTGTGTGTGTGTGTGTGTGTGTGTGTGTGTGTGTGTGTGTGTGTGTGTGTGTGTGGGCATTAATGAGGCTTGCCAACATGACTCACCTTCTGATGTATTCTGTGTGTTACTTCCTGTAGGAGAGACAATGAACAAAAGGTTTAGTTCCTCCTATAAAAAATTATCATGTGTCTCACACACACACACACACACACACACACACACACACACACACACACACACACACATGCACACGCACACTACTTAGAAGAAATATTCTATATTTCCAAGTAGCTATTTCAAGAAACATAACCAACTGGTTGTGATAAAGCGAGGTTGGTATTTGAGCTCAAAGTCAAACACAAGATAAATGAAGACAGACAGGAAAGACAAATAGTGCAATGATGTCATAAAGTACTATGTATACTACGCTACAAGGGTGTAGATTCTTTCAACTTTACATAAACCTAAATAAATAAAAATTGGGCGTCAAATACTTGATTTCCTGCATTCTGGGGAATTTTATTATGCAACAGTATATGGTTAAAATGTCTTTATTTATGTAAAAGGAAATAATCATTCTCCTGTATTGTTGTCCTGTATGTTACTGTACATCACACGTGTTGTTGTTTTTAACAAGGAATCCTGTACATCTACAACATCAAATCTGTCAGAGAATGAGTTTAAAATCTATCTCAGGTTTTCACTTCCTGTTGCGGTTCTCTAGCCCCGGTGTTGTGTGTTCTTTGGGACCCGGTTCTGGTTTTTCCGGACATGTTTTGAGATGAGCGGTTATTTTTACTGCTTTTGAAGAGTAGGTTGTTTTCTTTCTTTTTTTTTAAGGGGGACAACTCTATCTCTTCTTAATATTGCGGGGGACAAATGCCTATCCCTAGTACGTAGACAGTAGTAAGTAGAGAGACAACAGTAGAGAGACATCAGTAGAGAGACATCAGTAGAGAGACATCAGTAGAGAGACAACAGTAGAGAGACAACAGTAGAGAGACAACAGTAGAGAGACATCAGTAGAGAGACATTAGTAGAGTGTAGTATATAGAGAGACAACAGTAGAGAGACATTAGTAGAGAGACAACAGTAGAGAGACATTAGTAGAGTGTAGTATATAGAGAGACAACAGTAGAGAGACATTAGTAGAGAGACAACAGTAGAGAGACATCAGTAGAGAGACATCAGTAGAGAGACATTAGTAGAGTGTAGTATATAGAGAGACAACAGTAGAGAGACATTAGTAGAGAGACAACAGTAGAGAGACATTAGTAGAGTGTAGTATATAGAGAGACAACAGTAGAGAGACAACAGTAGAGAGACATTAGTAGAGAGACAACAGTAGAGAGACATTAGTAGAGAGACAACAGTAGAGAGACATTAGTAGAGTGTAGTATATAGAGAGACAACAGTAGAGAGACAACAGTAGAGAGACATTAGTAGAGAGACATCAGTAGAGAGACATCAGTAGAGAGACATCAGTAGAGAGACATTAGTAGAGAGACAACAGTAGAGAGACATTAGTAGAGAGACATCAGTAGAGAGACATCAGTAGAGAGACATTAGTAGAGAGACATCAGTAGAGAGACATCAGTAGAGAGACATCAGTAGAGAGACATTAGTAGAGAGACATCAGTAGAGAGACATCAGTAGAGAGACATTAGTAGAGAGACAACAGTAGAGAGACATTAGTAGAGTGTAGTATATAGAGAGACAACAGTAGAGAGACATTAGTAGAGTGACAACAGTAGAGAGACATCAGTAGAGAGACATCAGTAGAGAGACATCAGTAGAGAGACATTAGTAGAGAGACAACAGTAGAGAGACATTAGTAGAGAGACATCAGTAGAGAGACATCAGTAGAGAGACATTAGTAGAGAGACATCAGTAGAGAGACATCAGTAGAGAGACATCAGTAGAGAGACATTAGTAGAGAGACATCAGTAGAGAGACATTAGTAGAGTGTAGTATATAGAGAGACAACAGTAGAGAGACATTAGTAGAGAGACATCAGTAGAGAGACATCAGTAGAGAGACATCAGTAGAGAGACATTAGTAGAGAGACAACAGTAGAGAGACATTAGTAGAGAGACATCAGTAGAGAGACATCAGTAGAGAGACATTAGTAGAGAGACATCAGTAGAGAGACATCAGTAGAGAGACATCAGTAGAGAGACATTAGTAGAGAGACATCAGTAGAGAGACATTAGTAGAGTGTAGTATATAGAGAGACAACAGTAGAGAGACATTAGTAGAGAGACAACAGTAGAGAGACATTAGTAGAGTGTAGTATATAGAGAGACAACAGTAGAGAGACATTAGTAGAGAGACAACAGTAGAGAGACAACAGTAGAGAGACATTAGTAGAGAGACAACAGTAGAGAGACAACAGTAGAGAGACATTAGTAGAGAGACATCAGTAGAGAGACATTAGTAGAGAGACAACAGTAGAGAGACATTAGTAGAGTGTAGTATATAGAGAGACAACAGTAGAGAGACATTAGTAGAGAGACAACAGTAGAGAGACATTAGTAGAGTGTAGTATATAGAGAGACAACAGTAGAGAGACATTAGTAGAGAGACAACAGTAGAGAGACAACAGTAGAGAGACATTAGTAGAGAGACAACAGTAGAGAGACATCAGTAGAGAGTAGTATGTAGAGAGACAACAGTACAGAGACATTAGTAGAGAGACAACAGTAGAGAGACATCAGTAGAGAGTAGTATGTAGAGAGACAACAGTAGAGAGTAGTATGTAGAGAGACAACAGTAGAGAGTAGTATGTAGAGAGACAACAGTAGAGAGTAGTATGTAGAGAGACAACAGTAGAGAGACATTAGTAGAGTGTAGTATATAGAGAGACAACAGTAGAGAGACAACAGTAGAGAGTAGTATGTAGAGAGACAACAGTAGAGAGACATTAGTAGAGTGTAGTATATAGAGAGACAACAGTAGAGAGACAACAGTAGAGAGTAGTATGTAGAGAGACAACAGTAGAGAGACATCAGTAGAGAGACAACAGTAGAGAGACATCAGTAGAGAGACATTAGTAGATTGTAGTATATATAGAGACAACAGTAGAGAGACATTAGTAGAGTGTAGTATATATAGAGAGACAACAGTAGAGAGACAACAGTAGAGAGTAGTATGTAGAGGGACATCATTGCAGTAGTAATACCACAATAGAAAGTTGTATTGTAGTATGCAGTACTTAGTATGTAGTACTGTATGTAGTACTGTATGTAGTATGTAGTACTGTATGTAGTAGAACTGTAGGAGGCTACCACCTGTAAAACTCCTGCTACTCTCTCTGGGCTTCACACCAAACTCCATTGACCTTTCTGTCCCTTTAACATCCTATAACCCTTCCTCCACATAACGAGACATCACGTCTCATCACTACAGCAACCTTTTAATGATAAATATTACTATTTACTTTTCCATGTTTTGCAACGTCATGCTTCCTAGTACACTACATATCAGCAGTAGAAGATCCTTTACTTGAGTAAAAGTAGCAAAGCTGCAGTATAAAAACACTCCTTTACAAGTTAAAGTACTGCATTGAAAATGTGCCGTGAAGTAGGTAAGTGACATTATTTTGTATATTTTTTATCAAAATGTACTTCAAGTATCAACAGTAAAACTGGGAGTGTTGTGTCATGTTAATGTTGTCTTCCCGTCAAAATTGAAAATCAACACTTTAGTTGACGCTTTTTAACAACATGAGGACAACATGAAGACAACATGGGGACAACATGAGGACAACATGAAGACAACATGGGGACAACATGGGGACAACATGAGGACAACATGAAGACAACATGGGGACAACATGAGGGCAACATGAGGACACATGAGGACAACATGAGGGCAACATGAGGACAGCATGAGGACAACATGAAGACAACATGGGGACAACATGGGGACAACATGAGGACAACATTAAGACAACATGGGGACAACATGAGGGCAACATGAGGACACATGAGGACAACATGAGGGCAACATGAGGACAACATGAGGGCAACATGAAGACAACATGAGGACAACATGAAGACAACATGGGGACAACATGAGGACAACATGAAGACAAAATGGGGACAACATGAGGGCAACATGAGGACACATGAGGACAACATGAAGACAACATGAGGGCAACACAAGGACAACATGAGGGCAACATGAGGACAACATGAGGTCAACATGAGGACAACATGAGGACAACATGAGGGCAACATGAGGACAACACGAGGGCAACATGAGGACAGCATGATGTCAACATGAGGACAACATGAGGACAACACGAGGGCAACATGAGGACAGCATGATGTCAACATGAGGACAACATGAGGACAACATGAGGACAGCATGAGGACAACATGAGGACAACATGAGGACAGCATGAGGACAACATGAGGACAACATGAGGTCAACATGAGGACAACATGAGGACAACATGAGGGCAACATGAGGACAACACGAGGGCAACATGAGGACAGCATGATGTCAACATGAGGACAACATGAGGACAACACGAGGGCAACATGAGGACAGCATGATGTCAACATGAGGACAACATGAGGACAACATGAAGACAACATGAGGACAACATGAGGACAGCATGAGGACAACATGAGGACAACATGAGGTCAACATGAGGACAACATGAGGGTTAACCTAATATATACCATCTTGTGTAATGCTTATGTATAAAAGTGCATCTTTAACTTATTATTTGTGTAAAATGTTAAAGTACCTGAAATATAAACCTCACATCAGATTGGTTAATCAAATGCCGAAACTCGGTCGCCGGGCGGATCGATGACTCAGCACCAAGAGGCAAACCGGCTCGTCTGGTTGGACATGTCGAGGCGGTGTTCAGTATCTATGAGAACAACGTGACCCTGAGCCAGGTAACAAGGAAATCATGTTTCAACTTGCAGACATATTAGAGTCAAAGGTTTTTTTGGAAATGGGTTTCCTCAGGAGGGGGTCTGGTCTCCCTTAGAGACAGGGTGAGCAGCTCAGTCCTCTGTGGGGGGGTCAGAGTAGAGCCCCTGCTCCTTCACGTCGAAAGGAGCCAGTTGAGGTGGTCCGGGCATCTGGTAAGGATGCCTCCTGGGGGGGTCCCTAGGGAGGTGGTCCAGGCACGTCCAGCTGGGGGGATGTCTCGGGGAAGACCCAGGACTAGGTGGAGGGACGTCCAGCTGGAAAGAGGCCTCGGGGAAGACCCAGGACTAGGTGGAGGGACGTCCAGCTGGAAAGAGGCCTCGGGGAAGACCCAGGACTAGGTGGAGGGACGTCCAGCTGGAAAGAGGCCTCGGGGAAGACCCAGGACTAGGTGGAGGGTCAAGCTGGGAGAAGGCCTGGGGGAAGACCCAGGACTAGGTGGAGGGATGTCCAGCTGGGAGAAGGCCTGGGGGAAGACCCAGGACTAGGTGGAGGGACGTCCAGCTGGGGGGGAGGCCTCGGGAAGACCCAGGACTAGGTGGAGGGACGTCCAGCTGGAAGGAGGACTCGGGGAAGACCCAGGACTAGGTGGAAGGTCAAGCTGGGAGGAGGCCTCGGGGAAGACCCAGGACTAGGTGGAAGCACGTCCAGCTGGGGGGAGGCCTCAGGAAAGACCCAGGACTAGGTGGAGGGACGTCCAGCTGGGAGGAGGCCTCGGGAAGACCCAGGACTAGGTGGAAGGATCATATCTCCAACCTGGCCTGGGAACGCCTCGGGATCCCCCAGTCGGAGCTGGTTGATGGGGCTCGGGAAAGGGAAGTTTGGGGTCCCCTGCGGGAGCTGCTGCCCCCGAGACCCGATACCGGATAAGGGGTTGAAAATGGATGGATGACTCCATAAGACTTAATCTCTTTATTAATCTTTTTGGGATGACTCCCGCAAGGAAATAGAAATTTCCAGCAGCGGTTTTAGCAAGAATACAGAATAGAAGACAATATAAAGATAACAACGACAACAACAACAACCTTTGTCTATAAAAAGACATTTACCATAAACTACCAGTCAGAAGTGTCAGTGTTGAGTGAGTCAAGTGTTAAAGTGTCAGGTATTTATGTAAGTTCAGGTGTGTGTATGTATTGTCCTCTCCACCCTATTCTCCCCCCCAGTAAGGAGTTGTTCAGTCTGATAACATGAGGGACAAAGGAGTCCTTGAGTCTGTTGGTCCTGCACTTGGGAAGGACAATCAGAAAAAACTGTAAACTACTGTAAACACAACAAAAATCTCCATTTTCTCCATGTTTTTGTGAATGAAATCAGTGAGATCAGAGAGGTGGAAGGCAATGTAAATAAAGAGTTTTACTACATCTATCCCTCATGTTGTCCTCGTTTTCCTATATCAGTGGTTCTAATCTCAGAATCCTGACTTTAAAGTCAAAACTCAAATAACATTTTCACCAGTATCATTTCTTCTGTACATTTGTATTGCCTCGTATGTAGTTTTGTTTTAAGAGTCGTTTAGTGAAACGCTCCAATTGAATTACACACACACACGCGCACACACACACACACGCACATTATCTGATTTTTGTAGTTTCATTTACATGTAAATGTATTAAATAGTGTTTCAAAGAAAACAAACCAATCTAAATTGAAAAACAGAGTTTTTCCCTGAAACCAGGACTGAGCCACTGACCTGCAGCTGAGAGAACCAGGACCACGACGGCTCGAACCAGCAGCTTCCCCTCCATGATGAGACTCTTCTGACTGTGGCCTGGAATCATTGCAGGCGTTTATCATGCAGGCTGGAGTGGGTGGGGTGGGGTGGGGTGTGGAGGGGGGGCTCCTGTCAGGTGAGTTGTCTCTGCCGTCTCTGCCATGTCATGTTCCAGGCAGCAGCTCGCATACCGCACACGCCCTGCTGTCCAAACCGGCCCTGCAGCCTCCGGCCCCAGCGCGCTGCGGCCACTGTAGGCTGTAATCATTGCAGGCTGGAGTGGGGGGGCTCCTGTCAGGTGCATGTTGCTGCAGTCATGTCATGTTCCAGGCAGCAGCTCACATACCGCACACGCCCTGCTGTCCAAACCGGTCCTGCCGCCTCCGGTCCCTGCGCGCTGCGGCCACTGTAGGCTGTAATCATTGCAGGCTGGAGTGCGGTGGGGGGGGGGGGGGCTCCTGTCAGGTGCATGTTGCTGCAGTCATGTCATGTTCCAGACAGCAGCTCACATACCGCACACGCCCTGCTGTCCAAACCGGTCCTGCAGCCTCCGGTCCCAGCGCGCTCCCCGCCGCGCGCTGCTGAAGTGACGGAAACGTAAAGCTGCACACGCCCGAGGCGCATCTGGGCTGACACTAGCTCGTGGGAGTCGAAATACCAGCTGTTGGGGCCAAAATCCTGATTTGGATATTAAGTTTTATTTTGATGAAGTGTGCATGGATGCCATACCGCTCACAACAGTTACGTGATTGTGAGTTGAAGTTGTAGTGATGGTGGACTGAAGCTTTCTGAACCATCTTTTCAATCCAAATCATATATATATATATATATATATATATATATATATATATATATATATATATATATATATATATATATATATATATATATATATATATATGTATATATATTACACAGTGCATATATATCTTCTTCTTCTTGTTCTTGTTCTTCTTATCACTGAAGATACAGTAGTTGTTAATGATCTTTGCTGTATGGTTGGGGTTGCTTCAATCTCGTTGCACAGGTACTGTACTTGTGACAATAAAGGCTTTCTATTCTATTCTCTTCTATTCTATACGGCTCCCTGATGGCATTGCATTATGGGTAAGTATCTGCCTGTATCTCTCAGCTGAGGACCCCATTGATCCTGACCAAGACATTCATTCAATACCTTCTGCTCATTGTCTGTTGGTTGTGTGTGTACTTTTTGTTTTTTTGTTTTTTGATGTAGGAAACTCCTGCTGTTGTAATAAGGGAATCTTCCCATTGTTGGATGAATAAAGTATAATCTAATCTATTCTAATCTAATCTAATCTATTCTAATCTAATCTAATCTAATCTAATCTAATCTAATCTAATCCAAATCTCCAACTCCATTTGCAGAAATGCACCCCCAAACTTGTTAGGTACCTCCCCCATGCTTCACTGTTGCCTGCAGACTCATTGTTGTAGCCCTCTCCAGCCCTTCGGGGAACAAACCGCCTTCTGCTACAGCCAAATATTTCAAATATGGACTCATCAGTCCAGAGTCCCTGCTGCCATGTGTCTGCACCCCCGTTGCCATGGTTTGGTGCATAGTTGAGTCTCTTGGCCTTGTTTCCATGTCGGAGGTCTGGCTTTCTGGCTGCAACTCTTCCATGAAGACCACTTCTGGCCAGGATACTGGACGGTAGATGGGTGGACCTGGTCCCACTGGTCTCTGCCAGGTCTGAGATGATGTCCCTGCTGGACGTCTCCAGACGGTAGATGGGTGAACCTGGTCCCACTGGTCTCTGCCAGGTCTGAGCTGATGTCCCTGCTGGACGTCTCCAGACGGTAGATGGGTGAACCTGGTCCCACTGGTCTCTGCCAGGTCTGAGCTGATGTCCCTGCTGGACGTCTCCAGACGGGTGGACCTGGTCCCTCTGGTCCACCCATCCAAAGGGTCAGAGATGGGAAGTATCAAAGTACAAATACTTTGTTACTGTACTCAAGTAGATTTTTTACAGATATCTTTAATTTAATTTCTTTTTTTTTTGGGGACTTTTAACTTTCTACTCCTTACATTTTAACATATTGGTACTTTCTACTCCTTACATTTTAACATATCGGTACTTTCTACTCCTTACATTTTAACATATTGGTACTTTCTACTCCTTACATTTTAACATATCGGTACTTTCTACTCCTTACATTTTAACATATCGGTACTTTCTACTCCTTACATTTTAACATATTGGTACTTTCTACTCCTTACATTCTAACATATTGGTACTTTCTACTCCTTACATTCTAACATATTGGTACTTTCTACTCCTTACATTTTAACATATTGGTACTTTCTACTCCTTACATTTTAACATATTGGTACTTTCTACTCCTTACATTTTAACATATTGGTACTTTCTACTCCTTACATTTTAACATATTGGTTACTTTCTACTCCTTACATTTTAACATATTGGTACTTTCTACTCCTTACATTCTAACATATTGGTACTTTCTACTCCTTACATTCTAACATATTGGTACTTTCTACTCCTTACATTTTAACATATTGGTACTTTCTACTCCTTACATTTTAACATATTGGTACTTTCTACTCCTTACATTTTAACATATTGGTACTTTCTACTCCTTACATTCTAACATATTGGTACTTTCTACTCCTTACATTTTAACATATTGGTACTTTCTACTCCTTACATTCTAACATATTGGTACTTTCTACTCCTTACATTTTAACATATCGGTTACTTTCTACTCCTTACATTTTAACATATTGGTACTTTCTACTCCTTACATTTTAACATATTGGTACTTTCTACTCCTTACATTTTAACATATTGGTACTTTCTACTCCTTACATTTTAACATATCGGTACTTTCTACTCCTTACATTTTAACATATCGGTTACTTTCTACTCCTTACATTTTAACATATTGGTACTTTCTACTCCTTACATTTTAACATATTGGTACTTTCTACTCCTTACATTTTAACATATCGGTTACTTTCTACTCCTTACATTTTAACATATCGGTACTTTCTACTCCTTACATTTTAACATATCGGTACTTTCTACTCCTTACATTCTAACATATTGGTACTTTCTACTCCTTACATTCTAACATATTGGTACTTTCTACTCCTTACATTTTAACATATTGGTACTTTCTACTCCTTACATTTTAACATATTGGTACTTTCTACTCCTTACATTTTAACATATTGGTACTTTCTACTCCTTACATTTTAACATATCGGTTACTTTCTACTCCTTACATTTTAACATATCGGTACTTTCTACTCCTTACATTCTAACATATCGGTACTTTCTACTCCTTACATTTTAACATATCGGTACTTTCTACTCCTTACATTTTAACATATCGGTACTTTCTACTCCTTACATTTGAACATATCGGTACTTTCTACTCCTTACATTTTAACATATCGGTACTTTCTACTCCTTACATTTTAACATATCGGTACTTTCTACTCCTTACATTTTAACATATCGGTACTTTCTACTCCTTACATTTTACAGAATTGGCTCGTTACTTTAGTTTTGTACTAAAGGTCGTCTATCAGCTGTGATTGTGAGTGAATGTGTACCATAACCCTCGTAAATATGTCTTTCTTGTTTGAAATATGATTCCTATGCATTGTGTATGGTAGCCTTTACAATTTATTTATTTGCAGAACACACACACACACACACACACACACACACACACACACACACAGCCATGGCATAGCTGCTCACGCCCATGTTTGCACTGCCTGATTGTAAGAAAGCATAAAAAAGAGACGACGTCTCCTCCCGTGTGTAAACAGACACACCTGGGGGGGTGGGGGGGCGTTGGAAACCAGAACCAGCTTTAAACCCAGTCCTCATCTAGTCCTCACTAACAAGTTTACAATCATTTCACTGGAGTTCCCGTTATTATTGTTTGCGTCATCAATACCAAATTCAATCTAATTGGATGAGACCATACAGTCGGCTCTGTAGATTCTCGATCGTCCTCGTCCTTATCTGAGAGAGGTGTCTGAGATAGTGGCCTTCTTAATTAATATCTGTTTACTAATTCACATTTTATCTTTTATTTTCTTTCCAGAAACCATATTTGAGCACATACACATACATGTAGATTCATTTAAATGTTAAGGGGAAGATTAAAGAAGAGAAACTGGATCTGTTAATATGTGTGTGTGTCTGTGTCTGTGTATATGTGTGTGTGTGTGTCTGTGTCTGTGTATATGTGTGTGTGTGTATATGTATATATGTGTGTGTGTGTGTGTGTGTGTGTATGAATAAGGGGAAGATTAAAGAAGAGGAACTGGATCTGTGTGTGTATGTGTGTATGTATATATGTATGTGTGTGTGTATGTGTGTGTATGTGTTTATGTGTTTATGTGTATATGCATATGTGTGCGTATATGTATATATGTGTGTGTGTGTGTGTATATATGTGTGTGTGTGTGTGTATATATGTGTGTGTATACTGTATATGCATATGTGTGTGCATATTTATATACAGTATGTGTGTGTATATATGCATATGTGTGTGTATATGTATATGTGTGTGTGTGTGTGTGTGTGTGTATGAATAAGGGGCAGATTAAAGAAGAGAATCTGGATCTGTGAGTCCATCTGTTGCTGCTCAGTCTGGATCTGACTAACCTGGATCCCCGTCTCTGTCCCAGTCTTCATATTATGGGATGTTTCAGGCCTGTTGGCAGACATCCATTTAACATGGAGCCGACGCCATATAAACAATAAAGAGCGTGCTCCACGTCCACGGACGTTTCCATAGTAACGGGTGTATGCTCATTCACACGGATACTTTTATACTTTAAGTACATTTCTAAGCCTGTACTTTGTTACTTTTACTTGAGTAAAAAAGTTAAATCCGTACTTCTACTTTTACCAGAATATTTTTAACACAAGTATCTGTACTTCTACTTGAGTACAGGAAGTGAGTACTATTCTCTGCAAAGGGTATTAACACCAAATATTGATGTGATTTAGATATTTCTTTTATTTGCTCACTTTGCATTTTGTCAATTGATAAAAATTAACGATCATTTATATTTTTGAAAGCATTCTTACTTTACAGCATTTTCTCACACCTGCCTAAGACTTTTGTACAGTACTGTGTATATATATGTATATATGTACATACATATACGTACAGTCTATGATCCAATTGCATCAAGTCCTTAAAACTTAACAACTCTGTGAGGACACCTGGTGGTGAAAGGAAGGATAGCAACCAGTGGTTAAATGGGCTTTTGGAGGGGGGGGGGGGGGCATCAAAATCATGCTGTAAAAGGACTTCATGTGTTTTTACCCCAAAGGGGCTCTTTTTCCAGTATAATGTGTAAGGTAGGGTTGATGAGTTATTCAAACAAAGAGACATATTTTATATTTCAAAAAGGAATACAACCATTAAGTAAATGAAGGTAGTCTCAAGTGGGGTTAGGGTTAGGGTTTTATCTGTCTTAATGTTTTTATTTTAACTCTTTATACTTTTTTGTTTGTGTTTAACTGATTTTGTGTAAAGCACTTTGAATTGCCCTGTTGCTGAAATGTGCTCTACAGATAAAGCTGCCTCGCCTTGCACCTGCACACATTAATCACTCATGTAATGTCCACGCCTTGTTTGCACCGTCCATACCTGCCCAGCCCAGCGGACGTCTTGTTTAATGTCTTTGTGTAGTGTTGTTGTCTAAATGTGTCTAGTCCACATCGACGTCTGTCCCAACATGCTGGACCATGTTTTATGTTTCTAAATGTTGATTTTCTATATCACCGGGACGTTTGGATGCAGGGTGTCTAAGGGTCCACCCCCAGAATTATTTTTAGCGCTAAATACTTAATTTCTTGCATTTTGGTGAATTTGTATGCACCTATTTCCCTATTTATACCTTTTTCTGAATCAATATGCCTGAAATATCTTTATCTAAGGGAAACATCACAATGGAAATATAAAAACATAATGGAACACACTGCAATAAGGCTCTGAGGCATTCTGTATTGCTTTGTATTTATTCTCCTTTAGATCAACTTTTCTATGTAATTATATCTGAGTCAGCACACATGGATCCTGAAGGCATCATTTACTCTTCCCTCCTCTTTGCATCTTTTGTTGGGGATGTAACTCGTATAACTTGATGTAAATTGTAATTTCCCCACTGGGGATCAATAAACAGTATAAATTAAATTACATTATAAATTAAATTAACCTCCGTAAATATGCATATTACAGTTATTCCCCTCAATGATATATAATTCATTTTAATTTATTAATAAAGCCTGGGCTGTAATATTTCAGATGTCTGAGTAAGATTTCTGCTCATATACATTCAAAATATAAGTCATCCCATCTGTGTTCTCTGAGGTCTCTGAGTCGTGATATTTTATGAAAAATAAAGTTATAATAGGCTATTACAAGAATAAAGTCACTATATTTCCAAGAATAATCTCCCTGCTGATCCGGTAGATCCCAGACCTTCCGACAGACTCAGAGCCCTGTTTGGGTCTCTGGTCTCTGGATGAGACAACATTCAGGGACAAGGCTGATGTTCTGCATCGGAGGTGAAAAACCGGAACTACGACAGAAATACACCGAGCTCAAACGCATCACATCTGCCGCAGCATTGGACAGCAGAGCGCCTCTGTAGACCTGAAGCTGCAGCTTTTTACAGCGAGTGGACACTAAGCCACGTCCGCTTTCTTATTTTCCAGTCAACTTTTCAAAATACTGAAGGATACGGAGCAGAGCTTTAACATTGATGTTAAAATGTTACAGGTTGGCAGGACGGTCTGACATGTTTTTGCTCGTTGGCTGTACGTTTTGTTGGTAAATGTGAGATGTTCGAGTCACAGGCGTCTCTTTAAACAAGAAAATGAATATGGCGACGTACGTGTGACATCAACCCGTTCTCACTCCCGCCTGGTCATTGGCTCTCATACTAATACAAAGTCTGGCACGTGGGACCAGAACGGATTGGTTTAAGTCACGGGAAACTCCGGTTATTGGTCAAATTTGGTAGTCTGGCACATGTGGGTGCTCAGTATTGGCACCTATGCATCTTTACCCCCCGGGTGCCTATACACCACCCCATCGTCCCATGTTATATGAGACTACAGGTACAGATTATCAATTAAAAACTTCTTCAGGTTAAATTAAAAAGCTTATAAATTTGTATTGCTTTTAGCTCAATGGGCAGCTCGTTCCATGCTTAATAGCGAATGGTGTCTAGCTGAAGGAGATTTTACAGCTCCCTGCAATTGTGTTTCTATTGAACAATGGACTTGTAATGGTTGCACCATGTCACAGAAAGCCTGAGGTGCAGATTCATGCAAGCACTTCCAGATGAGATTGGAATTTGCAAATACAATGTAGCTGTCCAATCATCACATTTTCAAATCTCTCAGGACATGATAATGATCTGAATATTTTCAATGCGCAATGGTAGAGTCTCTCTTTTGTTTTAGTTACATTTGGACTGGCCTGCAACCATGAGGTAGAACAATAACTGAGTAGTAATAAAATTATTGTGTGTATATATACTGTAGGTCATATAGTCCATCCCTAGTCCCGCCCCTACCCATTTAAGATTTTAGGAATAACTTTCTAAACAGATTTTAATTCTGGCTCACAGATCTTCTGAGAAAAATGACAAAGCTGAAAGCTTTCGAACTTCGCTGTCAAGATTGTGGAGTACCTGAGCAGAAAACGGAAACCAATAGTTAGTGTATATCAAATGGGAATGTGATTATAACATTGCTGCAGTCTGTGGGGTTATAGAGATGTGTTCTGTTGTTGATGTTGTTAACTTCTCTAGTCCTGCAGAGGACACAGAGACACTGAGGAACCAGCTGACCAGACCATAAACCCAGGATAGAGAGGCTGAGTGAATGTGGTGTAGAAGGTGTGGAGGTGGATCAGTGAGTCAGAGGAGACTGTGTAGAAGGACAGAGAGCCAGCAGGACAGTCCACATACACTGCTACTCTGTTAGAGACAGAGGAGGACGGGAGGGCTGTTCTTATGTTATTGTGCCGGACAGAGTAACCACCATCAGAGCAGAACAGACTCCAGGACTGATCATTATGTCCAAACACACAGTCTTTTCTGTTTCCTTTCCTTCTGATTCCTCTGTAACTCACTGATATATGAGCCTCTCCTCTCCTCTCAACCTCCCAGTAACAGCGACCAGTCAGACCATCTCTACACAGCAGCTGAGGACAGGAGTCAAACCTCTCTGGATGATCAGGATATGACTGATACTCTAACACCCATGTCACCTTCCTGTTGTTGTCAGACAGTTTGAGGTTTCTGTGTACTGTGTTTGGGTCCAGTTCCAGTTCACAGACATCTGATGGAGAGAACAAGACACAATACAGCCGCAGGTTATCATCTGAGGATTTATTAAAGTGCCCATATTATGAAAAAATCACTTTTCCTAGGATTTGGGGTATTTTGTGTCTCTGGTGCTTCCACACGCATACACACTTGGAAAAAAAACTATCCATGCTGTATTCCTTAGTATTCATGTTGTTGGTTTGATTGACCAGGAAATCGTTGTTTATTAGATGACAGAGGTAATTTAGAGTCAGTTTGGGAAAGTGATAGTTCCTCCTCAGCTCTGCTTCTGTCGAGCAGTCATGTTTTTCCTCCTCTCCCCTCTTATCTCAGCTTGGCTCCTATTCTAGTCTGTCTACCTTGTCGTGTGGAACTTTTTCTCCTTTCTCTTTGTTCCCTGCCTGCTGTTTTCCTGGAACAGATTGTTGCGTTTGTGGATTTTAAATTTGTTGATTGGTTCTAACATCTTTCCAGCCACACTGACAGAAAATAGATCCTGACTGAAACTTTGGAGAAATTAATCATCGTATTCAGTCAAGAAAATCTAGTAAAAATGTAGTGTAACATGTAGCTGACTTCTCATTAAACATTAAACACACTCACTCTTCCTCACACCAGGTCTCAGTCTCTGCAGTCCACCATGGTCCGTTCTGCAGTAAAAAACAAAGTCAGAATCATTTTCATACTCCTTCACTCAGATCCTCCATTAATCATGAACCAGTGTTCATCAGTTAGTGACAGAGAAACAGTGGGAGAGTTGCTGTTGTCTGTCCATCTGTCCATACCTGAGAGTGTCCAGTCTCCAGTTTGGATCCTTGAGTCCAGCTGATAGCAGCTTCACTCCTGAGTCTCCTGGATGATTGTAGCTCAGGTCCAGTTCTCTCAGATGGGAGGGGTTGGAGCTCAGAGCTGAGGCCAGAGAAGTAGAGCCTTCCTCTGAGACAAGACAGCCTGACAGACTATAGAAGCACACACACGCATGCATGCACACACACACACACACACACACACACACACACACACACACACACACACACACACAGAGTGTAAACATAGATAAACTTAGATTTAAACCAACACTAATGGAGCGTAGTGTTGGTTCAGTACCCTCTGTGAAGGAGAAAGGGTTGGAGAACTCAAAGGAAACCTAACCAAGTACTTCTTTTACTTGAGTACAATATTCTATTACTCTCCCTATTTCTCTCTCTGACTGAAACATGCTGGGGGATTAACTAACTACCTACCTACTGTATCTACCTACATGCAGCCCCAGAGAAACCGATGCATAGCCTGTTGTCCATATGGGGTCCTAGCAACAACCAAGCACATAATTATTGTTTAGTTCCCCGAAGTAAAAGGACAAAATAACAAATATTGTGTCAGTGTATATATACCTAACTGTATATCCAAGTCAAATTGATGTGCCGTGAACCAAGACATTACGATGTTGACAAGTTCCTGAGTCAGCTCTCTCAGACTAGAGGACTGGGAGCTGAGAACTGAATTTCACAGCTTCTTTCTGACAGGTTACAGCCACTCAGTCTGAAGAGGATCTTTAGTCAGTCAATTCAAAAATCAAATGCATAAAGGCAAAAGTGGGTAAATTAAAACAGTTTAACACAGACTTGAGAGTTTCCAGTCTGCATTGTGGACTCTTCAGTCCAACGGACAGCATCTTCACTCCTGAATCCTGCAGGTTGTTGTTACTCAGGTCCAGCTTTCTCAGACTAGAGGACTGGGAGCTGAGAACTGAGGACAGAGCTTCACAGCTTCTCTCTGACAGGTTACAGCCACTCAGCCTGAAGAGGAATCAGCAAAACATAAGTAAACCATTACAAACAATTGTTGTTTTAATAATGGAGACATCAGATTTAAGGTGAGAGATGTAACCTCAGGGTAAAACATTGTTTGTGATTCTGTGAGAATGACTGATTGTTATTTTGCTCTGATGCATAACCTCGCCAGTCAGTGAAGTTGCACTAATTTGTAGTTCTTCTCATTAAGAGTGCAAACAGATGCAAAAAGGTGAGCATTTCTACGTTCACTTATGACTAACTGTCAGAGTGGAAATGAGTCTCCTTTATGTGCACCCAGCTCCACTAATTAAACAGAATCAGCCATACGTACAACATAAGGGGTCATGTTGATGATGCCGTTAACTGAACATCAGCTCCCCCATCAAGAAAGCACAAGAGAGGATGTACTTCCTGCGGCAACTAAAGAAATTTAACCTGTCAAAGACAATGATGTTGCTAGGGGGGAGGGGCAAAGGGCATCCTGCAGTATGTCATTCGCTCTGCAGAGAAGGTGACTGGCTGCAATCTGCCGCTGCTCCAGAACTTGTACGCCTCCAGCACTTTGAAGCTTGAGGCGAAAGATTGTGGCTGATCTCTAGCCCCCAGGCTACACACTTTTTGAGTCACTCCCATCTGGCAGGAGGCTGAGGTCCATAAGGACTTACTTACACTGCACTACAGCAGTCCTTATGTAAGTACAATTTTATTTGTTTATTATATTATTATGTATTTATTTTTTATTATAAGAACATTTGTATTTTAATACTTGATTTTCTTAACGTCATTATATTTAGAGAATGTGCATGTGAATGAACATGCACCTACAACGCATTAACAAATTGGTTGTATTTGTAAAAAACGTACATGGCAAAAGTTTCTGATTCTGATTCTGTTGTGGTTTGTTTTATTGTGGTAGTCTGTTTTCCTGTGTTTATTTCTTGGCCTGGTTCCTGTCATGTTTTGTGATTATTGTATGGTGTTATTTTTGGTCTGTTCTTGTATATGTTCTGTTTCCTGTTTTATTTTGAAGTCTAGGTCTCTGTCTCGTCTTGCCTTTAGTTTTACTTCCTGTGTTTTCCCTCTCCTATGATTACCTGATGTTTTCCACCTGTTTCCCAGCCCTCTTGTCACCTGCCTCTTATTACCTCATTACCCTCTGGATTTAGTCTTTGTGCTTCCATTGTCCTGTGTCAGATCATTGTAGTGCCGTGTCTCCCTGTGTCAGTTTGTGTCTGGTTCCTTGCTTCCTGGATTTTTTTGCACCCTGGATTTAGTTTAGCCCTGCCCCTCTCAGGACTTCCTTTGTTTGTTTGTACTTTGCTTTTTATTTTAATAAACCCTTTAGCTCAACTTTTTCCTCCTCTTCTCTGCACTTGGGTCCACCATTCTAGGCACTTCTTGACATTCTGATATTGAAATCAAGTTTATGTGCTGTGAACCAAGACATTACAATGATGACAACCTCCTGAGTCAGCTCTCTCAGACTACATGACTTCTAAACCTCATTCATACTTTTAATCTTGTTAGTCAGTCCACTAAATAATTAACATACAAAGAGAATAACATCTCAGAATAACTGAACACTAACCTGAGAGTTTCCAGTTTACAGTGTGGACTCTTCAGTCCAGCCGACAGCTGCTTCACTCCTGAATCCTGCAGGTTGTTGTTACTCAGGTCCAGCTCTCTCAGACTAGAGGACTGGGAGCTGAGAACGGAGGACAGAGCTTCACAGCTTCTCTCTGACAGGTTACAGCCACTCAGTCTGAATCAGCAATATATAAGAAAAACAATTACAAACCATGGATATTATTTTTCTGAATGAACATGAACTCCATTTAATCTTAATAGTTTTATGTACACATACAGAGCTTTGTTGGAGGCTTTGACCACTGGCAGCAGCCTCAGAAGAGCCTCCTCTGAAGCAGAGTATCTCTTCAGGTCAAACACGTCCAGATCTTCTTCTGATGACAGTAAGATGAAGACCAGAGCTGACCACTGAGCAGGAGACAGTTTATCTGTGGAGAGACTTCCTGAACTCAGGGACTGTTGGATCTGCTCTACTAGAGAACGATCTTTCAGTTCATTCAGACAGTGGAACAGATTGATGCTTCTCTCTGCAGACAGATTCTCACCGATCTTCTTCTTGATGTACTCCACTGTTTTCTGATTGGTCTTTGAGCTACTTCTTGTCTGTGTCATCAGACCTTGTAGGATACTCTGATTGGTCTGCAGTGAAAGACCCAGGAGGAAGCGGAGGAACAAGTCCAGGTGTCCATTTGGACTCTTTAAGGACTTCTCCACAGCACTCTGGTAGAACTGTGATGGTTCAGGTTTGTCTCTAAATAGAAACCACCATTGTGAAGTTGTTTGTTCTTCGGCCAGCAGGCTGATCCCAGAGTTTATGAATGTCAGATGGACATGAAGAGCAGCCAGGAACTCCTGAACACTCAGATGGACGAAGCAGAACACCTTGTCCTGGTACACTCCTTTCTCCTCTTTAAAGATCTGTGTGAACACTCCTGAGACCACTGAGGCTTCTCTGATATCGATGCCACACTCTGTCAGGTCTGATTCATAGAAGATCAGGTTGCCTTTCTGCAGCTGCTCAAAAGCCAGTTTTCCCAGTGACTTAATCATCTTCCTGCTCTTTATATTCCAGTGTGGATCTGTCTCAGCTCCTCCATCATACTTTATGTTCTTCACTTTGGACTGAACCACTATGAAGTGGATGTACATCTCAGTCAGGGTCTTGGGCAGCTCTCCTCCCTCTCTGGTCTTCAACACGTCCTCCAGAACTGTAGCAGTGATCCAGCAGAAGACAGGGATGTGGCACATGATGTGGAGGCTTCGTGATTTCTTGATGTGGGAGATGATTCTGCTGGCCTGCTCCTCATCTCTGAATCTCTTCCTGAAGTACTCCTCCTTCTGGGCATCAGTGAACCCTCTGACCTCTGTCACCATGTCAACACAGCAAGGAGGGATCTGATTGGCTGCTGCAGGTCGGGTGGTTATCCAGAGGCGAGCAGAAGGAAGCAGTTTCCCCCTGATGAGGTTTGTCAGCAGCACATCCACTGAGGTGGACTCTGTAACATCAGTCAGGATCTTAGTGTTGAGGAAGTCCAGAGGAAGTCGACACTCATCCAGACCATCAAAGATGAACACGACCTCTTCAAACCGGCAGACTCCTGCTTCTTTGGTTTCACTAAAGAAGTGATCAACAAGTTCCACCAAGCTGAACTTTCTCTCTTTCAGCACATTCAGCTCTCTGAAGGTGAATGGAAATGTGAACTGGATGTCCTGGTTGGCTTTGTCTTCAGCCCAGTCCAGAGTGAACTTCTGTGTTAAGACTGTTTTCCCGATGCCAGCCACTCCCTTTGTCATCACGGTTCTGATTGGTTCATCTCTTCCAGGTGGGGTTTTAAAGATGTCTTCTTGTCTGATTGTTGTTTCTGGTCTGTCTGGGTTCCTGGATGCTGTTTCAATCTGTCTGACCTCATGTTCTTCATTGACCTTTGCAGCCCCTCCCTCTAAGATGTAGATCTCTGTGAACACCTGATTCAGAATGGTTGGGTTTCCTGCTTTAGCAATCCCCTCAAACATACACTGGAACGTCTTCTGCAGCTTGGATTTGAGTTTACGCTTACCACTTGCAGTAAGACTTCCTGGATGAACACACAGCAAAGAAGATTAATAAGTCACAGGTCATATTTAAACATTTCCTCAGCGAATGAATATATGAATATATTTTGGACCATCTCTGGAGACATTAGTAATTGTCCCATTTCTCCAGCATGTTAACTCTTTAGAGAAATCCTCTTACTGCTCTGCAGACGGTCAGCCAGCTCCTCCTGCTTCATCCTCCTCAGGAAATGATGTGTGATCTTCAGACATGCCTCTTTGAGGCTCCTCCTCTGCTCTTCATCACCACCATCCAACACCTCCTCATCCTCCCTCTGACTCTTTAAGCATTCTTGGTAGTCTGGTCTTAGAAGCTTCTGGTTCTTCTTCAGCTCGTTCTTCACAAAAGTGACGATGAATGAATGACAAATCAAACTAAAATCATGGAAGCGAACATCAGATCCATGTTGGACAGACTGACAATCCACTTGTCTAAAAAGTGCAGCATGGAGATGATTATGATGAGAATAGATGTAAAAGTAGTTGTTGTACATGTACAGACCATAAAGATGGAGTCCAGGCGGGTTTGATGCTGCTGGGCAGACGGACCACTGGGACCCTCTGAGCTCTCCTGGTCCACTCTGTGGAGGAATCAGGAAGAATTATCTCACATAATTGATAAAAAGAAATTAAAGGCTCTTGATGATGAGAGGCATGATCAGACGACACGTGAGACAGACTTGTGATCTTCTATTAAGAACAGTTTACTCAATATACTGGGAGAGAGAGTGCTGCAACGGGGTCATCGTTTCTCTCTCTCTGTCAACAACAAGATACACAAAGGTCTAAATACATGGCTAGGAACACACAGAATCCAACTCAAATAGATATGCATGACATGAACATGACCACTTTGTTCTAATGTGGTGGAAACAATCTAGCTGACACAACCTGTTGCTAACACAGCATATTGTCGTCCGCCTCAGCTTTCCTAATGTAGTCAGAGGTCAAAGGTGAACTGATGATCTTAAATTAGTACTGTCACAAGTAGTGGTGCTTTTGTACACATATGTCCAGCTGTCGTTTTTTCTCACTACACTCTAAAGTCACTTATACAACACATTACCATGACATGGAGAATAACAACTATCATCATAAGAGACAAAATAATATGCATAAGAAAGGATTTCCTGTCCACACAGAGACACACACAAGATAAAGTTCCATGAAGTGATGTTTGGATGTTAACAGTGAATCAGAGGACTCCCTGTAGTGGTCCACCTTCACTAGTCCTGCTGAGTATCAGTTTAAAATCCTCACCTTTGATCAACAGAGTGGCGTCCATCTTTGAAGTTTAAAGGTTGACCCATAGACCGGTCACTCTTCAGGGACACACAGCTGGGTCCAGGTTCTTCCAGATTCCTCCTGATAGAAACACAAGATAAATTCTGCCCTGCACCCACAACACACTGAGACCAAACCTGTCAGTGGTGTAATACATTGTCTGTAGCGTATACTGCATACAGTAGGTAGTTAAAATTGTGTATGATCCTGGACTAATATTAATATTAGACATGTTTTAAGGCTGTATTTAGTGCATCACAGGCATTGAAATGATGCTGTAGACAATGATGGAATAGTAATGCTAATGTCAGATTAGGATAATATATGCGAGGAACTCCAGATGGCGTGCTAGATTGGTAGTTCACGAAAATGTGTGTTTAGCTATCCTAAAGATTAGTCTAAAAATGTTCTGATATATTTGTGTTTTTAATCAACGTTAGCTGATATTCACCAAAAACGTCCAAAATTAGGGCCTCGGTGGTCTGTTGGTCCAGTGCTTTAAAATATTAGCATCTTACCTTGGTATATATTCTGTACATCACTCTGCACATTACTGATTTTTGCACTTCTGTTTAGAAAGTTAATGACATTTTGTTGTCTTACTACAGGCACTCTGTGCCATGACAATAAAGTTGAATCTAATCTAATAAAAAGAGGAATAGCTGTTGTCTCAAAGCAGTGAGTTTCATCTGAGAATCCTTTTCCTATATTTAGGTTTCAAGGTATTTATTGTCAAATGCACAACAATGACAGTGAAGCCGTTGTTGGCAATAAATTAATAAATGTTCAAAAACATTTTAATCTTGGTCTCGTCTCAGTCTCTGACAAAGGATTTTATTTCAAGACCGGTCAAAACCACAACTGCGGGGATATTACTAGATTACCTGAGCATTGTCTGATATATTTGTGTTAACACTGACGTTAGTTAATGTCAGCTCCTAAATAAATACACGCTGTGTACCGCTGCCTGACTTAAGTCACAGAGCTAGAGAACTGCATGAATTGTTTTTACATAAGTTTACATTTCAGGCCACCAAACATGTACTTTGGCCACCAAATTTAGCCGCTTGGTTACCTGGTTAGAAGCTGAACTACATTTAGTTGTCTCAGTGCCGGTACTCTGTGCTAAGACTGAATGAAGTTGAATCTAATCTAATAAAAAGAGGAAGCAGTGAGTTTTCACTGAGAGTCCTTTTCTATATTTAAGGTTAAAGTTATTTATTGTAAAATGCACCGCAATTACAGTAAAGTATTGAAGTTAAATATATATTATGTTTGTAGTAGACAGGTGTACAGTAACTGTAAAATAAATAATTTCAATGAACTGTTTAACATTCAACTTCTGCTCACTTTTGATGAACAGAATGGGGTCCATCTTTGAAGTATAAAGGTTCACCCATAGACCGGTCACTCTTCATGGACACACAGCTGGGTCCAGGTTCAGGACAGTCTGGTCTCTGATGGATCCTGATAGAAAGAAATTCATTAAATTGAGTCAAAGTGGGTAAGCACCATTAAAGATGGTCCTCTCACCTCTGAGCTTTGGTCTGGCTGTCATGGTCCCCCCACAGAGGGGGTTCAGGGGGAGGGACTCCCTCCTCTCTGTCCTCACACTGACTCATAGCAGAGTCCACACCTTCATCTGGAGAGGAAACACCTGCTGGGAGAGATGCTCGCTGTCACCACAACAACATCCAAGGAAGGTTAAACTCAAGAACAGCTCGAAGGCAAAGCAAGGCCAGGCAGCTTTACACAAAAACAGTTAAAAAATAAAAACAAATAAAACACAAGAATAAACGTTACAGTGCAGTATAACAAATGAAACATTGAAGAAATGAACATCATTTAAAGAAAGGTCTTCAGCCTTGATTTAAAAGAACTGAGAGTAGCAGCGGGTCTGCAGGTTTCTGGGAGTCTGATCCAGATATGAGGAGCATAGAAACTGAACGCTGCTTCACCCTGTTTAGTTCTGACTCTGGGGACAGAGAGCAGACCTGTCCCAGACCACCTGAGAGGTCTGGGGGGGTCACAGTGTAGCAGGAGACCAGTCCCAGACCACCTGAGAGGTCTGGGGGGGTCACAGTGTAGCAGGAGACCTGTCCCAGACCACCTGAGAGGTCTGGGGGGGTCACAGTGTAGCAGGAGACCTGTCCCAGACCACCTGAGAGGTCTGGGGGGGTCACAGCGTGCAGCAGACCCCCGCCAGACCTCTCAGACTGCTGATTTCTAAGAAGATATTACAGATATATTTCTATACTAATACAATCAAACAGTAACATGTATTATGTAATCATACACACACACACACACACACAGATGCACAAACACACACACAAAAACACACACGCACAAACACGTACACAAACATACACACACACACAGACACACACGCGCACAAACACATGCACAAACACACACACACACAAACACATGCACAAACACACACACACACACACACACACACACAGAAAACAAGCTAGCTGAAGATGCCACTATTCATTTTACAGTTTACCCGTGTACTTTAAGTACATTTATCTGATAATACTTGTGTACTTTTATCTAAGTACAGGTTTTATCGGTTTTTAATGCTTATAATTTTTAACTGTCTGTACATGTGTTTTATCTGTTTAACTGATTTTATGTAAAGCACTTTGAATTGCCCTGTTGCTGAAATGTGCTCTACAGATGAAGCTGCCTTGCCTTGCCTTGCCTTAGTAATGTTTTCAATGCTGAACGGTTTTACATGGTGGTAGTAGTATTAGTATTAGTTTTACTGTACATTAGAAATTGTAACACAAACTGCAGCTTTTCACACACAAACACCTGAATTCTGCATTTAAAAGTTTGAGATCAGAAGATGAGATCAGAGATCAGCCGACACTAAAAAGTGTCACTTACTAAAAGTTGGACACGGAGAAACGTCTGCGTCTCAACACGGGACGAAGTGATCTAACAGGAGAGATGGACTTTGACCTTTAATCTCATTTATAAAAATATGTCTATGGAGCTAAAGTTACAGCAATTTACGAGACATTATTACACACTAGAAACACGCAAGCTGTACTTCCTTATGTCTTTACTGCTACAACCCCTGAGTGTGTTCTCTGAGGATCAATAAAGTTTTGTCCAGTGCAATCAAAAAAGGAGGATTTACTGCAGCACTTTGAACTCCATGGACCTCATAAACTGGTAAAAGATTAATTGATGTTTCATCCTAAAAACAAGAATTGACATTGACAATAAAAACTAACACGTACAACATCAGCAGTGGTGGAAAGTATCTAAGTACATTTAATCAAGTACTGCACTAAGAAACATTTAAAAGTTTTTTGTACTTTTAGTATTTCCATATTGTGTTTCTTTCTACTTTACTGCACTACATTTATCTGACAGTTACAGTTACTCTACAGATGGAGATTTAAAGACTCAACACATACTTTATGAAATCTGACATTTCCCACATTCCTGTCTTTCAACAGACAGATTAATTAATTGATCACCCAAGAAAATAATCAGCAGGTTTATCAATAATCAAAGAATTTCAGTTTCATATAACACAGTTTAACCCTTGTGTTGTCTTCCCATCAACCATGAAAAAAGAACCTGTTTTTGTCCCTTTTGTCAACATTATTATCGTTTTTTCCGACATTTTTGTCACTTTTTCAATTTTTTTGATGTTTTATTTCCTAAGTTTTTTGATATTTTTAATGTAACGCTTATTTCAACGGCCAATTTTTTGTGACAAAAACAACAATTAACTGAAAACGGGTCAAATGTGACCCCAAGGAGAACATAAGGGTTAAAACAGTAAAATGCAGCTTACACCTGAAGGCATCAGTAAGTAGAGACAGATTATAGTACCACACACACAGGGGACATTTCACTACCCTGTGTACTTTAAGTACGGGGCGGCTGTGGCTCAGTAGTAGAGCGGTTGCCTGCCAATTGGAAGGTTGGTGGTTCAATCCCCGGCCCTGCAGTCCCATGTCGAAGTGTCCTTGGGCAAGACACTGAACCCCGAGTTGCCCCCGATGCTGTGTCATCGGAGTGTGAATGTGTGTGAGTGTTTATCTGATGAGCAGGTGTGTAGATGTGTGTGTGTGAGTGTGTATCTGATGAGCAGGTGTGTAGATGTGTGTGTGTGAATGTTTATCTGATGAGCAGGTGTGTAGATGTGTGTGAGTGTGTATCTGATGAGCAGGTGTGTAGATGTGTGTGAGTGTGTATCTGATGAGCAGGTGTGTAGATGTGTGTGAGTGTGTATCTGATGAGCAGGTGTGTAGATGTGTGTGAGTGTGTATCTGATGAGCAGGTGGCACCTTGTACGGCAGCCTCGGCCACAGTGTATGAATGTGTGTGAATGGTGAATGTATCCTGTATGATGTAAAAGCGCTTTGAGTAGTCGTTAAGACTAGAAAAGCGCTATAAATACAGCACATTTACATTTAGCTGATAATACTTGTGTACTTTTATCTAAGTAATGTTACTGGTTTACATGGTGGTAGTAGTTTTACTGCACATTAGAAATGACGGAGAGTCAAACCAACACAAGTCATTCTGCTACTAGCAGGTCATGGTGGCTAACTGTTAGCACAGAGCTGAGCTAACAAGCTAAACTGCAGCTTTTCACACATAAACACCTGAATTACTGCGTTTAACAGTTTGAGAAAACTAAGATGAGATCAGAGATCAGAAGAACTTAAAAGTGTTACTTACCAGAAGTTGGACACTGAGAAACGTCTGCGTTACAGCACGGGACAAAGTGATCTAACAGGGAGATGGACTTTGACCTTTAATCTCCTTTAAAAATATATGACACTATTAAACACACACACACACACACACACACACACACACACTCACAAACACACACACACACAAACATACACACAAACACACACACACACACACACTCACAAACACGCACACACACACACACACACACACACACACACACACACTCACAAACACGCACACACACACACACACACACACTCACACTCACAAACACGCACACACACAAACATACACACAAACACACACACACACACACACTCACAAACACGCACACACACACACACACACACACACACACACACACTCACAAACACGCACACACACACACACACACACACACACTCACAAACACACACACTCACAAACACACACACTCACAAACACACACATACACAAACACATGCACACACACACAAACACATGCACACACACACATACACAAACACATGCACACACACACACACACACACACACAAACATACACACGCACGCACGCACAGACACACAAACACACACGCACACAAAGACACACACACACACACACACACACACACAATAAGGTTCCTTATTGATACAACTGTCTGACTACATCTGAATACATGTGTCTTTATGTGATGGATTGCAATATTACATAATAACAATAACAATAATAACACAACCTCCTATTGACATTCCTTAATCATCTGTAAATCTGTATAAACTGTACATGAAGTATATATTACCCCTCTGTATATAATAGAGGTGTTTAGTGCACAAATTAATATTTTAGTCTCAGCCTTAGAGCCTTGGATGTTCTTACTTGAATATAAAATAATAATATAGTTTTTAGCACATTTTAAGAAAGAGCTGCCAGATCCAGGCATGTCCCAATGTTAGTTATATTACACCATACTTCCTGCTGTGTGTGTGTGTGTGTGTGTGTGTGTGTGTGTGTGTGTCAGCAGCCGTTTACTTTAACTTCCTCCTGTGTTGTGGCGCAGATATGTTTCCTCCAGGTTAAACCTTTGGTAAGTGACACTTTTCAGCTAATTTCTGATCTGTTAAGTTTCATCAAACTGTGAAAATGTGTTTGTGTAGAAGAGTTCAGCTCGGATCTAACAGTTAGCCGTTAGCCGTTAGCCACCGTGTTCGGGATCACCAGCTGCTTCTAACAACGGGAGATAACCCCGCTAACCATTATGGCGCTTACTCAAAGTCAATATTTACCTGAAATGTAGCTTTGCTGACAAAGTGAGACTGAAGGTGATCTGTTAGTGTGAGGACAATACAGGAATCATTAAATGTTACTGAAACTCACTTATTATTTATATTCTGAACACTCATGAATTAATCTGGGGTCTCCAATAATTATCCTGTACTGCAGTAAAAGTACCAAAACATAGTCAACCAGTTAGTGTGTTGGTGCTATTACCCCCCCCCCCTCCACCTTTAATTTATAATACCAATCAAAACAGATGTAAGTCTTTGTTTAGTTTCACAGCAGATTCACAACAGTAACATTAAGAAAAATGTTGTAGAATAAAGTTTATTATTATTCAAATAGGTGCACCGATTAACAGCAAACACATGTTACTAGTGGTAGTAGTTTTTATCAAATTTTAAAAAAGAGCTCCCAGATATAGACAGGCATGTCTTAAACCGTTAAAGTACACCTTCCTCTTTTCCCCCTACTTCCTTATGTGTATGTGTATGTGTGTATGTGTGTGTGTGTGTGTGTGTGTGTGTGTGTCTGTATGTACCATGTTTAGCTACATTTGTGGGGACCAAAATTTGGAAATACAGTATACTTATGGGGTCCTGACAGCTTTGTGGGGACAAAATCCTGGTCCCCATACCGTTAAAGGGCTGTTTGAGGGTTAAGACTTGGTTTTAGGATCAGGGTTAGAATTAGGTTATGGTTAGGGTTAGGGTAAGGGTTAAGGTTAGGCATTTAGGTTTGATGGTTAAGGTTAGGGTAAGGGTTAAGGTTAGGCATTTAGATTTGATGGTTAAGGTTAGGGTAAGGGGCTAGGGAATGCATTATGTCAATGACTTGTCCCCATAAAGATAGTGAGACAAGACTGTATGTGTGTGTGTGTGTGTGTGTGTATATGTGTGTGTGTCTGTGTGTGTGTGTGTGACAGAAGTCGGTTTTGTTCTCAACAATTTGGTGCTATTAGGGAAACATTTGATACATAAATGTAGGTATTGTAAGCATGGTTCAAAATTAGCACCATCTACTAGCCAAATAATGGTAAAATATGTAAGCGGCTGGTAGATTTGCTTCACTCACCAACCAAAAAACCATGGTAATCTACTCAGTGGCTAGTAAAATTTGAACATTCACTAGCCATTTGGCTGGTGGAAGAAAAAGTTAATTTTGAGTGTAAGATCAAACCCTCCCTGATCCATTGGAAGAATGAGTTCAATCTAAAGGGGTGTTCTCAGCGTTTTGAGGCTACAGAGGTGTCTTTGATAAACGTCTAAAGAGATAAACGAGTAGTAGTAGTAGTAGTAGTAAAAGAGTAGACCTACAGCAGCAGATGATGCATTCATCTGACAGTGATGTCACAGAGACAAGAGCCAATGAGAAATGATGTTGTTCCTCTGCAGATGAAAGGCTGAGTTCAGTAGCACCAACGTGCATGCTGCCTGTTGCAGTTGCTCCGTCTTTCGTCTTCTTACTTTAACTTTTTAACAGTCTTTTTTTTGTTTCTTACGTGTGTGATTCTTGGACTTGGACTAAGTGTGTAAATACCGTACATATCCACACTCCTTCTATTTATTTATTTATGTTTCTACTTGATTATTTGTACTATTTGTGCAACTGCAACACAGAATTGCCCTTCGGGGATCAATAAAGTATTTCTGATTCTGACTCTGATTCTGATCAGCATGGGTCAGTGTGACAGTAGAATTAATGCAGGATCTTTACTTTTGGTTTATTAATTAGGATTATATAATGAATTAATCTTGAATTATATGTTTACACCATCACAATATAATCTACAAAACTGGTCTGTTTTGATAATCGGAGTATTTTTAAACTCCCTAAAGAATCTCTGTGAAGTGACGGTGTTCTGTGTGGTATCTTTTGGATCTTTGCAGGGATAAAAGATGGAGACGCCTCAAGAAGTCGTCTTGAGAATTTTAGAAGATTTGGGAACTGACGACTTTGAAAAATTTAAGTGGTACCTGCAGGGAGTCCTAAAAGACTTCCCAGCAATCCCAAAGAGTAAACTGGAGAATGTGAACAGGGTGAACACGGTGGACATGATGTTCCAGACCTACAGTATCAACACTATTACAGTGACAAGAATAGTTTTAGTGAAGATCAATCAAAATGATCTGGTGCAGAATTTAGCAAATATCATCTCAGATCCTGCAGGTAAGTCATAATCATTAGGAATTACAAAAAGGATCTAACAAAGATCAGACTTGGAGATTACAGCCTTCAACAAACATTAGCTTTGTTACCAATGTCTCACTCTTATCTAAAAATATATATAAGTTCTAATGACAACAACAGAACAAGCTACCAAACAGCCACAAGAGAAACAAAATTTAAAGTGTCAGAGATCTTGCCCAAGCAGTATCTTACAGTGGCATTGGTGTGTGCAAACACACTAATGCCACTGTAAGATACTGCTTGGGCAATGCTAATTCCCTGTGTAATTAAGTAATTTACCTTCTGGTTTATTTGGACAATAAAGAGTTATTAGATGTATGACTGGGACCCCCAACATATAAGTTGTTTTTTTAGGAATACTAAAGTCATTTTACAGTAGTTAACATATTCAGGACCTAGTCATCAAATGGGCTGAATATATTCATGAATAGAGAAATGTGCACACTTACATTCACCAGAACAAACCCTCATTGATTTCATTGTTTCATTCATTCAGAGATTCTTGCTGATTGCCAGCGAAAAGTCAAATCCAAATTACATAAGATGTTCCAGTGTGTGTTCGAGGGGCTTGCTAAAGCGGGACACCCAAGCCTTCTGAGTCAGATGTTCACAGAGATCTACCTCATGGAGGGAGGGGCTGCAGAGGTCATCAATGAACATGAGGTCAGACAGATTGAAACAGCATCCTGGAAACCAGACAGACCAGAAACAACAATCAGACAAGAAGACATCTTCAAAACCCCACCTGGAAGAGATGAACCAATAAGAACCGTGATGACAATGGGAGAGGCTGGCATCGGGAAAACAGTCTTAACACAGAAGTTCACTCTGGACTGGGCTGAAGACAAAGCCAACCAGAACATCCAGTTCATATTCCCATTCACCTTCAGAGAGCTGAATGTGCTGAAAGAGGAAAAGTTCAGCTTGGTGGAACTTGTTGATCGCTTCTTTAGTGAAACCAAAGAAGCAGGAATCTGCAGGTTTGAAGAGGTCGTGTTCATCTTTGATGGTCTGGATGAGTGTCGACTTCCTCTGGACTTCCTCAACACTGAGATCCTGACTGATGTTACAGAGTCCACTTCAGTGGGTGTGCTGCTGACAAACCTCATCAGGGGGAAACTGCTTCCCTCTGCTTGCCTCTGGATAACCACACGACCTGCAGCAGCCAATCAGATCCCTCTTGGGTATGTTGACATGGTGACAGAGGTCAGAGGGTTCACTGACCCCCAGAAGGAGGAGTACTTCAGGAAGAGATTCAGAGATGAGGAGCAGGCCAGCAGAATCATCTCCCACATCAAGACATCACGAAGCCTCCACATCATGTGCCACATCCCAGTCTTCTGCTGGATCACTGCTACAGTTCTGAAGGACGTGTTGAAGACCAGAGAGGGAGGAGAGCTGCCCAAGACCCTGACTGAGATGTACATCCACTTCCTGGTGGTTCAGTCCAAAGTGAAGAATATCAAGTATGATGGACGAGCTGAGACGGATCCACACTGGAGTCCAGAGAGCAGGAAGATAATCGAGTCTCTGGGCAAACTGGCTTTTGAGCAGCTGCAGAAAGGCAACCTGATCTTCTATGAATCAGACCTGACAGAGTGTGGCATCGATATCAGAGAAGCCTCAGTGGTCTCAGGAGTGTTCACACAGATCTTTAAAGAGGAGAGAGGACTGTACCAGGACAAGGTGTTCTGCTTCGTCCATCTGAGTGTTCAGGAGTTTCTGGCTGCTCTTCATGTCCATCTGACCATCATCAACTCTGGAGTCAACCTTCTGGCCGAAGAACAAACAACATCCTGGTGGTCCTGGTGGTCTGAAGTGTTCAGCAACAAATCACCACATTTCTACCAGAGTGCTGTGGACAAGGCCTTACAGAGTCCAAATGGACACCTGGACTTGTTCCTCCGCTTCCTCCTGGGTCTTTCACTGCAGACCAATCAGAGTCTCCTACGAGGTCTGATGACACAAACAGGAAGTAGCTCACAGACTAATCAGGAAACAGTCGAGTACATCAAGAAGAAGATCAGTGAGAATCTGTCTGCAGAGAGAAGCATCAATCTGTTCCACTGTCTGAATGAACTGAATGATCGTTCTCTAGTGGAGCAGATTCAACAGTCCCTGAGTTCAGGAAGTCTCTCCACAGATAAACTGTCTCCTGCTCAGTGGTCAGCTCTGGTCTTCATCTTATTGACATCAGAAGAAGATCTGGATGTGATTGACCTGAAGAAATACTCTGCTTCAGAGGAAGCTCTTCTGAGGCTGCTGCCAGTGGTCAAGGCCTCCAACAAAGCTCTGTATGCGTACACACAACTATCCATATTAAATGGAGTTTTGCATAATTCAGAAAGAAATAAACGTTTGTAATTTTGTAATGTATGCCTGATTCCTTTTCAGACTGAGTGGCTGTAACCTGTCAGAGAGAAGCTGTAAAGCTCTGTCCTCAGTTCTCAGCTCCCAGTCCTCTAGTCTGAAAGAGCTGGACCTGAGTAACAACAACCTGCAGGATTCAGGAGTGAAGCAGCTGTCGGCTGGACTGAAGAGTCCACAATGCAGAATGGAAACTCTCAGGTTATTCTACCTTTATTAAAAGAAATGATTACTACCTAAGTTTTTTTTTTCTTAATGTATCAATTATTAAATGCACTGACTGAATATCCTTTTTAGGTTGAGTGGCTGTAACCTGTCAGAGAGAAGTTGTGAAGCTTTGTTCTCAGTCCTCATCTCCCAGTCCTTTAGTCTGAGAGAGCTGGACCTGAGTAACAACAACCTGCAGGTGTTTGACCTGAAGAGATACTCTGCTTCAGAGGAGGCTCTTCTGAGGCTGTTGTCAGTGGTCAAAGCCTTCAAAAAAGCTCTGTACGTGCACACACAACTATCCAGATTAAATGGAGTTTATCTTAATTCAGATAAAACAACCATTATTATTAATTTATTTCTTATGTTTTGCTGATTCCTCTTCAGACTGAGTGGCTGTAACCTGTCAGAGAGAAGCTGTGAAGCTCTGTCCTCAGTTCTCAGCTCCCAGTCCTCTAGTCTGAGAGAGCTGGACCTGAGTAACAACAACCTGGAGGATTCAGGAGTGAAGCAGCTGTGGGCTGGACTGAAGTGTCCTCACTGCAGACTGGAAACTCTCAGGTTAGTTTTCAGTTATTCTGAGATGTTATTTCCTTTGTATGCTAATTATTTTGTGGACTGAACAAACAAGATTAAAAAAGCGAATGAGGTTTAGAAGTCCAAGAGATCTGACCCACCCCTGACTTCCACCAACTGTGGAACGTCTGCGGCTTCGCTCCCCGGAGTCATTAGGTTTTTAAGGTCAATGTGTGTATTTTCACTGACTGCTAAGCGGCTGCAGCCCAACTCCGTCCCAGCTCCGGCGATTCACAGCCCTCCAGAGCAGATACACAGAGACACAAGCTTCTATTTCTGCCAGATGCCGGAGAGCTCTGCAGCCATTCAACACAGGGTAAATTGTGCGTGACCGGAAGTCGAACACAGAAACCAAATAAAACATTTTCCAAATAAAATACACCATGCTCACGGTGGAACGTATTTCCCTGCACTACACCTAGAAAATGTCCTAATGGGTGGAGACAGACCTGAAGTCAACAGGGCAGAGGTTTTGTGGTTCTGTTTATAGAAACTACATCTTGTAAAATCATGCGATCATACGTGAATTCGCAAGATCTTGTGGGTCCTTGTGACTTCAGCTGTCTGTAATTGTTCCACAACAAATCCGAACCTGGTGGGTATTGAAGGATGGCGGAGCACAGAGCCAATCAACAGCCGTTCCGCAGTTGGTGGAAATCAGGGGTCACGATCTTGTCAACATTGTAATGTCTTGGTTCACAGTACGTAAACTTGACTTGGCTGTACAGTTAGGGCCAAAAGTATTTGGACAATGACGACATTTTTTTATTTTGGCTCTGGAGTTGAAATCAAACAATGATTAAGTGCTTACAGTGCAGACTCTCAGCTTCAACATGAGAGCATTCACAGCTATGTTGAATGGACTATGAGGAATAATGGTTCGACCCATATTTAACCCTTGTGTGGTGTTCATATTTTTGTTACCCAGTCAATGTCCCCGGGTCTGGTGGACCCGCCACATTGTCAGGCTTTAAATCAAAACAGACTTCCCAATTTATGTAAAAATACTTAATAAATGATTACTTTAGCTTAATTACAAATTATATATGCATTATTTTGGTTCATATTTGCCATTTACCCCTGTAAGATCACATTTATGATCAATTTTGTTTGTTGTGAGGAAACAAGGAAATTTAATTATGAAAAGGTAAAAAGTAGAAACAAGATTCTTTATCATTAATGGTGCTTATTTCTTAGAACAGGTGAAAGTGCTTGAAATATAACAAATTTTGTAACGTTGCATGAGAATAGCAGGTGCAGAAAGACAACTTAGTTGCATATACAATGAAATACACTCGGGTCCCGTAGACTCGCACACCTCATATGTAATAGTTATGTGTGTGTATGTGTATGTGTATGTGTGTGTGTGTGTGTGTGTGTGGCGCGGGGGGGGGAGAGGCTGCATCTGTTTCTTTGTGTCATAAGGTGTGAGTCAGGCAGAGGTGGAAAGAGTACTAGAATATTGTACTCCAGTAAAAGTACTGTTACTTTAAAGAAATTTTACTCATTTGAAAATCCATTTGCACAAATGTAGTTAAATCCAAATTAAAATGTAGGTCAGTATAAGTGTACTACATGTATAAATGTGTTACATTTTTAAAAGGTGAACAACATTATCAACATTACCCCTTAAATTGTACATATGGCTAATTCTGTTTTATTAATGGCGCTGGGCGCACATAAAGGAGACTCATTTCCAATCTGACAGTTAGTCATAAGTGAATGTTGGAATGCTCACCTGTTTGCATCTGTTTCCACTGTCAATGAGAAGAACAACAAACAAGTGCAACTTCACTTACTGGCGAGGTTCTGCATCAGAGCAAAATACCAATCAGTCATTCTCACCGAATCACAAACAATGCTTTACTCTGAGGTTACATCTCTCACCTTAAATCTGATATCTCCCTTATTAAAACAACCACTGTTTGCAATTATTTTGTCATGTATTCACATTTCCTATTCAGACTGAGTGGCTGTAACCTGTCAGAGAAAAGCTGTGAAGCTCTGTCCTCAGTTCTCAGCTCCCAGTCCTGTAGTCTGAGAGAGCTGGACATGAGTAACAACAACTTGCAGGATTCAGGAGTAGAGCTGGTGTCAGCTGGACTGAAGAGTCCACACTCCAAACTGAAAACTCTCAGGTTACTCTACCTATATTAAAACTAAAAACTACTACCTAAGCTCTTTTTCCTTAATTTATCAATCATTAAATGGACTATCTGAATATTCTTTTTAGGTTGAATGGCTGTGACCTGTCAGAGAGAAGCTGTGAAGCTCTGCTCTCATTCGTCATCTCCCAGTCCTCTAGTCTGAGAGAGCTGGACCTGAGTAACAACGAACTGGAGGTGTTTGACTTGAACAAATACTCTGCTTCAGAGGAGGCTCTTCTGAGGTTGTTCCCAGTGATCAAAGACTTCAACAAAGCTCTGTACGTGTACACACAACTACTCAGATTAAATGGAGTTTATATTCCTTCAGAAAAAAAATAACTTTGATTGTGATTGTACTGCTGATTCCTCTTCAGACTGAGTGGCTGTAACCTGTCAGAGAGAAGCTGTGAAGCGCTGTCCTCAGTTCTCAGCTCCCCGTCCTCTAGGCTGAGAGAGATGGACCTGAGTAACAACAACCTGCAGGATTCAGGAGTGGAAAAGCTGTGGGCTGGACTGAAGAGTCCACACTGCAGACTGGAAACTCTCAGGTTAGTGTTCAGTTATTCTGAGATGTTATTTGCTTTCTATGTTAATTACTTAGTGGACTGACTAAACAAGATTTAAAGAGTAAATGAGGTTTAGAAGTCCTCTAGTCTGAGATAGCTGATTCAGGGGCTTGTCAACCTTGTAATGTCTTGGTTCACAGCACATACACTTGTCTTGGATATACAGTTAGGTCCAAATGTATTTGGGCAATGACATTTTTTTAAAATTTTGGCTCTGAATTTAAGATCAATTTGAGTGTGTCAATATTCCAATTTCCTATTCAGACTGAGTTGCTGTAACCTCTCAGAAAGAAGCTGTGAAGCCCTGTTCTCACTCCTCATCTCGCAGTCCTCTAGTCTGAGAGAGCTAGACCTGAGTAACAACAACTTGCAGGTGTTTGACTTGAAGAAATACTCTGCTTCAGAGGAGGCTCTTCTGAGGTTGCTGCCAGTGGTCAAAGCCTCCAACAAAGCTCTGTACGTGCACACACAACTATCCAGATTAAAAGGGGTTTATAGTCATTCAGAAAAAAATGTTGTTTGTAATTGTATTGCTGATTACTCTTCAGGCTGAGTGGCTGTAACCTGTCAGAGAGAAGCTGTGAAGCTCTGTCCTCAGTTCTCAGCTCCCAGTCCTCTAGTCTGAGAGAGCTGGACCTGAGTAACAACAACCTGCAGGATTCAGGAGTGGAGCAGCTGTGGGCTGGACTGAAGAGTCCTCACTGCAGACTGGAAACTCTCAGGTTAGTGTTCAGTTATTCTGAGATGTTATTTGCTTTCCATGTTAATTATTTAGTGGACTGACTAAACAAGATTAAAAAACTGAATGAAGTTTAGAAGTCCTGTAGTCTGAGAGTGCTTGTCAACATTGTAATGTTTTGGTTCACAGCATATACACTTGACTTGAATATACAGTTAGGATTGAAATCAAACAATGATTACAGTGCTTACAGTCCTGAGTCTCAACTTCACACAAGAGAGTATTTACAGCTATGTTGAATGAACTATGCAGAAATAATGGTTGACCCCATATTTAAGGGGATAAGTATTTGGACAAGAGGCTGCCTCTGTCACAAATGTTACTCCATATATTATTCATTATCTTATCCCTTTGTGGCTGTACGCTGTGAAGCTCAGTGCTTTATTCTGAGAAACTCAGGACGTGTTCAGGGTTTTCACTATGGCAAGCTGTTTTATCATTTAATAGCTGACTTGATATACTGTATATTACAGATTTCCATAATTGCATTCTTCCTAGTACCTTTCAGATAATCACAACCACATTCTTCCTGAGCACATTTTTTCTTGTAAGTTCCTTCTGTATAGAGGAATAAAGATAGACACTCTCTTAAACTAAAGACCAATTGCTCTGGTTCATGATTATTGGAGGATCTGACTGAAGGTGAATGAAATAGATTCTGACTTTGTTTCTTCCTGCAGGACGGACCATGGTGGACTGCAGTGGTTGAGACCTGGTCTGAGGAAGTGTGAGTGTTTAAACATTGATTCATGAGAACTCTGCATGCATGTTACACTAGATTTTTACATTTTCTTGACTGAAGTACAATGATGAATTTCTCCAGAGTTTCAGTCAGGATCTGAAAAGAAAGCTTAAATAACTGTCAGTAACGTTGTTAATAAATCCTCAGATGATAATCTGCAGCTGTATTGTGTCTTGTTCTCTCCATCAGATGTCTGTGAACTGGAACTGGACACAAACACAGTAAACAGAAGACTCAAACTGTCTGACAACAACAGGAAGGTGACATGTGTGAGAGAGTATCAGTCATATCCTGGTCATCCAGATAGGTTTGACTCCTGTCCTCAGCTACTGTGTAGAGATGGTCTGACTGGTTGCTGTTACTGGGAGGTCGAGAGGCGAGGGGAAGCTCATATAGCAGTGAGTTACAGAGGAATCAGCAGGAAAGGAAACAGAAAAGACTGTGTGTTTGGAGGTAATGATCAGTCCTGGAGTCTGTGGTGCTCTGATGATGGTTGTTACTCTGTCTGGCACAATAACATAAGAACAGCCCTCCCGTCCTCCTCTGTCTCTAACAGAGTAGCAGTGTATGTGGACTGTCCTGCTGGCTCTCTGTCCTTCTACACAGTCTCATCTGACTCACTGATCCACCTCCACACCTTCAACACCACATTCACTCAGCCTCTCTATCCTGGGTTTAGGATCTGGTCAGCTGGTTCCTCAGTGTCTCTGTGTCCTCTGTAGGACTGAGAGTCTCCCCTGTGGACTGTGGAATTTGTGCCTTTAAATCACATGTCAATTTAAACATTCAAGCCCATCTGTCTCTACGCTCCTTTTCACACCGAATCTGAAACTTTCACTTGTTTAGTCGTCCACAACTGGTTAGGTTTCTGCAGATTATGGATGCTGATTTAAAAACAAGCCAACCGATGAAATTACTTTTGTTTAATGCAATCAACAGATTCTCTCAGACGTCCATCTCTCTTTATACTGTCACACAACAATGTGGGTATGGATCCATTAGATCTGGCCCTATAGTGTCCTCTTTGACAAACAAAATAAAGCTTATAAAGATGACATCTGGGGAAATACAGCAGTTAAACTGTCTGTCTGCACTTTACTTTTTTCGTGTATGTCACTTTGTTTTGTTTTACATAGTATTATATTGTATGTTTTATGTAAAGCACATAATTATGAGCAACGTGTGTATAAATAAAGTTATGCAGAATTAATGAGAAGGCTCAAGCCGACACGCCTTGATGTATTTTTAATGTCTTGCCCTGTTTAATAAAGTCCTTTTGATCACTTTTTGTAACCAACCTTCAGTGTCTGGACATTTTTTCTGACTTGTTGGTCATAATTCTTCCTCTGTTTTGTCGGTGTTTATTTTGCATCATTCAGGACCGTAATGCGAGAAGAAGATATTCATCTTGACCGGACAAGTGGTCGATACGTCCTGGCTGCTATCCGGTGTACCGTCCTCGAAATGTCTCTGGAGAAAAAGAACATTGTTGACGGGGACGAGGTGAAGGAGAGCTTCACCAAGCTAGCCCCAGTTAGCCACACTAGCTGGACAGAAAACATGGAAGTTACCTTCAAAATAAAAGAGCAACACAAAGGGTGAGTAAGGTTAGTGAATACTCACCATGGAAGCGGCCATTTTAGCAGTCGTTGTCAGCCGGGTACAATTAAAATGATGAGTCATTCCTTAAGCCTTGCATTCACTAGCATCCATGCTAATTGGTGTTAATAGTGCAAAGCTAATGGGTTAGCTAAGGTAATGTATTCATATGTAGGGTAATTAGCCAGGAAAGGCTAGCGGCGTACTCTATTGCCTGTAAAAAGGCTAATGATTCTATTTATTGGTTATGGAAAGTAATGTTGCTTTCAACACTATTGCTAGCTGTGGGTATTTTGTTGAATGAATGTTAGTCCAATTGTGAGTTTAATTGTTTAACTGCAGTTTATGGTGAAGTAACTCAAAGAGGCTAATTTTTGTGCATTCTTTCTACTGTTCACGATGCAGGGAGGGCTAAATAAGCATGCATGTCTTAATACCAAAAAAAGTCAACTTTTATCGCAATTTTTTAACAAAAGCTTCCGCAACATCAGGCATTTTGGGCCACAACAATCTCAAAAAAAGGCAGCTAAATCCTGGAGGGACAATTACAGTGAAGAAGTCGTTAGAATATGTATATTGCAGGTTAAAATATATATTATGTTTGTAGTAGACAGGTGTACATTAATTGCAAAATGAATAACTTGAATGAACTAAAATTTTACATTTAACTTCTGCTCACCTTTGATCAACAGAGTGGCGTCCATCTTTGAAGAATACAGGATGACCCATAGACCGGTCACTCTTCATGGACACACAGCTGGGTTCCAGTTCAGGACAGTCTGGTCTCTGATGGATCCTGATGGAAATTATAGCTCACATATTTAGAGAAATTCTATCTGAGTCAAAGACTTTTACATTTACAAAGTAAAATTCCTTGTATGTGTCCTCATACCTGGCAAATAAAGCTGATTCTGATTCTGATCTAACATGTTGAAAGTCATACTGGCAGTTTCTGTTTTTTGTCATACAACTACTTGAGTTGCTGTGGAGTACTTGTATTTAACGTTACTGTCGTTTATACCACGCATGCAGAGCTGTCTCTGCACTCCCGCCCTGATCTCCTCCCCCCGGTCTTATTATCAACAATGGATGAATCAACAACTTTGTAAATTAAATTAGATTCAACTTTATTGTCATTGTACAGAGTACAAGTACAAAGACAACGAAATGCAACTTGTGTCTTACCAGAAAAGTACAATGTGATACAAAGTATAGGTGGTGATAAAAACTGACATACAACAAGCAAGTGCAACAACATACAAGATAGAACGCAAGTAAGTTGACTTGACATGTTTTTAAAATGTCGGGAGTACAGTCTTCAAGTTATTAGGCATTATTAAAGTCTCCTGTGATTATGTGGTGAGCATGAGTTTTGGTTCTCGTGACTGCTACATTGTGGGGTCTATCATCTTTTTTGGGGGACATGTTCCCACAATGTGAACTGTTTAAATAGGTGAGGATGTCAAGATTCAGGGTTCAGGATTGCTTTTATTCTTAGTCAGCAAAACAGACATTTAAAGCATGCATGAAATTACTAGCATGGCTCCTATAAAAACACAGGGTAACAAAATAATGTATTTGTATGACTATGTTATATATCGCACTTAAGTAAATGAATAAATAATATTGCCCATGTGTGTAATTTTTTTGAGTTCTTTTGTTCTGGCGAGGGATACATTGTGGGGACCTGCATGCTTTTTCAGGACAGGTCCCCACAACGTAAAATGTTAAACATGGCATTCATGTGATGGTTTAAGGTTAATTTTATAATCCGGGTTGGGGTTAAGGGTGAGTATCCAGAGAATGATTGGAAGTCCTGCTCAGTGAAAGTTGTCTGAGAGTTTTAACTGATGTTTCAACATCACACAGTCACAGCTGGACAAGTACACACTCACACTGTCATTATTATTCATCGGCACCTTACTCATTAGTATATTTGTATATATCTAAATATATATATATACATATATTACTGTATATAATAGGTGTATAATGAACTGTACATATGTTAATATTTTTGTCGCTATGTTATTGGTAGTATAAGCCTGTGCTTTAGCCCCGCCCGAGCTATTTACCTGGCTGACAGTCACCTTTAATGGCTAAAGGTAACAACATCTAAAAAGACTGCATCCTAGCGGAGCATTGTGCCTGATTGATTTCACTGACATCACTTTTTCTTGGCTTATTTAAAAAACTACACAAACACAATGTGTTCTCCACAGCCTCCAATCTCTCTTAGCCCCAGTAATTCTGTAAAGAGCCCTTGGGTTTCATGTAAGACACAATATATAAGTCAAATTTATTTTTATTATGTCACTATGAAAGCCACTAAAACGACCACAAGCCCACGGTGGTCTGCACCCAGGAACAGTCACTGTGTGTTGACTTTGGCCGCTGAACAGAAGAAAACAGTCAGGTAGAAAACAAAAGATTTATTTTGTATGCAGATCAAATCAAACCAACTCTTTACAACCTGTAATTATTTTTTCACAGATCCTGAATTTGATCCTGAAACTCATATTTGACATTCGGAGGAGTTTTGTTCAGGAACAATTGTTTCAAAACAATAAATCTCAGTTTCTGACTTTAAGTTTAATATTTTAGTCTCAGCCTCAGAGCCTTGGTTGTTCTGACTTGAATATAAAAGTTTATTTTAACACAAATCTGATATCAGAGAAGCTCTCGGTACAGCTCGTATACATGGACACAGATTTATCAAAAACCTAATGTAACATCACATTTCCTCAGCTTTATACAGTGGATGATCAGGTAAAGAGAGTCAGCTGATGACGGGAATCATGAAGTGTTTCTAGTTCAATTTTTTAAATGTTGATAATCAAACAGATGAAATCAGACAAAAGAATGTTTATTGTTTGAGTCTGAGACAGATCTGCTTCACAGTGCAGAGTGTGTATGATGTTGAAAAGACTTTGATTTCAGCAGCTGATCTTCAGGCAGGGTTTCTGTCCACAGGAGAGACTCTCAGTCCTGCAGAGAACACAGAGACACTGAGGAACCAGCTGACCAGAGCCTAAACCCAGGATAGAGAGGCTCAGTGAATGTGGTGTTGAAGGTGTGGACGTGGATCAGTGAGTCAGAGGAGACTGTGTAGAAGGACAGAGAGCCAGCAGGACAGTCCACATACACTGCTACTCTGTTAGAGACAGAGGAGGACGGGAGGGCTGTTACTCTGTTATTGTGCCAGACAGAGAAACCTTCATCATAGCAGCTCAGACACCAGGACTGATCATTTTGTCCAAACCAACAGTCATCACTGTCTCCTTTCCTTCTGATTCCTCTGTAACTCACTGCTATAAGAACCTCTCCTCTCCTCTCGACCTCCCAGTAACAGCGACCAGTCAGACCATCTCTACACAGCACCTGAGGACGGGACTCAAACCTTTCTGGATGATAAGGATATGACTGATCCTCTAACACACGGGTCACCGTCCTGTTGTTGTCATACAGTTTGAGTCTTCTTTGTACTGTGTTTGTGTCCAGTTCCAGTTCACAGACATCTGATGGAGAGAACAAGACACAATACAGCTGCAGGTTATCATCTGATGATTTATTAACAACTTTACTGACAGTTACCAAAAGAAAAACATTTTAACTTTAATTTCATCTTCATCTGTGAATGATGTTCAACAAACTTTAACTTCAACAATTCATGTACAAGTACAACTGATTTAGTTTATAAATACATGTGATGGTGATTTACAGATGTACAGCTGTGTAGACTGAAAACACAATCACAGCAAACGTACTTATGTCAGAAGTACGAGTTTACAAGCAGCACAAGGCAACAACACTATTCTCTAATATCGGTCAAAAGAAACTAAGTTAACTTTCTGTTGGCTAGACTGTAAATAAAATATATTGATTATTTCTGTTGGATCACTTTGTTCAGTTTGTTGTGTTTGTGGATTTTAAATTGATTGATGGCTTGAGTTCTAACATCTTTCCAGCCACACTGACAGAAAACAGATCCTGACTGAAACTCTGGAGAAATTCATTATTGTACTTCAGTCAAGAAAATGTAAAAATCTAGTGTAACATGCAACAAAGTTCTCATGGATCCAACTTTAAAAACACTCACACTTCCTCAGACCAGGTCTCAACCACTGCAGTCCACCATGGTCCGTCCTGCAGGAAGAAACAAAGTCAGAATGAACTTCACACTCCTTCACTCATCCTCCATTAATCATGAACCAGTGTTCATCAGTTAGTGATAGAGAAGCAGTGGGAGAGCTGCTGTTGTCAACATCCCCTTCTATCTCACTGTGAGAGTGAACATGAGGCTCCTGTATGTGCGTCTAGATCCACAATAATATATCTCCGTCTTTGTGCAAACACAGTTTTAGTTGTTAATCTTTGTACACAAGTACTTTTACTTAATAACATTTCTTTAAAGTATCTGCAAAGTAACTTTAAAGTGACAAACACAATCAGCAGTACACCAACCTGAGAGTTTCCAGTCTGCAGTGTGGACTCTTCAGTCCAGCAGACAGCTTCTCCACTCCTGAATCCTGCAGGTTGTTGTTACTCAGGTCCAGCTCTCTCAGACTAGAGGACGGGGAGCTGAGAACTGAGGACAGAGCTTCACAGCTTCTCTCTGACAGGTTACAGCCACCCAGCCTGAAGAGGAATCAGCAAAACATAAGAAAACAATTACAAACAATGGTTGTTTTAATAAGGGAGATATCAGATTTAACCCATAAAAACTCAGACCTATCCCCCCTTTAAACGAAAATAATGGGGGGCATACCACAAACGAAATAGACCACAGAGAACACATTTGAGAGTTTCTTTTCAATAACCACCTGTAGTGTCAGGGGTCTGAAATGTGGCTTAAAGTATATACAGTTCAGGCATTTAGAGTATTTTCATTATTCATTTAGAGGAGCCGGACACTGGCATAGTCACAGGGGTTGGGAAACCCAGCAAAGTCACTGGGTGACAAAACTCAGTCATTGGGTCGCCTGTAAACAAACACTCTGGGAGAATGCTTGACATGTAGACTCTGGGAGGTCGGTCGATGTAGGCTCTGGGAGGTCGGTTGAGTGAGACTGGGAGGTCAGTCGACGGACACTCTGGGAGATCGGTCAACAGAGACTCTGGGAGGTCTGAAGTTGTTGAACAGCATGGGCTCAGAGCCGCAGAACAGCACAGGCTCTATTCCGCTGGACAGGATGGTCTCTGGGCTGAAGAGAGGATGATAAAGGGCACGGCATTGGGAGCCATGGTGACCCTTCCTCTGTCTACGGCCTCCATGAGTCCCAGGAAATATATCCATATGTTTGAGTACCCTGAAAGGAATGCTGGTGATCGGGGGTTTACGTGACCAGGTAGCAGTGGGGCAGTCTAAAAAGAGTTCTGTAGGAACAGACAAGGACGCAGGCCAGGTGACTGACAAAAAACCTGAAGTCAGAATGCTAGGTCTGCTAGCATTCTGACTTCAGGCAGGCTGGGGGGTACTAGCTGGCATAGAGGTAGGTTGGGAATCTGAGGAGGAGTTGGTAGTGGAATGAGAGAAGCATTAGTGGAGCTCACAGTCTTGGAAAAAGTTGGAGGTGGAGGAACTGGAGAGTAAATTAAACTAATTGCCCAGGTAGGATCAGAGTCCCTTAACTGAGGTTAAATTGACACTTTCTCAAGTTCATCGGACATCTCCGTTCCCTTCGCCTCTGCTCGGTCCATGAGTGTTGGGATCATTCTGTTAAGGCTCAGAGAGTAGTTGGACAAAAATGCAGAGATGGCAAAGGATATGGTGAGCTTGATGATTTAATGAAAACAAAAACAATACAACAAAAAATGTCCAAAGGTAGGCAGGCAAACACAAACAAAAGTAACAAAAAAAACAGGAGAGGAGGCTCTCCGAAAACAAGACCACACTGAAGAATAAATCCAAAGACAAAAAGACACAACTGAAAACTGACACACAGAAACAACAATCCCACATCAGAAAAGGCAGCACAGAGACTAAATACACAAGGTAATGAGCAAACAAGGGACAGGTGACATTAGGGTTGGGGAGCAGGTGAAACACATTACACAATAACAAGGGAGGGGAAACTACTAGACCGGAAGTAGAACAAGACAGAAAACCAGACTACCAAAATAAAACAGGAAACACAAACATACAAAATAACATACAAAATAAGTAGGATGGGAGAGAGATTTAGTATCTCTCTCACACGCATGTAGCTCCTTGAGATATTCAGTGGAGTGAAGCTAAAATAGGTGAAATGTGCTCATACTTGCTTGCACCTGTTAAAAGACGTGCAGCAGCATTTTGTACAAGCTGAAGACGAGCAATGGAGGACTCGCTAGCCCCCATATAAAGTGCATTACAGTAATCCAGCCGAGTGGTCAGAAAGGCGTGGATTACTATCTCAAAGTTTTGTCTCTGAAGGACTGGTTTAATTTTGCTAGCTGCCTTAACTGAAAAAAGCTAGACTTCACCACAGCTTTAATCTGGCTGTCACATTTAAGGTCTGAATCCACTTTTACACCCAAAGTTTTTACAATTGGCTTGCGATACTGCGCCAAAAAACCCAGATCAACTTGGGAGGAGGTAAGAGAAGTGCCACCAAAGACCATGACTTCGGTCTTTTTCATTAAAATTTAGAAAATGTAAGGACATCCAAGCCTTAATGTCCTGTAAACACTGTAGCAGTGGGTTCACAGTGTTAGAATCGGATTTTTTGAGGGGGACATAAATCTGGCTGTCGTCTGCATAACAATGAAAAGAAATGCCATGTTTCCTGAGAATAGAGCCAAGTGGGAGTAGATAGAGAGAAAATAAAAGAGGGCCAAGGACCGAGCCCTGTGGGACCCCACATGAGAGAGGAGCAGTGGAGGACACCGAGTCATCAAGGCCGACACAGAAAGTCCGATGTGACAGGTAGGACCTGAACCACTCCAGTGCTGTGCCACATGACGCCCACTGCTCCAAATGAGCAATCAGGATTTCATGGTCCACTGTATCAAATGCAGTAGTCATATCTAAAAGTACAAGAACAACACAGTGACCAGAGTCAGTAGCTAAAAAAATATCATTAAAAACTCTTAAAAGTGCTGATTCTGTGCTGTGCAATGGTTTAAAACCGGATTGGAACATTTCGAGAGTAGTTTGTTCATTTCAAAAGACCATGAGCTGGGAATATACAATCTTCTCTAAGATTTTAGAGACAAAAGGCAATCTGGAGATAGGCCTAAAATTAGCCAAAATAATAGGGTCCAGCCCAGGTTTCTTTAATAAAGGCAGCACAACTGCATGGTTAAGATTCACAGGGACTACTCCAGAAGACAGGCTGCTGTTAATAACTGTGAGACAAGATGGCCCAACAGTGGTAAAGATCTCCTTAAAAAATTGAGATGGGATAGTATCAGCTGGAGAACCCGAGGGCTTCAGATGACCCACAATGTCCTGCAGAAAAGGCAGGGTCACAGGCTCAAAGGTGTCAAACACAGCAGGGCAGGGGACAAACACCGAAGGGTCGGAAGCAGAAGGTGAAATAAGTGCTCTGGTAGAAGTGATTTTATCAATGAAGTAGTTAAGAAAATTCTCACACACACAGCAGGAGAGGCCTCAATTAAAGTCTGTGGTGCATTCAGAGCAGAGTTGATAACTTTAAACAACACACGGGGTTTACAACCGTTTAGAAGAACAATATCAGAAAAATATTTTCTTTTAGCCTCTTTCACAATGGATTGGTAACGACGCCAGCAATCACTCAGTATTTGAAAAGACACTTGCAATTTGTCCTTTCTCCACTTTCGCTCAGCTCTTCGACACTCCTGTCTGGCAGTGCGGGTAGTTTCATTCAGCAAGGCTCTGATTTGGCTTTCTGCTGCCTGGTCTTTAATGGAGCCGCAGTGTCTATAGCAGTTTGACAGGTGTCGATAAACCATAAATTAAGAGCCTCTGTATCATCACACACAGACTCGGGAATGACGCAGATCTTGCTGAAAACCGCGGAGAAGTGAGTGGCAGTGGAAGGGTTAATAACGCGACAGCGAACAGCAGCTTCAAAAAGTACAGGCATATGATCAGAGAAAAAAGGATCACAGACAACCAGGTTAAGAACAGGTAAGCCATAAGATAAAACAAGATAAAGTCCGTGACCATATTCACGTGTAGGCCCAAGTACACACTGCACGAGATTAAAAGAGTCAATGATGTTTAAAAAGTCTCGCGCCAAAAGATTATCAGGGCAACAGACATGAATATTACAATCTCCAACAATAAGGACCCGGTCATATTTGGGCATAATATCAGCCAAAAACACAGAAAATTCAGTTAAAAAGTGTCTGTTGTATTTGGGAGGCCGGTAGACCACATCGCCGTGGGAGAGGGTCCCAGCTCAAACAAACTGAGTTCAAAGCTGGTGAAGAGGGATGACAGCGATAACTGCTTACATTTAAAGTCACTCTTAAAAACAGTCGCAATTCCTCCTCCTCGGCCAGACGTCCGAGGAGAGTTAAAAAAGGAGCACTCATCAGGTAAAAGTTCGGTGAAGACACTAGACTCACCAACACTCAGCCAGGTCTCGGATATAAAGAGGAAATCCAGCTCCCGGGATATGAAGAAGTCCTTAAGAATAAATGATATATTCACAAGCGATCTGGCGTTTACCAGACCAAACCTGGCAAGAGCTGGCGGGTCAGGGCGACCAGCCGGTAAGGAGGCCCGACGCAGAGGCCGCAAGTTCCCCAAATTTACTCAGCGCCAACGGAGACGAGGATTGCAGGGTCCGCGGGGCCGGAACACCACCTCGGGGCCCACCACTGGCACCAACCACTCAGCAACAGGATCCAGCAAACGTCGAGAGGCACAAAGGCGAGGCCCCGCTCCCCATCCACGCCGATCAGGACGTACCAATCTGGCCCTCAGCCTCACGAGACAGCCACCACGCTTACCCCGGCGGCGATGCCGCTTTCGCCGCGGGAGTGGCGCTGTAGCGCGGCAGAGGTATGTCGGGATGTCAGATAGGAAAGGGGGCAAAGTTTTTTGTCCATAATAATCAAAGTTGACAAGACTTTTGGCTGATATTCTCAGATCTAGCAGCATTTGGCGATCATAAACCAGCAGAGCGTTAACAGTATGTGCTTCAAATGTTACAAGCAATATAAACATATACAACAATCGGAGGAATGAGAGCCAGGCCCTGAAGCAATGGAGGGCCCCTCTTCAGCATACTAATTAAAGAGAGTGTCTGAAGCTGCCATGGAAACCATATCTTCCTCACCCACAAGCTCAGCAGCAGGTGGATTGGGTTGAGCAGCATCCACCGTACCAGCACCAGAATGGAGGGCCAGAAGAAAAGACTTCATCTGGTCCAACTCAGCGGGCAGCAAGTCTACCTTAGCAGACAGCCCGCTAGACTTAGCTCTCTTCCTGCAAGGAGCGCCTGCTTGGATAGGGTAGGTTGGGCTGGGGTCAACTGCTCTGATAAAGACAAGTCAGAATGACCCCCAGGAGTTCCACCTCAGCCAGCCTAGCAGCCCTCACTTTGTGGAGCAAGTAACTGCAGTTCAAACAGGGGTCCTCTGAGAGGCCTCCCTTAGATGTTCGACCACAAGACAAGGGGGGCAGAAGTCGTGGCGGTCTTTGGGTTGAAAAGGAGCCATACAAACACTACAACTGTGAGTGTCCATCATTAATGGTGAAGAAACTCCACACGCACTGCAATTACTAAACCAAAAAAAACATTACAGGTTACAGGTTATTTTTAACCTGTAACTTTAACTAGCAAAGTAAAACAATACACAGTACATGCTGTGAGAGGGAAGCGAGAACACTTTATTCACTTGCACAGTAGCTGTCAATATCCACAACACTCATGACAGCGACCCACTTAGCCTGAGCGAGAGCACTCCACTACCAGCGGGCCAACATACAATGGTACAGTAAGAGTGGAGTGAGGACACTCCCTTTGACTACATACTTGAAACTGATGATTACAATTACAGTAATTATTTACACAGAGCAAACACGCTTTGTTTTAGCTGAAAGAGAAAAGCAGTAGAAAACGGCACTTTAAAATGTAACTCATTCTTTTTTTTCTTTGTTTAAATATTAACACGTCATTTGTTGTATTTTAGAAGAACACTGTAACCAGCAGAAAGGCATAAGTAAGTAATATCTTTATCCTGATTTTTATCCCATATCACATATTTTACTCATATCGTGCAGCCCAACTGTACGTACATTTATACTGACCTGCTTTTTATTTTGAATTCAACTAATTTTGCACAAATCTATTTAACTTGAGAAAAATGTCTTTAAAGTAACAGTACTTTTACTTGAGTATAATATTCTAGTACTCTTTCCACCTCTGCCTGACTCATACATGCAGACACAAAGAAACAGATGCAGCCTCTTGTCCAACTATTTATTCCCTTAAATATGGGGTCCAACCATAATTCCTGCATTGTCCATTCAACATAGCTGTGGATACTCTCATGTTGAAGCTGAGAGTCAGCTATGTAAACCTGCAATCCCAAAGTAAAAACATTGTCGTTGTCAGAATAAATTTGGATCTTAATTTATATCTAAGTCAAGTTTATGTGCTGTGAACCAAGACATTACAATGTTGACAAGATCCTGAGTCAGCTGTCTCAGACTAGAGGACTTCTAAACCTAAAATTCAATCTTTTCATCTTTAGTTAGTCCACTTAATATTTTACATACAAGAAAAAAATCAGATTAGCTGAACACTAACCTGAGAGTTTCCAGTCTGCAGTGTGGACTCTTCAGTCCAGCCGACAGTTGCTTCCCTCCTGAATCCTGCAGGTTGTTGTTACTCAGATCCAGCTCTCTCAGACTAGAGGACTGGGAGCTGAGAACTGAGGACAGAGCTTCACAGCTTCTCTCTGACAGGTTACAACCACTCAGTCTGAAGAGGAATCAGCAATACACAAGAAAACAATGACAAACAGTGGTTGTTTTAATAAGGGAGATATAAGATTTAAGGTGAGAAATGTAACCTCAGAGTAAAGCATTGTTTGTGATTCTGTGAGAATGACTGATTGGTATTTTGCTCTGTTGCAGAACCTCGCCAGTCAGTGAAGTTGCACTTGTTTGTTGTTCTTCTCATTAACAGTGGAAACAGATGCAAACAGGTGAGCATTTCTACATTCACTTATGACTAACTGTCAGATTGGAAATGAGTCTCCTTTATGTGCGTCCAGCACCACTAATTAAACAGAATTAGCCATATGTACAACTTAAGGGGGAAAGTTGACAACAATGTCTACCTTTCAAAATGTATTGCAGTAACGTTTACTCAAAGTACATTTATACGGACCTACTTTTCAATTTAAATTTAACTAAATTTGTACTTGCACTTGAGTACAATATTCTAGTACTCTTTCCACCTCTGACTTACTCATACATCCAGATACAAAGAAACAGATGGAGCCGCTTGTCCAAATACTTGTCCCCTTAAAGTCCATGTTGCAGGTTTAATTTTGCAACGAATTTGTGCAATTTGCTTGTTGGTAGTACATATTTGAACTGTTATACATTGTTTTTGATGGTGTTAGATATCGCAAAACTGAATATATATCAAAAAATGGGCACAATTTTAAAGTGTTTCATTTTCCCCCCACAATGCATTGCATGACGTCACATTAGGGAGATAACAGAGCAGCCTGCATTGTATTTACCACTGGTCTGGCCTAATGTGGCTTCTGGTCTTTAATATTAACAGTCTATGGTCTCGATCAAGTCCATGTGACTTTATTATATTTATAATAATATTGGAGAGAAAGTGAAACACAGCTTAGACGGGGGTGTTGTTCGGCTTTTCACAAGTTTAGACTGCTAGCTAACGCTACGCCGCCGGACGTTAGCACAACAGCGTTAGCCTAGCCTGCTAGGTAAATATTACGACTGCCTTTGGTGTTGCCTATATATGCGTCCATGTTGTCAACATCATACATGTGGCATTAGTGCACCTGTTGTACCATAATTGTATTGAACAAAATAGTAAGCTTCGCTCCTACGAGATGGGGGGTTTGTTACGTTACACACAAAGCTAACTGGCTATAGTTAGCCTGTACGGATGCTAGCGGATATAGCTAACGTCGCGTAGCCAGCCTGCAACTTCGGCAGTAGAGTTTTGGTAAGCTAACACAACCGCGTTGTCGCCCACAATCAACCTGCAGTGATGTTTGAAATATAAACAATTACAATCCTGGTGCTGCTGGTTGGGGAGGACCATGATCCTGCCTGAAATGTCACAAACGGATTTAGACATCTTCAGATCAGCTGATCGCAGGGCTCGCTCCCCGACCGGCGGATCACTCCCCGACCGGCGCGCTTCCCGACCGGAGGCATGCTCGCTTCCCGACCGGAGGGGCTCGCTCCCCGACCGGCTCGCTCCCCGACCGGAGGCATGCTCGCTTCCCGACCGGAGGGGCTCGCTCCCCGACCGGCTCGCTCCCCGACCGGAGGCATGCTCGCTTCCCGACCGGAGGGGCTCGCTCCCCGACCGGCTCGCTCCCCGACCGCAGGGGCTCGCTCCCCGACCGCAGGGGCTCGCTCCCCGACCGGAGGCATGCTCGCTTCCCGACCCGAGGCATGCTCGCTTCCCGACCGGAGGGGCTCGCTCCCCGACCGGAGGCATGCTCGCTTCCCGACCGGAGGGGCTCGCTCCCCGACCGGCTCGCTTCGCTCCCCGACCGGCTCGCTCCCCGACCGGCTCGCTTCCCGACCGGAGGGGCTCACTCCCCGACCGCAGGGGCTCGCTCCCCGACCGGCTCGCTCGCCTACAGCACCCGCACTCCACCGCAGCTTCGCCGCCACACACACAAGCACCGGCCAAACAGCGACACGTTTTCACCGGAGGAAGAGGTAAACACTTAGAAATAACACTCGGGGATGCCTTCTATTACTATATCTAGATAAGTGTAGCAGTACTTATCTGAACTAACGACAGGATCCCTGTCACTAGATCGAAAGAATACGTTGACGTTCACTCGGTGCTATTCACTGACAGTAAAAAGTAAAGTCATTGTATGCACTGCTGCGCTGCTAAAATAAAGGAGATAAATGAAGAAGACTTCCCCACAATCTTGACAATTCCTCATTTGCCCTCTCACGTCTGGTAGGTTCGTAATTATTCGGCTGCTGGCCTTTCCTCCTCTTCCTCCTCCCAGTCAGTCACCGTAGTTCTAGTGCCAGGCTGAGACTTCGCTTCCCAGTCTGACGTCATCGCCGAATTCACTTCATAAACCCGCGAACACCAAAAATGACCAAAAACTAACTTTTAACACTATTTGGAGGCATTTTTAAGAATGATATACATATCTTGAGTGTTTTTTGTACCCAATAATCAACAGTGGTGGTTAACTTGCAACATTGGCTTTAAATATGGGGTCCAACCGTAATTCCTGCATAGTTCATTCAACATAGCTTTGAATACTCTCATGTTGAAGCTGAGAGTCTGCACTGTGAGCACATAATCAGTTTGATTTTAAATCAAGGGCCAAAATAACAAAATGTTGTCATTGTCCAAATACATTTGGACCTAACTTTATACCCAAATCAGGTTTATGTGCTGTCAAGACATTACAATGTTGATAAGTTCTTGAGTCAGCTATCTCAGACTAAAGGACTTCTAAATCTCATTAACTCTTTTAATCTTGTTTAGTCAGTCCACTAAATAATTAACATACAATGAAAATAACATCTCAGAATAACTGAACACTAACCTGAGAGTTGCCAGTTTGCAGTGTGGAGTCTTCAGTCCAGCCCACAGCTGCTCCACTCCTGAATCCTGCAGGTTGTTGTTACTCAGGTCCAGCTCTCTCAGACTAGAGGACTGGGAGTTGAGAACTGAGGACAGAGCTTCACAGCTTCTCTCTGACAGGTTACCACCACTCAGTCTAAGGGTATTCAGCAATACATGAGAAAACAATTACAAACAATTGTTGTTTTAAAAAGGGAGATATAAGATTTAAGGTGAGAGATGTAACCTCAGGGTAAAACATTGTTTGTGATTCTGTGAGAATGACTGATTGTTATTTTGCTCTGATGCAGCACCTCGCCAGTCAGTGAAGTTGCACTTGTTTGTAGTTCTTCTCATTGAGAGTGCAAACAGCTGAACATTTCTACATTCACTTATGACTAACTGTTAGATTGGAAATGAGTCTCCTTTATGTGCGCCCAGCTCCATTAATAAAACAGAATTAATACTTGCAATACGTAATTTTCTGTCGCTAGGGGTTTCTCAACCAAAACAATGGATGTAAACAGACTTTCGATGACGTGTAAGGGCATTATGTGAGTTGTAGTTTAATACAATTGGTGATTTAAGTAGATCTGTTCACGGTTAGATTCATCTATTACCGTTTAATCCTTGTTACGCTTAGTAACATCTATTCATATAAATCTGATAAAATAGCTGCAGTTTCCCCCACATAATTACATTTTCTTGATTCGATTTGAATTGGTAGCTAACATTAGTTAGCTAGTTGACCAGTTAGCGAGCAAGCAAGCTAACATTATTTAGCAGCTAACAAAATCAAAATATATTTCACCTCAGTGTCATTTTTCGGATGTTTTTAGCACCAGGAGAAAAAGGTTTTGTTGTTATGTTACTCAACACCTCTGAAAGACTAAGCTACTTCCCTGCTGGGGCTTGTCGCCGAGTTTCCTGGTGCCGAGATGCGACCCTGGATACGCCTAGCTACATCTATAGGATGGCTGCCGGGTGTTGCTTTCCGACTTTTCCCACCTTCACTTTCTGTCCACAGGATAGCTACCATTTGTGGGTCAAACATAACTGTAAAAATGACTGCTAAAGGGGGGAGAATTTCAGCACAACACCGCGGTCAGCCAGACTCGAACGCCTGGGGAGATATGGTCTATTTCTGTTTCTGCCGTTAGCATGGTTATTAACCTGTGCTGGAGTTTGTGCTGGCTGGTTTTGGATTGCTGTAAGTTTATGAGTGGCTGGCTGCTGGCTAACTGTGGATGTGTCATGTCCCTGTGAATGTTCTCTGCTCTCATCCTGACTGAACTATCCCCTTAGCGGTGGGGAGCAGTGTTGCCAGATCTTGCGAGACAAATACGCAACCAGGCCTGTGAAAACAAGCCCAAAATAAGCAACTTTTCCTACGGAGCCCCCCTAAGATCCTGGAAGAGAAAAAAAATAAAATTGTGCGCACGGTTTTACAATCCATGTGGACAGATTGGTAAACTGTACACACGGTAGGCTAGAGTTTATTTATTTTCTCCCCCTGAGCTTCAGGACAATGATCACAGGAGGGAGTTAAACCACCTTTTAACATTATTCAACATTAGAAAACTGATGGGATTTGAAATATAGACACTTTTTCACAGTGATTTTGAGTTGTTCCCCACAACGGGTTGAATCCATTCATTTCCTCCTTTCTCTTTCTCCCGGTCTTTGTTATATTTCTTCCCGTATTTCTCCCACTTTATCCCGGGCATTTAATCCTCCAAAAACTCTCCAACAGTCCACTCACCATTAGTCGCTACTTGCGCATTTTCCTAACCAGAAAACAATAGATTGCCCTGCTCTGCCTCTGATTGGCTGGTACTCGTTTCCATCTGGGTCAGAGCCAATTAGAAGCAGGAAGTGGGTGGGAAATAACGCTGCTGTCTATTGTGTTTATGGGGAAAGGGTCAGGATCGAGCGAACCGGCAAGGACAAGCTGGGAACAAGCCCAAATAAGCAACTGTACTTTAGTGACAAGCCCAAAAAAACAGCAACCCGCGACAACCAATATTTGTAAGCGACTTTGCAAAAAAACAAGCCCAAAGTCGCTTACAATAAGCGGACTTGGCAACCCTGGTGGGGAGTGACGCAGAAAAAAACAGGGTGGGATAGCTGGCTAAATAAGCATTAGATTTGTCTTCTATCTATACAGCTAGCTAATGTTAGCTGGTGAACATAATTGTGGGTTAGCCCAGTGCTGTTTAACGGTAACTTTACCATGATCAAAACAATTATGCTTAAAATAACTTCATGAACGTGTTGAACAATGTTGTCAATTTTTAACGTTAATGTTCCCCACCAAGCATAAGCATGAGCTAACGCTAATGTTACTAGTAACCGTTGCACATTACATTAAGCTTGATCAATCAATATTGAAATAATCAATAAATATGATCTCTGCTGTATTACTGTGTTGTCAGTGGTATGTAATCAATGACAAAATGATGCTGTGTGGCAGAAAGCAAGCTGCATAACAGTTGCTGAGTGTTATTCTTACTGTGAGATTGTATGATTTACGATTACTCTCAAAGTTTCATCTGAGTGTCGTGTTTTAACGGGAGTTAGAGGAACCAGAGGGGTCACAGGTTATTTGACGCCACTTACTAAATTAAACAGACCATTTATTAAAATAACAAATTTCTCTGGGTTTGAATGTTGTTGAAAAGATTTAGGATAGTGTACACAACTAGTAAGGCAGTAAGTAAATACACAACTCAACAAAAAATATAACATAGGCACAGTAATTGTTTGACATTTTAATGCAGAAATGTTACATATTGTACCTTTAAGGGGTCATGTTTAAAAATTTAAAGCAGTACCGTTTACTCCGAGTACATTTATACTGCCCTACATTTTACTATGGATTTAACTATATTTGCACAAATGTATTTTTAAATGAGTAAAATTCTTTTAAAGTAACAGAACTTATATTTGAGGAAAATATTCTAGTACTCTTTCCACCTCTGCCTGACTCAAACATGACGACAAAAATGAAACAGATGCATCCTCTTGTTTTAAGTCTTGTCCCCTTATTAGATATGGGGTCCAACCATAATTCCTACATTGTCCATTCAACATAGCTGTGAATACTCTCATGTTGAAGTTGAGAGTCTGCACTGTAAGAACATAATCATTAACTAACCCTTACCCTTTGATTTCAAATCCAGAGCCCAAATAACTAAATGTTGTCCATTGTCCAAATACATTTGGACCTAACTGTATATCCAAGTCAAGTTTATGTGCTGTGAACCAAGACATTACAATGTTGACAAGCTCCTGAGTCAGCCATCTCAGACTAGAGGACTTCTAAACCTCATTCTCTTTTAATATTGTTTAGTCAGTCCATTAAATAATTAACATACAAAGAAAAAAAAAACACTAACCTGAGAGTTTCCAGTCTGCAGTGAGGACTCTTCAGTCCAGCCAACAGCTGCTTCACTCCTGAATCCTGCAGGTTGTTGTTACTCAGGTCCAGCTCTCTCAGACTAGAGGACTGGGAGCTGAGAACTGAGGACAGAGCTTCACAGCTTCTCTCTGACAGGTTACAGCCACCCAGCCTGAAGAGGAATCAGCAATACATAAGAAAACAATTACAAACGATGCTTTTTTTTTTTTAACAAGAGAGATATCAGATTTAAGGTGAGAGATGTAACCTCAGAGTAAAACATTGTTTGTGATTCTGTGAGAATGACTGATTGTTATTTTGCTCTGTTGCAGAACCTCGCCAGTCAGTGAAGTTACACTTGTTTGTAGTTCTTCTCATTGACAGTGCAAACAGATGCAAACTAGAGGATGGATACCCGACCCGAGCCCGACGGTACCCGACGGGTCGGGCCGGGTTCGGACAGATTTTTAGAAAGGATGCTCGGGTTCGGGTCGGGCTCGGTCACATCAGCGCGATAAGGCATTGAACATTTAGAATTTAAAACAGCTTAAAATAAATGTCAAATATTACCCTAACATCCGTCTTCCTGTGTGCTGTGACAACGAAAGACGTGCGTATTAAGCTACATGTGGCAGAGCAACGATGGAAGATGTTAAAAAGAAGTTGGCCGCAGGAGATTTTAAAACTATTGAAAACGAAGGAAAGTCAGCTGTGCATTGATGCGCTCATCTGTTGACATTTCCGAATGCCTTCCTACAATTGCTTAATAAAAGCGGCTTTCCACACAAACAAACCTACATGTGTCATTAGTATGAGAAACAAATGCGATTTTAACTGTCGGGCTCGGACGGAAATATCTTAATGCCTGTCGGGCTCGGGTCGGGTTCGGTTACTGCTCTGTCGGACGCGGGCCGGGCTCGGACAGAAAAATCCGGCCCGATCCGCACTCTAATGCAAACAGCTGAGCATTTCTACATTCACTTATGACTAATTGTCAGAGTGGAAATGAGTCTCCTTTATGTGTGCTCAGCGCCATTAATAAAAACAGAATCAGCCATACGTACAACTTAAGTGGTCATGTTGATTATGTTGTTCACCTTTTAAACTGGTTGTGGGGTTATGTGTCTTACTATGAAAGGTTCTTTCATGCAGTCATTCAGTTAGTGTGTCTAATATGAAAATAAGTGAATAATATTGAGCACTGCTGATTCTGTCTTTATTGAATCAAAGATGTCTAGCAAAATATCGTGAACCAAGACAATACACTGTTGACACGCTTCTGAGTCACTTGAGGATTGGGAGCTGAAAACTGAGGACAGAACTTCACATCTTCTCTCTGAAAAGTTGTAGTCAGTAACCCTAGTCAGTCCAGTTAATAACACATACATAAAGAAAGTAACAGCTTAAAGGGTCATGGTTTTCAAATAACTGAACACAAACCTGAGAGTTTCCAGTCTGCAGTGAGGACTCTTCAGTCCAGTCCACAGCTGCCTCACTCCTGAATCCTGCAGGTTGTTGTTACTCAGGTCCAGCTCTCTCAGACTAGAGGACTGGGAGCTGAGAACTGAGGACAGAGCTTCACAGCTTCTCTCTGACAGGTTACAGCCACTCAGTCTGAAGAGGAATCAGCAATACAATAACAAACAAGTCATTTTTCTAAATTCAATAAAAAATCCATTTAATCTGGATAGTTGTGTGTGCACATACAGAGCTTTGTTGGAGGCTTTGACCACTGGCAGCAGCCTCAGAAGAGCCTCCTCTGAAGAAGCGTATTTCTTCAGGTCAAACACCTGCAGGTTGTTGTTGTTACTCAGATCCAACTCTAGACTAGAGGACTGGGAGATGAGGAATGAGGACAGAGCTTCACAGCTTCTCTCTGACAGGTCACAGCCACTTAACCTAAAAATGATTTTCAAACAGTCAGTTTAATACTATGAACTTAGAAAAGAATTCTTTTAATGAAGGTACACTAACCTGAGAGTTTCCAGTCTGCAGTGTGGACTCTTCAGTCCAGCCAACAGCTGCTTCACTCCTGAATCCTGCAGGTTGTTGTTACTCAGGTCCAGCTCTCTCAGACTAGAGGACTGGGAGCTGAGAACTGAGGACAGAGCTTCACAGCTTCTCTCTGACAGGTTACAGCCACTCAGCCTGAAGAACAATCAGCAATACATTAGAAAAGAATTACAAACAATGTATATTTAATATGGATAGTTGTGTGCGCACATACAGAGCTTTGTTGGAGGCTTTGACCACTGGCAGCAGCCTCAGAAGAGCCTCCTCTGAAGCAGAGTATTTCTTCAGGTCAAACACATCCAGTTCTTTTTCTGATGTCAGTAAGATGAAGACCAGAGCTGACCACAGAGTAGGAGACAGTTTATCTGCAGAGAGACTTCCTGAACTCAGGGACTGTTGGATCTGCTCCACTAGAGAACGATCATTCAGTTCATTCAGACAGTGGAACAGATTGATGCTTCTCTCTGCAGACACATTCTCACTGATCTTCTTCTTGATGTGCTCGACTGTTGTCTGATTGGTCTGTGAGCTACTTCCTGTCTGTGTCATTAGACCTCGTAGGAGACTCTGATTGGTCTGCAGTGAAAGACCCAGGAGGAAGCGGAGGAACAAGTCCAGGTGTCCATTTGGACTCTGTAAGGCCTTGTCCACAGCACTCTGGTAAAACTGTGTTGATGATGTTTGTTCTTCTACCAGCAGGTTGACTCCAGAGTTGGTGAAGGTCAGATGGACATGAAGAGCAGCCAGAAACTCCTGAACACTCAGATGGACAAAGCAGAACACCTTGTCCAGGTACAGTCCTCTCTCCTCTTTAAAGATCTGTGTGAACACTCCTGAGTACACTGAAGCTGCTCTGATATCGATGCCACACTCTGTCAGGTCTGATTCATAGAAGATCAGGTTGCCTTTCTGCAGCTGCTCAAAAGCCAGTTTTCCCAGAGACTCAATCATCTTCCTGCTCTCTGGACTCCAGTGTGGATCTGTCTCAGCTCCTCCATCATACTTGATGTTCTTCACTTTGGACTGAACCACCAGGAAATGGATGTACATCTCAGTCAGGGTCTTGGGCAGCTCTCCTCCCTTTGTGGTCTTCAACACGTCCTCCAGAACTGTAGCAGTGATCCAGCAGAAGACTGGGATGTGGCACATGATGTGGAGGCTTCGTGATCTCTTGATGTGGGAGAGGATTCTGCTGGCCTGCTCCTCATCTCTGAATCTCTTCCTGAAGTACTCCTCCTTCTGGGCGTCAGTGAACCCTCTGACCTCTGTCACCATGTCAACGCACCCAGGAGGGATCTGATTGGCTGCTGCAGGTCGTGTGGTTATCCAGAGGTGAGCAGAGGGAAGCAGTTTCCCCCTGATGAGGTTTGTCAGCAGCACACCCACTGAGGTGGACTCTGTAACATCAGTCAGGATCTTAGAGTTGAGGAAGTCCAGAGGAAGTCGACACTCATCCAGACCGTCAAAAATGAACACGACCTCTTCAAACCTGCAGATTCCTGCTTCTTTGGTTTCACTAAAGAAGTAATCAACAAGTTCCACCAAGCTGAACTTTCTCTCTTTCAGCACATTCAGCTCTCTGAAGGTGAATGGGAATATGAACTGGATGTCCTGGTTGGCTTTGTCTTCAGCCCAGTCCAGAGTGAACTTCTGTGTTAAGACTGTTTTCCCGATGCCAGCCACTCCCTTTGTCATCACTGTTCTGATTGGTTCATCTCTTCCAGGTGGGGTTTTAAAGATGTCATCTCGTCTTATTATTGTTTCTGGTCTGTCTGGTTTCCTGGATGCTGTTTCAATCTGTCTGACCTCATGTTCATCATTGACCCCTGCAGCCCCTCCCTCCATGAGGTAGATCTCTGTGAACATCTGATTCAGAAGGGTTGGGTTTCCTGCTTTAGCAATCCCCTCAAACATACACAGGAACGTCTTCTGCAGGTTAGATTTGAGTTTACGTTTACCAACTGCAGCAGGAGTTCCTGAATAAACACACAACAAAGAAGATCAATAAGTCAAAGAACATACATCAACATTTCTTCTGAGAATTAAAATAAATTTTTGGGCTATCTCTTGAGATATTAGTAAACATCCAATTCTTCCATCAAGTCAAATCTTTAAGGGGTTTTATGCACAGTATTTCACACTGGTATGCAGGGGCGTAGCACAAAATTCTAGAAAGGCATTTTCTATGGGCCCCTCCCCACAGCTACCTATTCTAGCACCTTTTTAGGCTCTCCCCACATGAGGGCTCTTTCCCCCCCAGTTTGGCTGGGCTGAAAATGGCCCTGGTGCTGTTATATGCTCTCTAATGTAACCCTGTGGAATGGCTCTGTTTGAAATGAGGAGGTTTTCCCCCATATATGTTATGCTCATAAATATTTAGATGAGCTGCGCGTTGATTGCTTGGTTTACAACAAGCAACACACACACACCATCATATTTGTTTCAGCAAAGCGCTTTTATTAAACAAACCCAGCCTTTCTGTACACAGACATGCGTTGCACCAAAGTATTGCCTGTACAGCCTGGAACACTGTATTTATGACCGTGGTTCATTTGTGATATCATAAATATCACTGAAAAACTTCCAAACTGCAAAGCTTGCGGCTAAACCAATGTCTGACATCTACTTGACCTACATTAAGAGGACCAGGTGGTCTCAGACCAGTAGTCTGTAGCTGTTAATTTTGGGGCGTGACAAAGATACAGACTAGAGCCAAATAAGGTTGAGCCACCGAGTTGAAGTCAACTATTAGCTTTGTTGGGATTTGCCCATTTTCAGAGACAGTTTCAAATTGTCAAATTTGCATAGACAAGTGGTGTCTACTGGATTTTGAGGTTCTATGTATGCCTATTTTACCCACTGAACTGTCGTTATTCAACTATTTTGCATTTTATCACCCGTTTTAGAGAAATCCTCTTACTGCTCTGCAGAAGGTCAGCCAGCTCCTCCTGCTTCATTCTCCTCAGGAAGTGCAGTGTGATCTTCAGAAAGGCCTCTCTGCTGCTCCTCCTCTGCTCTTCATCCTCACCGTCCAACACCTCCTCATCCTTTCTCTGACTCTCTAAGGATTCTGGGTAATCTGGACTCAGAACCTTCTGGATCTTCTTCAGCTCGTTCTTAACAAAAGTGACAATGTCCTCCTCCAGCAGCTGGAACAGAAGATTATATGAATGACCAAATCAAAGTGAAATCATGGAAGCACACATCAGATCCATGTTGGACAGAATAGATGTAAAAGTAGTTGTTGTACATGTACAGACCACAAAGATGGAGTCCAGGTGGGTTTGATGCTGCTGGGCAGACTGACCACTGGGACCCTCTGAGCTCTCCTGGTCCACTCTGTGGAGGAATCAGGAAGAATTAGCTCACATCATGTCTGTCCACACAGAGACACACACAAGGTAAAGGTCCATGAAGTGATGTTTGGATGTTAACAGAGAATCAGAGGACTCCGTGTAGTGGTCCACATTTACTAGTCCTGCTGGGTATCAGTTTGAAATCCTCACCTTTGATCAACAGAGTGGCGTCCATCTTTGAAGTCTAAAGGAAGACCCATAGACCGGTGACTCTTCATGGACACACAGCTGGGTTCAGGTTCTTCCAGAGTCCTCCTGATAGAAACACAAGATAAATTCTGCACTTGAACATGATGCTGTGGGGGGACCATGATGGTGGAATAGTAATAATAATAATAATAATAATAATAATATATTTTATTTATACCGCACTTTTCATTCCAAAGAATCTCAAAGTGCTACACAGGAGAATAATAACAATAAAAACAATCAGCACAAAAATGCCTTTTTGAATAAAAAAAGTCTTCAGTTCAGCTTTGAAAGTGTCCAGGTTCTGCACTGCTCTCAGGTCACTCGGGAGCTGGTTCCAGAGCCGTGGTGCAGCTGAACAAAAAGCTCGGTCACCCATAGTACAAAGCCTTGTGGTGGGGACCTGAAGAAGCAATTGTCCTGTTGATCTGAGGGTGCGGGGGGAGGGTTTCAAGGTGATGAGTTCTTGTAGATATGGCGGTGCATGTCCTGTGATACATTTTTGTGTAAGCATGAGGATTTTGTTGTCGATCCAGAATGAAACAGGAAGCCAGTGCAATGATTATAGAATGGGAGTTATGTGATCATATTTTCGGATTCTCATTAGGACTCTGGCAGCGCTATTCTGAATGTATTGAAGCTTCTGAATATTTCTGCCAGACATCCCAGCGAAGAGTCCGTTACAGTAGTCCAACCTTGTGGAAATAAAGGCATGAACAAGTTTCTCTGCATCTGGAAGAGTTAGAAGGGGGCGGAGTTTGGAGATGTTTCGAAGATGGTGGAAGGAGGTTTTACAAATGTGTTTAATGTGATCATTGAAGGTCAGCTGGGGGTCAAACCAAACCCCTAGGCTTATAACCGAGGAGGAGGAAGTGATGACCTGATTGTCGAAGATGAACTGAGAAATGGGAGAGGAGCGAATCTGATGAGGGGTGCCAACAAGTAATGCCTCAGTTTTACTAGGGTTCAGCTGGAGGAAGTTGCTTTTCATCCATGCCTTTATCTTCTCAAGACACGTGGTGAGTTGTGACATGGCTATGGAGGGGCTTGAGGCAGTCTCGATATAAAGTTGCAAGTCATCAGCATAACAATGGAAGGATAGTCCATGTCTGCTGATGACAGAACCAAGTGGTAGCATGTACAGAATAAATAAGATTAGGCCGAGAACCGACCCCTGCGGGACACCACATGTAACGGGGAGCATCCTGGACTCACATTCTCCCAATATAACACGCTCAGTCCTGCCAGAGAGGTAGGACTCAAACCTGTTACGGGTCGGGGAAGTAAGGACCCAAGCGCAGAGATGAGGAGACAGGCAGGAGCGGGTACACAGGGTTTTATTGGAAGGACAGTTCACAGCAATGGCAAAATGGCACAAAAGGCAAAATCCTGGTCCAAAACCAAAAGGGGCAAAAACAAGGCCAAAATCCAAGGAAAACACAAATGTCCACGGGAGTCCAAGGGAAAGAAGGGCAAGGAAAAGGCGAGGCAACACACAGAGAAACACTTACAGGGAACACTGGAACGGACAGCTGACAACGGGTCGACGGGCAGACAGAACTGGAATGAACCAACAAGAGGCAGAGGAAACACTGGGGTTAAATACATGAGGTAATGAGGTAACGGGGAACAAGTGAGACATCAGGTGGATCACATTAGGGCGGGGCAGGACAATCAGACAAACAAAGCGAAGCTAGACAAGACAAGACGAGACAGGAAGCCAGACTACCAAAATAAAACAGGAAGGAGAACAAACAGACACAGCGGAACACAAGACAGGACCAGCAACATCAGACCAGGGAGAAACAAGGACAAAAACACAAAGAGGCCAAAGAAGAAGGGGGAAAAGAACCCAAACAAAACCCCAAACCATAACAGAACCCCCCCCCCAAAGACAGATCCCAGATGTCAAAAACCAAAAACAAAACCCAAAAGGGAACAGAAAACAACCCAGAGAGGGCGGAAGACACTGGGAAAGGGGGGACTGAGGAACAGGGAAACCCGGGGACCAAAGGGCGCCAAGAGCAGAGGCAAACAGGGGCATAAACAAAGGGAACCAGAGCAGGAGACCAGGGAACGAGGAGGGACAAGGGAGGACGAGAGGGGCAAGGAACCAGAGCAGAGAGGGCCGGAAAGGAAGGAGCGCAGAGAGGGACTGGAGGAAGGAGGACGAGGGACGGAAGAGAGCGAAGGGGAGACAAGGCGGAGAAGAGGAGACAAGACGAAGGAGGCAAGGAGACGAAGGAGGCGACAAGAACAGGATGAAAGGGACGAGGAGACAAGTAAGGGGCGAAAGTGGAGAAAAGAGGAGACGAGACAACAGGCGACGAGACAAAGGAGGAGAGGCAAGACAAAGAGGCAAAGAGACAAGACGAAAGGCAAGGGGACAGGGAAACGAGAGACAACGAGACGGAACAACAAGAAAAGACGAGATGAAAAAGGAGGGGTATCTGGATGAAAAGAGATAATGCATAATGTAACGAGAGGAAAAGGGAGGCGAGATGAGGAAAGGGCAGGAGGAAACAGGTTACAAGGACCAGGCACGAGGAAGACTAGAACAAGGACTGGAGACAGGTGGCGAGTGAAAAGGGATGGGACAAGGGACCAGACGAAGAAAAGACACTAATAGCGGGCACAGGGAAGTCCAGGACAAGGGCTGGAGACTGGTAGCAAGCGAGGGACCAGAGGAGAGAAAACTGAGGAGAGATAAAGGGTAGGGACACAGGGAAATAGCGAGCGGGACACAGAGAGAAAGACACAAAGAGCAAGACCGACAGAGGGGGAGGAGGAGACAGAGCGGCAGAGACACAGAGACCCACATAGAAGGAAAGAGAGTGACAGAGAAACAGACAACAAAACCGAACGAGAGTGAGAGACACAGAGGACAAGACAGACCGACAGACAGGGAACGAAAAAGACAGAAGGGATAAGACACCAGGCCGGAGAACAAAACCGACAGGGAAAGAGAAAAGGAGAGACAATGAAGAGGGAGAGGGAGACAAAGAGAGAGAAAGAGATGAAAAAACGCAGAGAGCCAGACAGGCAAAGAGGGAGCAAGACAGACATACACAGTGACCGAGAGGGAGAGGCACAGAGAGCAAGGCTAACAGGAAGGGAAAAAGAGACAGAACGTCAATTATACACAGACAGAGAGAGATAGGGACACAGAGAGCAAGACAGACAGACACAGGGAACAAAAGAAACAAGGGAAGGGACAAGTAAAGGGATGGAGCTAGGACCGAGACAAGCGAGGGATTGGAGGAGCGGGGCAAGAGAAAGGGAGCAGAGAAGGTACCAGGGGAAGGCAAAGCGCGGCGCAGAGAGAGCGAAAGGGAGCCTGGAGAGTCACCCACACAAACAAGCAGAAAAAGCCAGACAGGGACCGAATGAGACAGAGGGGAGAAGGGGACCGGGACACCGAGCAATATAAACACAGGGAACGAGGGACAGAAGGTGGGAAACACACGCACACAGGGAGAGAGGTACAGAGACACAAGGAGTGAGGCAGACCATACAGGGGCTCAGAGAGACAAAAAGAGAAACACAGAGAGACGGAGGCAGAGAGGCGAGTAACGAGACAAGGCGGGTGAAAAGACGAGACCAAGGAGAGGGACGGGACGAACGAGGAGGGAACAAGACGACGAGACAAAACAAGGGAGACACGGAGACAGAAGACACACACACCAACCAACAGAACGAGGGAGCGAAATACACAGACCCAAAAAATGGGAGAGGGAGAGTAGAACACAGAGCAAAAGAAACAGAGCGACGGAGACAGGCAAGGACAGAAACCAGCAGGGGAGATTTCACAAACACAGGGACCGAGGAAGGGCAGAGGGAAGGGAGTCAGGAGGCGTGAGGGGATGCGTGAGGGTGCCCATCAGCGGGCATACAAAAAAGCCCAGCAGAGGGCGCATGAGGACCACGAGGAAGCCCCCGGGGGGCGCACTAGGGGCGCGAAACAGCCCACGGAGGGGCGCACGAGGGGCGCGAGAAAGCCCACGGAGGGGCGCACGAAGAACGCGAGAAAGCCCACGGAGGGGCGCACGAAGAATGCGAGAAAGCCCACGGAGGGGCGCACGAGGGACGTGAGAAAGCCCACGGAGGGGCGCACGAGGGACGCGAGAAAGCCCACGGAGGGGCGCACGAGGGACGCGAGAAAGCCCACGGAGGGGCGCACGAGGGACGCGAGAAAGCCCACGGAGGGGCGCACGAGGGACGCGAGAAAGCCCACGGAGGGGCGCACGAAGGACGCGAGAAAGCCCACGGAGGGGCGCACGAGGGACGCGAGAAAGCCCACGGAGGGGCGCACGAGGGACGCGAAAAAGCCCACGGAGGGGCGCACGAGGGACGCGAGAAAGCCCACGGTGGGGCGCACGAGGGACGCGAGAAAGCCCACGGAGGGACAGGACGGGCTTGGACTGAACAGGCACAGGGACGGATCGGGCCGGCGTGGACATAGAGGGAACAGACTGTGACGGGACGGGCGGAGACAATGTGACTACCGGCGGGCTGGGTTTGGAAGGTAATTTGGATGGGGCAGACACAAGGGAAGGGAGAAAAACGGGAACAGGAATGGAGACAGGGACAGAGACGGTGACCGGGACAGGGACAAGCACTGGGACAGAGACAAACACGGGGACCGAGACAAGCACAGGGACAGACAAGGGCACAGGCACAAGCACGGGGACAGAGACACGAACCGGTACGGAGACAGGGACAGGGACAGACACAGTGATGGGGACAAACACAGAGACAGGGACAGACACAAGACCAGGGAAACTAGGACAATGTGAACCTGAAACACGGGGGGCCGGGATTCCTGGGGACCTGGGACTAGGGCCAGGACCCCAGGAAGCCCGGGGACTGGGTCCCGAGGGACCCCTGGACCCTGGACCAGAGGGACCTCGGGAGCCAAGGCCCAGAGAGGGCAGAGGCCCAGACAACGGCTGGGGGTCGGGGGCACCGACCGTCGACCGAGGGCCACAAATGTTGGCCGTTGGCCGAGGGCCGGGACCACCGAGCCTCAGCCGGGGGTCAGAGGTGTTGGGTCTATGGTCACGTTCGGGGGGTCCGGTCGGTTGGTCTGGGTCAGGGGGGCCACTCAACCGGTCTGGGTCAGGGGGGCCGGTCGGCTCGTCTGGGTTAGGGGGGCCGGTCTGCCGGTCAGGGTCAAGGGGGCCGGTCGGCCGGTCAGGGTCTGGGGAACCGGTCGGCCAGTCAGGGTCAGGATCACGAGGGCCGGTCGGCTGGTCAAGGTCGGGGAGGCCGGTCGGCCTGTCAGGGTCAGGGGGTCCCGTCGGCCGGTCAGGGTCAGCGGGTCCAGTCGGCCGGTCAGGGGGGACGGTCGGCCGGTCAGGGTCAGGGGGACCAGTAGGACCGTCTGGGTCGGGGGGGCCGGTCTGGGGGACCGGTCGGACCGTCTGGGTCAGGGGGGCCGGTCGGCATGTCTGGGGGTCCGGCCGGTCTGGGTCAGGGGGACCGGTCGGCCTGTCTGGGTCAGGGGGACCGGTCGGCCTGTCTGGGTCAGGGGGACCGGTCGGCCTGTCTGGGTCAGGGGGACCGGTCGGCCTGTCTGGGGGGCCGACAGGCCAAGAGTTCAAGGCACCAGTCGGCGTCGACTGGGGGTCTGCCTCGTCGGCGGGAGCCGGCGGCTGGGGGTCCGCCTCGACGGCGGGAGCCGGCGGAGGCTGGGGGTCCGCCTCGTAGGCGGGAGCCGGCGGCTGGGGGTCCGCCTCGTCGGCGGGAGCCGGCGGCGGCTGGGGGTCCGCCTCGTCGGCGGGAGCCGGCGGCTGGGGGTCCGCCTCGTCGGCGGGAGCCGGCGGCTGGGGGTCCGCCTCGTCGGCGGAGGCAGCAGTCGGCTGGGGGTCCGCCTCGACGGCGGGAGCCGGCGGCTGGGAGTCCGCCTCGACGGCGGGAGCCGGCGGCTGGGAGTCCGCCTCGACGGCGGGAGCCGGCGGCTGGGGGTCCGCCTCAACGGCGGGGGCCGGCGGCTGGGGGTCCGCCTCGTCGGCGGAGGCAGCGGTCGGCTGGGGGTCCGCCTCGTCGGCGGGAGCCGGCGGCTGGGGGTTCGCCTCGACGGCGGGAGCCGGCGGCTGGGGGCCCGTGGCGGCGACGGTCGGCGGCTGGGGGCACGTGGCGGCGGCCGGCTGCGGCTGGGGGTCCGTGTCGGGTGCCGCCTGGGGGGTGATGGACGCCAGCTCGCTGGTAGGGATCAGGGAGGCCTGCAGGCTTGCCTCCAGCTGGTAGACCCCCCTGATTGTCGCGGCAACGCTCGGGACCCTCACGGTCCACGGATGGCCAGCCACGGCGTTCCGCATGAGCGAGCATATGACCAGCTGGCGCCTCACATCCGTGGTCCTACCCAGCTCCGCAAAAAACCGGCCAAGGCCATATTCCAGCCGGCTGAGTGTAGTCCAGCGTTCCTTGACGTCTGCTGGGCCCACATTGGTCTCGACAACAAACTCTGCTGGGTCCATTGATGGTTGGTTCATTCTGTTACGGGTCGGGGAAGTAAGGACCCAAGCGCAGAGATGAGGAGACAGGCAGGAGCGGGTACACAGGGTTTTATTGGAAGGACAGTTCACAGCAATGGCAAAATGGCACAAAAGGCAAAATCCTGGTCCAAAACCAAAAGGGGCAAAAACAAGGCCAAAATCCAAGGAAAACACAAATGTCCACGGGAGTCCAAGGGAAAGAAGGGCAAGGAAAAGGCGAGGCAACACACAGAGAAACACTTACAGGGAACACTGGAACGGACAGCTGACAACGGGTCGACGGGCAGACAGAACTGGAATGAACCAACAAGAGGCAGAGGAAACACTGGGGTTAAATACATGAGGTAATGAGGTAACGGGGAACAAGTGAGACATCAGGTGGATCACATTAGGGCGGGGCAGGACAATCAGACAAACAAAGCGAAGCTAGACAAGACAAGACGAGACAGGAAGCCAGACTACCAAAATAAAACAGGAAGGAGAACAAACAGACACAGCGGAACACAAGACAGGACCAGCAACATCAGACCAGGGAGAAACAAGGACAAAAACACAAAGAGGCCAAAGAAGAAGGGGGAAAAGAACCCAAACAAAACCCCAAACCATAACAAAACCACTGCAGTACCGTTCCCGACAATCCAACTGTGTTGTGGAGGCGGTCCCGGAGGATGGTATGGTCTATTGTGTCAAATGCTGCTGTTAGGTCGAGGAGAATGAGCAGTGATGATGATCCTGAGTCAGCTGCCATAAGTCATTTGTCACCCTGAGCAGGGCTGTTTCAGTACTGTGGCCCGAACGAAAGCCTGATTGAAATATCTCATATAGGTTGTTGTTTTTTAAATGGATATGAAGTTGGGAGGCAGCTTCCTTCTCTAGAACCTTTGACAGAAAGGTGAGATTGGAGATTGGCCTGTAATTTCCCAGGACCTCCGGGTCTAGGGTAGATTTTTTCAGTATTGGACGGATGACAGCAGTTTTCAGAGCAAGGGGGACAAAACCAGCTTTAAGAGAGAGATTAACAACCTCAGTGATAATTGGGCTGACACTAGGAATGAATGACTTAAGCAGAACAGTCGGGATGGGATCCAAGATGCAGGTGAATGACGTGGCTCAGCCGAACCTCAGTGAAGTGCGGAAGGAATGGCATTTTCCCGGGCAGGGGGTCAGAGTACGATGGAAACAGGGAGGAAGAGCCAGATATTGTTCTAAAAAAATCAATGAAGCTGTTACATCGCTCCACAGTGATTTCAGTGGATAGAGATGATTTGGGCTTCAAAAAATTGTTTACGGTAGTGAAAAGCTGCTTAGAATTTCCAGTGTTTTTATTGATAAGATTGGAATAAAATTTTGTGCGCGCACCCTTCAAGGACTTAAGATATGCCTTTTGGTGGTCGCGGAAGGAAAGTTTGTGAACAGTTAGACCAGACTGTTTACAGCGGCGTTCCAGGATACGGCCCTCAGTTTTCATTCGCCGCAATTCCTGTGTGAACCAGGGGGCAGAGCGTTCAAAGCTGACTTCCCGTGTCCTGGTAGGGGCATGGAAGTCAAAAACACTGCTCAGAGATGCATTATAGTGCTCCACCAGTCCGTCTACAGTTGCAGAGGCTGGGCAGTTGATAATGTCTTGAAGATCTACAGTGATGGAGGTTGGGTCAAGCTTTTTCCAGTTACGAAAAGATATTTGGTGCTTGGGTCTGATGATGGGCAGCACAAATGTAAAGGCCATAGAGACCAATTTGTGGTCAGACACACCCAGATCTTTTACCTCCAGACAGTTCATAGTGACCGCGTTAGTAATGACCAGATCTAGGGTGTGGCAATGCTAATGTCAGATTAGGATCATATGTACGAGCACTTCCAGATGGCAGAACTAGATTGGTAGCCCTCGACAGTGTTGTAGCTACTCAAGATTTGTCTAAACATGTTCTGATACATGTGTGTTTCCATCAACGTTAGCTAACGTCAGCTCCCAAATGTCCCACCAAACATAGACATTAAGAGCATTGGTGGCCCGTTGGTCCAGTGCTTTAAACTATTAGCATCTTTCCTTGGTATATATTCTGGACATCACTCTGCACTTTACTGATTTTTGCTCTTGTGGTTAGAAGCTTAATGACATTTTGTTGTAACGGTAGTAAGGTATTTAAGGAAAATACTTGGTGAAATAATATCTAAATTAAAATGTTTGACTACAGTGCAAAACTTTTTTTTAAATTACTGACATTATGGACGTGTTACTGACCACAATTTACAATCACATGATGACCACAATGGAAATAAGTCCTAAATTTATTGTGTTTTATCCTCGATTGGATATGATGTCGTTCATGTGTAAGGCATTCTCAATACAATTATTTAATCAAATAAAAATAAAACTACCTACTTGTTGTCATCTTTTTGTTTAAAATCAATAAGAAACCCCTTTGAGTCGTCACTCTTCAAGGAAACACAGCTGGGTCCCGGTCCAGGTGTGGGTCTGGGTCCAGATCTGTGCTGCTTCTCTGGGCTGAAACACAACACACACAGAGCTTTGAGTGTGAATGATGATGGATGGATGGTGGAGTGATCTGAGTGGTGGACAGTTAGAGATGGTCCTCTCACCTTTGAGCTTTGGTCTGGCTGTCATGCTCCCCACACCGAGGGCGTTTAGGGGGAGGGACTCCCTCCTCTCTGTCCTCACACTGACTCATAGCAGAGTCCACACCTTCATCTGGAGAGGAAACACTGAGAGCAGCAGTCCAATCATTCATCAGGACATCATCACTCATTCATCCCTCACATAATTTCTCCTGAAAAAGCCAAATATCAGCAGCTGTCCTCTGATTGGCTGCTTCTCCCTGAGTCATATCAGTGTCAGTTGAATCCTTTTGGCTCGTTGGACTGTTGCTCAGACTAAAGAAGCAGTAAGAAAACATGATGAACTCTGGGAACTACTGAGGCCTTTTCTCATCACATAATCCCATTTCATTCACTCAACACAGAGAACTGATCAACACATGGATCAATAGTGGTTTGTTATTGGACAGAGAAGATGCTGCTGGTTCTCATTGGTCAGTGGTGAGGACCAATCAGAGCAGAGGAAGCTGCCGCCAGCTGCTCTACTTCTATCAGTCCACTAGATGGCCTCATGGAGCTGTTTGGAGGATTTTACTGCTTCATGGAAATCAGAGTTGGATGTTACCAGAGAATGTCTAATAAAGGGAGAACGTCCTCTCTGGGGAAACTTCCGGGTTAGAACAATGGGGCTTAATAGGGAGTGAACAAGTTCTCCAGAGACGGCTCTGATTTCACTTTGGGTAGGCAAGGCAAGGCACTTTGGGTGGCGGCCATCTTTTGACTGGAGTGTGTGTCTCTCTCTCTCTCTCTCTCCCTCTCTCTCCCGTACACAACGGGACAAATATCGGCGGGCGTTATTCGTCAGCGTTTTTCGACGCGTTTTTTGTGTTCACGATGAGCCGAATGAACATGCAAACTCATTATCTGTCACTAGATGGCGCTTAATGTAAAACAGAAATACCCCCGTACATAGGGTGGCGCTGCGCAACTTTGCGCTTCTGATACTCGCTTGCAGAGAAGAAGAGAGCAAGTATTTAGAACATTTCTTCTAAATCAGACAAAGAAAACATCGCTGTCGCGCTTATCATATAGCTCTTTATGTTCCGAAACCAACGAGACCAGCAGCTCAACATTTATTTTGGACATCGTGCTTTGCCTCTTCCTCGTCTTGTGGCAGTGATGACGGTGGCGTATGTCTTCTTCGTTGGTGTGCTCGGTAAGACCGTTTTGTGCTTGAGCGCCCCCAAGTTGTGTTTTACTGTAACTTCAGAAGCACAAGACACGTGAGCAAAAGGGCCGATTTCATTGGTCGGATAGTTTTTGAAGCGGCGCGTCAAACCAAAAAAACGAACCCGAGGCGTTTTTTAAAAAATGACGCTTTTACGCGTGGCGTTTTTCGCGTCGGTGTGCACACTCTCATTGACGCCCTTTGTTTAGTCACGACGTGTTAAACGTCGACGTTCGTCCCGGTGTGAACAGGCCTTCAGACTGTAATTTGATCTTTGGTTGTTTCTACAGCGAGGACTCCAAGCACACGAGGAATCCTGTTTTCAGACCAGCGAGTCTCTTGCTGAGCTCCTCTTTAACACAGAAAAGCCTAAAGGGGAGAAGTGGCTCCGACAGCTGAATTAATAAAAGATCTACTACAATCTGCTGATTAATGTGCACCATGAAAAGAACACGGTCAAAACAGTTCCCATTCAATTACAATAAAATACCATCAAGCACACACACTGGTTGGAATTAGACAGCTCAACTACAAGTAATATTCTTTTCTTATTAGAAAACATGTAGAAAGGTGCAAGATAATACTAGATAGAAAGCTGTGTGGCTGTTGAAATGGCTGCTGTCATTAAGGGGAGACACTACTTCAACATATCAACAGAAACCTTCCCCAGCTCATTACTCACATTAACACTATTAGCTTTGGATTCCAGGTTTTCTGACATGTGTTCAACATGAAAATGAGCCATTATCTAATGCTAACTTTTGGTGAATAACGGAGAAATCTACAGACACAAATGGACAAAGTGGAATCAGATAAATGGTTTCTCTCCACTCGTCTGAAAGAAGACATGTTGTGGAAGATAAAAAGCCCAAACTCTACTCCAAGCTGCTGACCAATGAGAGAAGACATGAACACAAACACATCAACCACTAGAGGAAGATGGGTCAAATAAAGAGGGAAAGGATTGAGGATTGATAATAGCAGGTGAGAGTTCATCCTCAGCTGTTGTCTCAGTGTTGACCCCCCCCCCTCCACATCAATAAGAGTCCTGACAGACCCCAGATCAGACTCAACTCTTCTCCTTCTCCTTCATCTGGACTTCTCTCTGCCTGCTCACACAGGCGGCCATCTTGTCTCCCAGCTTTAAACAATCACACGTTCACCATCAATTCAACCGTTTCTCCAACCACAACAATCAAAGACGTCATCTCGACCAATCACAGCTCCACTTACTGAACTTTATTACGCGCAAACAAATTTGTGTAGCTAACTACGAAAAAATTGTCTTTGCCATATCTCGGCCAAAATATATGCTATCAAAGCCAAACTTTAGAATATTACTTGCTATGACAATCCGAGGCTGTCAAACAAATTTCGCAAAGATTGGCCACTAGGGGGCGCTACAGATACAACAAGTTTATATCTCATGAACCGCTCATTCAAATTTTACAAAATTTGATGGATACCATCTAGGCCCACTCCTGAGGTGGTCCTTACAGTGGGGTACTGATTGGATCAAGTAGGCGTGGCCTATGAGCCAATGTCTGGATTAACCACTTCCACTAAAGTGAATTACTTGAAATTAACAGGATAGATGTACAATGGGTAACTGACCTGATTTACCGAATATTACACATGTGGAACACTAGGTGGCGCTACAATGACGTCAAACGTGTTTTTGCCTATAACTCCTACATTATACATCACACATTAAAAATCTTGATGTCCACGTGTTCACTACATCAAGCTGAGTCAAATGATATAGGCCACGCCCATTTCCGTTTAAAATTATTTTCGCAATATTGCGACAAGTGCAAAACCAACTTTTACGAAACTCTGCACGAAACCTGGTGTATAGCATCTGCAGACGGCCCTGACAAAAAGTTGTATAAAGAATTTTGCTACGTTAACGTTTGCGCATTTGACGACCAAGCAAAGTTTATGTAGTAAGCTACCAAACACATATCATATCATATCTCGGCCAAATTAAAAGGTATCAACATATCACTTGGGAGCAGTGTTGAACATGCCTTGCCGATGCTCTGTACCAAATTTGGTAAAGATGAGCCATTAGGGGGCGATATAATCAACATTTATTGGTTTTGTCAAAACACTCAATGCATTTAAATGGGAAATTTTTAATTGCAATATCTCTGCCACAATAAATGCTATCGACATCAAACTTGTAAGGATTGTTTGGCATGCCGCCCGGAAGCTCTGTACCAAATTTGGTAAAGATAGGCCATTAGGGGGCGCTATGATCAACGTAGACAATTTTGGGCCATTTTATCCAGGTTTTGTATCCAGCCTAGGAGACCAGAGTTTTTCTGGGTCATTGCGCTATTATTCCGTACCGTTACGTGCGCCTCTCGATGTTTCCCGATGTTTTCCCTTCCGCTTTGGGTTCCACTTTCGTGCGCTCCCTGGGTCGCCGGGGTCGACTGGCGCGGGGAGGCTTGGACCCCGTTGTAACTGCGTGCAGTTCTAGTTATGAATTGATACTATAAATAAAATTGAATTGAATTATTAATGTGATGCTCAGAAGAATAGAGTAGAACAACATAACTATCGCTAAGGCAGCAGAAATGAATGAGATGATCACAGGCTACCAGAGATGGCAAAAGTACTCACTTTCCGTACTTAAGTAGAAGTACAGATACTTGTGTTAAAAAATACTCTGGTAAAAGTAGAAGTACTGATTTAACTTCTTTACTCAAGTAAAAGTAACAAAGTACACGCTTGGAAATTTACTTAAAGTATAAAAGTAGCCATGCGAATGACAACCATTTTTTATGCTAAGCTACCTGGAGAACACCAATGTTACTAGAGAGACGCTGAGGAACTTCAGTGGACATGGAGGACACGTCTTTATATAGCAATGGCTACATTTTAAATGGATGTCTGCCAACAGGCCTAAAACATCACATATATGATTATTATGACAAAAACTGGGACTCCATGGTTAATAAGAATCTCATTAGCCAGATATGAATTTAGTTGTGATTCTGTGGGAATTCACAGATCCAGTTTCTATTTTCAATCTTCCCCTTAACATTTAAATGCATCTACATGTTTGTGCGTGTGCTCAAATATTGCTACTGGAAAGAAAATAAAGGATTAAAATATGAAATACTACACAGACATTAATTAAGAAGTTCCCCAGCACATTGGCCAGGAGTCCATCTTGATGCCTACTGTCTCAAACATCTCTCTCAGATAAGGCCGAGGATGATGGGAATGTCTTGCTGCTTATCTGCCAGATCTCGGTTTTCTTCATTTTCAATCATGTCGCCCTCCATACTACTATGTGCTAACGTTAGCGCCATCCATACAACTATGTGCTAACGTTAGCGTCATCCATACAACTATGTGCTAACGTTAGCGCCATCCATGCAACTATGTGCTAACGTTAGCGCCATCAAGCCGCAATGATTAGCTGTGAATTAATGCAGAATGCTGAATCTGTTGAGTTGCGTCAAATGCAACGTACAGTAGATATCTATTTAGATTGTATTGATGACGTAAACAATAATAACGATGACTCCAGTGAAATGATGTGGAAGTTGAGGACTAGATTAGGACTGCATTAAAGCTGATTCTGGTTTCCAACTTCGCCCCAGGTGTGTCTGTTAAAACAGCTAGAGAGAAGTTGTCTCCGTCTAAGTTTCCATCCACTTGTCAATTGAATTACAGTATCTGAAGTTGGTGAACAGGTGAAGAACACACCAGAACCACCAGCTAGCTTACTTTAAATGTGCAACAACTATAGACCAATAACAGGCTTAAGTGAACTGACAACATGAGTTATATGACTTACAGTTCTCAAAGACGCACACACACAATCTCAGCTGATTATCCTCCGGTGTTTCGGTTTAACTGGTTTTTGAGTTAACTGGTGATATGTGTTGCAGGCGGGGCTGCACCGCTGCAGTAAACAATTCCGATCAATTCGCCTCTTTTTCCCATTCATGTGTTGGGTCTTGTGAAACACTACGGTAGGAACGGGTTGGTGGGACAGTAGTTTTGGACCCAATCAGACAGACATGAACAAATGAGCCGTTTTTATTATTAAAATATCACTCTTGTCTGGCGAGTGTAACTTCTCTACCACGGTCTCTACTGTAAACCACGGACACGGATTTTTTTTTGATTATTTGATGACATTCACGCTTAAATTAGTTGTTAAACTGTGCCCAACCTATTATAAGTAACAAACAAGCTAACAACAAAGACCCGAGCACAAGCCTGATATTTCACCTTTCCACACCTGCACTAGCCTAATATCCACATGGCTACACAATGGGAGTTTGACAGTCGTGACTCGAGTCCAAATGTGATGAATGAGTAGTAATGTGGAGTTTGGATTACCATAACAATGATGCACGTCCGTAGAATTAAATATAAAACACAATCAACGGGATCGAAGTGACACAAGTTAATCTGGCATGAGTCTTTGCCACAACTATCTCCACAAGCATGTGCGAACACCTCAGAAAGTTTCACTTCTCTTTGTATGAAAGCATCTCAAATCAACTTGAAGTCAGATTAATAACGGAATGATAAGGCTACAAATATAACTGTGATAACGGAAAACTTTTGGAAAACACTGCGTTAGTAGCCAGTTGTGAGCAGGCATCGACACAGCCACCCATGTTGTCAGTCTTGGTTCTTGCAACGGCATCACAAGTTAATTCAATGGCCGTATCTGTTTATACTTCAAAACAGCCTGTAAGTTAAACATAAGATATATGAGGTTTTACACTCAGCTGGACGCAGCTTGGAGACAGCTGTCTGCTGGGGCAAAATGTGATCCCCTCAGATTAATTTGAGAGGCCATACATCTATAGGCAATTCAAATAGAAATGTATTATATTTCTGTAGGCTACAAGTTTCTGGCTCAACACAACATTATTTAATATTCATTATGCTTACTCATTCATCCAGATAAGACAAGTGCATATATTGCACCGTGGGTCGGAGAGAAATGTATTTTCAAATGTTTTGGATGTCTGGCACAAATTGTAGAATTGACAAATAAAGTTGACTTGACTTGAAGTGGCAGAAGTTTAATCCAGTGTGGGTTCAATAAAGTCCATCTATGTTATTAAATGTCTGAATATCTGCAATATAATTATTAGGAAACATAATTTCAGATATCTACAATCCAATTGTTATGTTAATTTCAGATATCCATAATGAAGAAAAGAAAATCATTCCAGATATACGTGTAATTTGACGTAACTATGCCTAGAAAAAATGTAGGCTACACAAAGTCGAAGTCAGATTCCAAATTCTTCTTTTATTTTGTTGACAGATTTGAGTCAATGGGTTACAGAGGGGTTTTTATTTTAGATGTATCCTTTTATTACTGCATTAATCAGAATATGGTGTCAACAGCCATAAAATATTTTTTTGCCACGTTTTTAGGTATAAAATGTTACATAAATTAGGCTATGAATGACATCTGAACAAACCCCTCTGTAAAAGCGTTCAGAAGTGAAACTGGAAGCTGTGTACTGCAGTTGTTTTCTAACTCAGAGTATGAGGAAAACCCCATTTCAATAAAATGGCCTTTACAGATAGAGATTACAAAATTCTACACATTTAGCAATGTGTTTTAACAGTGTTGTTTTAACGGTGAAATGTTTACTAATGTAAATATCACAAGTCGATCTTGCGTCTCCGAGGTTTGTAGTGAGTGACACACTCGCCAGACAACGGGTGATATTTCGAAACGACAACGGCTAATGTTTGCATGTCTGTCGGGACCACGTGCTCAGCAACTCGTTTCTATAGTCAAGTTTCACAAGAAACCAACAAATGAATGTGAAAAGAAGCGAAGCGATCAGCACATAGACAGTTAAAGAAGATCAGCATGTTTATTTCCTGGTTAGTTGAGAATGGGTCCTGAAAGGCCACGCCTACACCACATCTGTCTCTATCACCAGTTAACTCAAAAACCAGTTAAACCGAAACACCGGACAGATAGTCTCTTTTTCTTTTCTCACACTTTTTTCTCCGTGTGGCGCGCGCACCCGCTCGCGGTGTGTGGCGCGTGTCCGCGCTACTCCGCTATGACAACCTCTTGTACAAAACGAAAGTAACGAGACAATTTAGTAAAATGTAAGGAGTAGAAAGTACCGATATTTGTGTTAAAATGTAAGGAGTAGAAGTAAAAAGTCGCCACAAAAATAAATAGTAAAGTAAAGTAAAAATATCTGAAAAAATCTACTTGAGTACAGTAACGAAGTATTTGTACTTCGTTACTTCCCATCTCTGCAGGCTACCTGAAACTACTTGAAAGACCCAGAATGAGACAGCAACTTTAAGTCAATCAGCATGTTGGATCTAACCTACCTCTGTCAGGTGTGTCTCTCTCGTCTCTGAGGACGGCTCACAGAAAGAGCAAAGGTTCCTCTGACGATCCGTGTCCACCTGCCGGAGGAATCAACGAGCCGCGTCCTCACCGGCCGTCCAAGAGGAGACACCAACGTTTAACTTGATCCTGTTTGAATTGAACCATGAACATACGGTACATATGATGTTTGTCAGTTTAAAAGATAATTTAGCAAGTCGAGAAACCCCCTCAGTTTGTTATGAAAACTGTACTAAAGTATCAGACCGTGAAAGACGTCATTAGAAAGACACTTCCGCACTTCAAAGTGTCATGGCTGCCGTCTCTCTGAAGCTACCACGCCTGCGTTGTAGTGGAGCGGGATGTGACGTCACTCACACAGGAGAAGCATTTCATTCTCCTGGTGTCAGGAAGCAAAGGTGGACCCGGACTCAATGGGAACGGTTGAAAAGGGAAGAAACCTTTCTTCTCTCGTCTTAGTTACCATGGTTTCATGAGTTTGTATTATTCTCAGATATTATAGAGCACACCCCCTCCCCCCCCTACATCATATGCAATAATAAAATGAAAGCTGCAGTAAAGTCGGACAGTTTTTAGGCTGAACAGGAAGTGACAAAAACACTGTGGTGCGATTCCGATTTAATAAAATATAATCAGACCCTCATATCAGCTGGTACACAGTCTCCAGTTGTTTTAATTATGACAGAGTAGCTCTCAAAGTGCTCTACATGAGATCTGTTGCTGATTTTAATTAACAACAGACTGGAGATGATCCGTGATCTGATCAGATTTAGTCTCTCTGACTTCTAAACGTCACTATCACCCTCCAAACATGTGTTCTCTACAGAATAAGTCTTTAAATCAGACTAATAGCAGTTAAAATCCCTTTGATTCAAAAACAAAAAGTTTATATAAAACATCATCACGTTAAGTCGATTGTGAACCAATCAGCTGTTAGATCAGCTGAGAGGCCGGCGTTTCCCAGCATGCTCCGGGTCCGCCTGGGTCTTGCGGTCGGTGAAAAGCCACTACGCCACCTGGGTCTCAGACCTGCGGTCACCTTTCTCTCGTGAGATTATTGCCTATGCGTGCATGACGTCAGAGCAAGTCGGACACAAATCTACCCAGCATGCAACGGGCGCCGATCGCCGGTGATCGATTCTGCGCAGACCTGGCTCATCTCCAACGAGCCCATTCTCAATTTGAGATCTTCTGAAAATGCGGTCAGGCAAACGGCCTCCCACATGTGGTGTCTCGTGCAAGTTTGACCTTTTTTAGTGGGAGATTTCCTTAATAGGGAAGACCAGTTTTGGCATCTGTTCATTTTGTTGAGGGAATCTGCAGCATTATCTCTGCACCTGTGGGGCCCCCGTACCACTCACCACCACATCAGACAGAACACGGTCCAGACGGACACACTGTGGTCCGTCTGGACCGTGGTCAGTGATCCAGGAGACCCCCATCCCCCACAGCTTCTCACCAAGCAGCAGAGGCTGGATGGTGCTGAATGCACTGGAGAAATCAAACCATGGGATTCTCACAGTGCCGCCACCGCCATCCAATACAGCCAAATTTAATTTGTAATTTAGCATTTTTATTGTTTGCATTGTTCTTGACTTAATGGACCTAATGTCCTTAATGTTAACCTAATGTTAATGTTATCCACACGTGGTCCAACTTTACTTACCGAATGTTTTAATTAAAACTGGCAGCCGAACTAGAACTAACCAGAATTAATTACAGATATTAAGATTAATGATGACAAGACGAGTAAACTGCTACTGAGAGTAGAGTGCATCGTTGCCTTGGTAACATTAGTAGAAATGTCTCATGCTTGCCGCCACAGCGAGCAATATATTGATATATATATTAACAGATTTTCAAATAATTCACATTCAAATTGTCATAATGTTTCCACAAGTAACGACACGCTGTAACAAAGTGACACTAACCAAGAGGTACATTTCTTTTATTTCCACGTTATTACTGGATCCAAATTATCTTTCATTAATTTTATCTTCCTTGGTAATCACAATTCCTAAATATTTGATTGTGTTTTTTTACGGGAGGCTGCAAATTTGTTTATCTGAAAGATTTTTTAAGGCGAGTATTTCACATTCCTTCAAATTAGTAATTAAGCCAGATCCAGTTTTTAATTTGTCTGCCATGAAAATCAATACCTTTAAAATAATGCAATTTTTTAGCTGTATTATCAAATTTATACTGCTTCCCATTGTTTTAGCATCTTTATTCATATTATCAGAAATTACAAAACAACTCTCAACTCATGATCAAAAAATGGAAGCGTTGCATTATGGATGCTGTAGTTTCTGTGTGTAACCTGCAGGGAGCAATGTGGAATTACATTTCTAAAACATCTCCTGGACCAAAGAAATGAAGTGAAATATCTCATTAACATGTTTTTTTGTCTTTGCGTTTTTTTCCATTAAGAGTCAGTTTGAAAACAATTTACATGGTTGACGATCAGAATCAAAGCAACCTCCACTTCCCCACAAAAACCACTATGTTTGAGTGTTATTATTAGCATCACCAGTGACCTATTTTCTCATTGCTACACCATGCGTTTACCTCGGCCTAATCATTTTCACTTTCATCTTTAATAACCTTTGTCTATACTCTTTTGTCACATTTAGTCCTTCATTGCCTTAACAAAAAATGTCCCGGGGGAATCATCAGAACACAGCTTCATGTCTGGAGGCACTTTGTAAACCTCCAGCCTGATCAGGGTGTAGCCGGTCTCCTTCAGACTAGCACAGACCTGGGCCGCATTCACTGGGACCGTAGGGATCTTTACCCCAGGCCCCGCCATGTAGTAACTCATTCCCAGAGTTCCGATGAGCAGGAGGTGGCCACCGGGCCGCAGGAGCCTCCCGATGTGGCCCAGGGCCCTGGTGAAGGTAGCCAGGTCAGGGCTGGCACTCTCCAGACAGTAGGAGGACACGAGACAGTCGGCCCCTGCTGAAGGAAGGACATCCAGGGCCAGAGGCTGAGGGGAGTGCACGTCAATGTGGACAATGTCCATGATGACCTGACGTAGCCTGGCAGCCTTCTCTGTCCATGCCGAGGGCCTGTTAGAGACAAGGAATCACCAAATTAGATAAAAACAGCTGTTGTAAATGCACACATAATCTCTCTGCACTAGTTATGTAATTCATACTGTGTGCTGACTCAGAAGCACTCTGTGTTGCATGATATGGATTTAGGTGTCTGTTAGCTATGGGCATAGCTCTAGGGATGACATTGAAGGTCTGTCGGTCACTCTGTACACCACTTTGCTACTGATTGAAATATCTTAACAAGCTTTGCCATGGACTTTTGTAGCACCAGGTCAGAAATTAAAATGTGTTCATAACTTACTGGTTTATGACCAAATACTTACAAAACTAATGCTATTGTCATCAGCCTCAGCTGCACTTTTATTATTGTCACAGGCATAGTACAAGGATGACTCATAGCTCAAAAAGAGGGCCAGAATAAAACGTGAGATCTTGTAACCCTCAAAAGAAGATGACCAACTCATTTTTTTAAAATTACCCTACGAATATGAACCATTTCCTGATGACGATAGTTAAACATTGGGTCGTTCATAGTGAGTTAGGGAACCGATCGTACGGCCGTCCCTCCAGCTTGCAGACGTGCTGCAGGAACGGTGTCCAGTCCATGCTGCAGCCCCCCTCGTCCTGGAGCCAGGTCCTCAGCTCCTGTCTGTTGACCTCCAAGAAATCTGTGAGGAGCACCTTGTTGAAAAGCTCACAGCCGCTCAGCACCTGGTACAAGCTGGGACCCGAACCCACGTCCACCAGCAGCTCACCACGCACATCGCCTGGAAAAGGAAGAGATAGAGAAGTACGACTCTGAGAAAGAGCTAACTGTTCTTTACCAAAACGCCTTGATTAACATGCAGCTTCTATTCAGATATCTCAACAGAGTTATTGTATGATCATAGCTTCCAAATGTTAGGGAAATGAAAATAATTTTAAGGAGGAATGCTTGGATTATAAAGAAAGATTGCAAAAAGGAAGAGAAAGAACATGCAAATGTTTTACATGAAAATTTCAAAAGGTATCTGGTAGTAGCATCTTTAGGTCTAATCACACTTTGTCTTTTATTATACTTCATCCCCTTAATTCAACAATTTCATTAAAGTTAAATAAATAAAAAAGTCCTTTACACTGCTAGAACTACAGACAGTGTCACATACTGTATTCTGGGATCACTTGTGTACCAGTCTGTTGATTATATCAGATTTCTGAATGAAGAACGTAAATCCAGATCACATTTTGGATGGCACCAAATTCAAAATAAATACATTTATTTGACATTTGATACAGTTGTACCTTTAATTCAGCCTAACATGTTTGGTATGTTCGTGGTGAGTTCTAGAAAAACAAAGATCTTTGGGTTTGAACAGTGTAGTGGACCCAGCTTAAATCTATATCAATAAAGGTATATTCACCGACTTTTGCATGTTTTCAGAAAAAAGAGTGAGAATAACGGAGAAGAAACCAAGTGTTTGTCTCCAAAAATGCCCAAAACATCTGAAACATTTGCCTCTAACAGAAATCATGCAATATGTGCAACTCAATTTAAAAGCTTTCTTATTTAACATAAACTGTTTTTGGAATGAAGTTTACATGACCCATCACCCCGTCTCCCTACCTTCAGTGAAAGCTCTATGTAGGCATGCCAGTTTCCAAGGTTCAAGGCCGTCCTTTCTTTCTAAATCAGCTATTGCTGGACTGTAGTTATTCTGCAGATACGCTACAGGATCAAATCCCTGGTAGCAGGCTGCCATGTCCGCCACTCCATTCTCTGCTCCCTTTTCTTCCATCCTCCTGTTGCCTTTGTCACCTGTTTAGGGGTTAGCCTTCAGGTGCACTGTCAACTGCCTTATATACCTGTATATATCTGAGTGTGTCTGATGTAATCTCTCCACCTAGTCCTGGTCTTCCCCGAGGCCTCCTCCCAGCTGGACGTGCCTGGGCCACCTCCCTAGGGAGGGCTTTCAGGTCTTCCACCCACCTCTCAGATCTCCACAGTCCTTCTAAAGGGCCTTTTACATGTAAACAATTGATCTCCATGTCACCATTTTACTTTAATGATGTTGAGTGGCGGAAGGATGGGGAGTTGTGACTAGTAGCAAGAGAAAGGAAAAGTTTCTAATGTTGATAGGCATTAATTGATGATTACAAAGTAAGAGGTTGTTGTACAGTGTGCCAAGAGAAGCTGCATTTTGACTATCAATATATTTTAAAATATAAAGGAAATATGAATCAAAAAGGAACAAGATGATAGTCTAGAGAGTCTACAGGTGAATGAAGTCTATAGAGAACGAAGGATCTATGGGTGGTTGTGCGCTTGCGACTTACAAAGATACATAACATCGAGAGGTCAATCAGCATACACAGCCACCCACAAATATTGTATGAGTCTTTGAGATAGAATAGAATAAATGCCTTTTATTAAGAAATGTAACAACATGGAATAAAATAAGGAGGGCAAAAATAAGTGGTGGAGAGTGTTAATGTGCACAGTTATGAGATGCTATACATATATAAAAAATAAAAAAGATAAATATGGTTTAATATACAGTATGATATGCAGTGTGGAGTCATGAAATTGCACAGTATTATCAATATTATCAAAATTGAGATTTCACATGAACAATGGTTAAAGTTTCTCAGGCAAGAACACCATAATTACAAAGTTACTCAGGAAAGAACACCATGCAATCCTCCATTCAATGAGCCAGCCTCTGGTTAGCATGATAACACAGTGTTCTCGCCTGAGGCATTCTGGAGGAGCAACACTTAGGTTTTAGTTTATGATCTCCCTACAAGGGAAACGGCCTCTATCATGTTATGCTTCAACTTTACTCTACAAACAAAAGTGTATTAGGAGTGGCAAATACCTCCAACCTGAACATAAAGAACTTTGCAATTAAAATGTGAAAAGGTGAATTGAAAAACATGCAGTTTTTATGTGCATCTGTTCTAAATGAAGCCAAAGGATTTATTTTTTATTTTTTTATTTTTTTATTTTATTAATTCAGGACAGTGCACATTGATGAACATGTACAGCAGTACACGTAAATGTGCCAGACTGGAGCCCGAGGGCTAATTTCCATCTGCAGTCCAATAGGCGGGTTAGAGTTACAGTAAAAAACAGACAGAGATAGGATAGTAACACTTAGCATATAAAAACAAAAAGAAAAGAAGAAAAATAAAAAAATTAATAAATATAAAAAAAAGAAATCAAATGAAAAAAAAAACAGAATAAAAAAACAGGACAATTCAATAGTGAAAAACAAAAACAAAAACAAAAAACAAGACAACAACAAACAATATGTAAACACAAGTTAGCGGTGATCACCTGGGGCCTATTGCACGAAAGTAGAATAAAGATATCCAGGGTAAATGAAAAAGCGCAGCTTGACTTAGTGTGACCTGTTCATCGCGGCTTATTCGGTTGCACGTTTGCCGAGCCAGGATAAACAGGTGGAGCTATGTCCAGCCAGGTGTAGATAGCCAGGATGAACAGGTGGAGCTATGTCCAGCCAGGTGTAGATAGCCAGGATGAACAGGTGGAGCTATGTCCAGCCAGGTGTAGATAGCCAGGATGAACAGGTGGAGCTATGTCCAGCCAGGTGTAGATAGCTGGGATAAGTGCACGTTCACGGCTTTCTCACATAGACCACGGTATCGATCACAGATTTACTGATGCAGAGATGGAGAAGACGCATGCGCCATATGTTCACCCAATGAGCAGCAGCTTCTAATGGAAAGTAACGAGGAGGGGAAGAATATGCAAAAAGGGAGATACGGCTCTTATCAAACGGAGAGAAAAAGCCCAACATAGCGGACCCGACTGAATGTGTGAGAGTGTAAAAATATCTACTTAGCCTATAGTCACTCCACATTTTTACAAAGTTGGAGGCTACACTGTGTTTGAATTGCTTTAAATATGCTAGTTTCATGTTTCTGTTTTTATATGATATATGTGCTGGTTTTACTGTAAAGTGTCTTTGACTAGCCTACCATGTAAAGCACTATATAAATACAATGAATTATTATTTAGCCTTTGCCTTAAAAGTGAGCAGAGGGAATTAATGTTCCTCGGGAAATGGACCCTATGACTAGGCTTAATTTCAAACTCTTATTCACAACGCGAGTTTTACAACCATATGCACAAATCTCTATACGCTATGTCTAATTCTTTTACAATTAATGTTCATACAGAACGATCAGAAAGGGACAACAACTAGAAAAAGAAGTAAATGACTTCAATACACGCTGTGAGCATATGTAAAACAATATTCATGTTTTTTTATTCTTCCGACAAGTGACCGCACCAAAATAAAAAGATTAAGAAGCATTGTGGTGTTCCCGGTGTGATGAATGTAAACTACACTATATACGTACTGTATATAGGCCACGTTATTGGTCAGGGATGTGAGACTAAATGAGAAGGTTATGAAACCAATGTAAGCTATAATAAAAAACATTAGGCCTATTAAGGAGTAACACAAACTGTCCTTTATTAGAGAAGGATAAGCAACAAGAAAATGAAATCATTAATGTATTGATCTCTGACTAGTCTGCCATTATTATCATCTGGGAATATCGCTACATTAATATCGTCACACTTAATCTCCGGTGCGCGTCCTGTAACCTGAAGCTGAGACCACGGACGCTGCGCTGCTCATCTCTACTTTTACAGAGAGAGTGGACACTGACCGGGCAGCAGCCGCACGCCAGGCAGCCTCGAAACACTACCGTCCCCCCGGGAAAAGTCCCACTCCGCTTCAGGATGCCAGTGCAACCATTTCTAACCATATAAACTGTAGTAGGGTTTAAATCAAACTCGCGACAACAATAGTGACAAGTAGGCGAATGCATGTTAATAAAAATAAAGCAGAACACATGCAGAAGACAACGGAATAACTGTTAAAAACGTTTATTTCGGATCAGACGGCAGCTGATTTGACACATGAGACTCCAGGATTAATCTTAGCCTGGCTGTTAGCCTGCTCTGGACCAGGCTAGCCGCAAAGAATAAATCTCCATGGTTACTTGGCTGGGCTTAATTCAATCTGGTTTCGTGCAACCGAGTCAAAGCTAAATTCATCCAGGATAACTTGAATATCCCGGCTTAATCCCTTATCCTAGTTTCGTGCAATAGGCCTCTGTTTGGTGAGCTCTAAGCCTCAGCTTTACCGGGCTCTTAAAGGAGGCCAGAGTGGGCCGTTCTCTTCAGTTAACGGCCAATGGCCAGGTATGACTCTGCTACTATAGGCCTATGCAGCTATTTCATCAACCAATAGATAATCTCTCGCAAGGGTTAAAGACGACACACGGGTTAACAAGCAGCCATGCATATCGGCTCTTCCAGTCTCTCCACTGCTGGCTGTTCCAATTCAACGGGAGAGAGGAGCAAGAAGGGTTAGGGTTAGAATGCGGATCGGGCCGGATTTCTCTGTCCAAACCCGACCCGAGCCCGACAGGCATTAAGATATTTCTGTCCGAGCCCGACCCGAGCCCGACAGTTAAAATCGCATTTGTTTCTCATACTAATGACACATGTAGGCCTACGTTTGTTTGTGTGGAAAGCTGCTTTTATTAAGCAATTGTAGGAAGGCATTGGGAAATGTCAACAGATGAGCATCAATGCACAGCTGACTTTCCTTCGTTTTCAATAGTTTTAAAATCTCCTGCGGCCAACTTCTTTTTAACATCTTCCATCGTTGCGCTGCCACATGGAGCTTAATACGCACGTCTTTGGTTGTCACAGCAACAGGAAGACGGATGTTAGGGTAATATTTGACATTTATTTTAAGCTGTTTTAAATTCAAAATGTTCAATGCCTTATCGCGCTGATGTGACCGAGCCCGACCCGAACCCGAGCATCCTTTCTAAAAATCTGTCCGAACCCGGCCCGACCCGTCGGGTACCGTCGGGTCCCGTCGGGCTCGGGTCGGGTATCCATCCTCTAGTTAGGATGGTGTGTCTGAGGGAGATGTAGACAACACAACTGGATTCATATCTCGCTACTCGGTCAGAATCTTATTAACCTGGAGTCCCTGTCTCTGTCAATAAATAAATATATGTTTTATATATGTTTTATTTTTTATTTTAGGCCTATTGGCAGACATCCATTTAACATGTAGCCAATGGCATATAGAGAATAAAGAGACCTGCTCCATGTCCACTGGAGTTCCTCAGAGTCTCTAGTAACATCTGTCTGGTCCAGAGAGCTTTGTCATTCACACGGATACTTTTACTTTTATACTTTAAGTACATTTCCAAGCCTGTACTTTGTTACTTTTACTTGAGTAAAGAAGTTAAATCAGTACTTCTACTTTTACCAGAGTATTTTTTAACACAAGTATCTGTACTTCTACTTGAGTACGGGCAGCGAGTACTTTTACCATCTCTGACGGAGATTATGCTCCAGTAGAAGCCACAAATCGGTATGAAATTAATTTAATTAAGTTTTATTCATGATGTCATGGAGAAGTAATCCACTACCCACAATCCTAAGCGGAACAGTGATGTCTCTGAGCTTTCTTTTACTACGGAAATGTTAATGGAACCTGCAAATGATTTAGCCCATAGACCAAACATAGTAGACTTACCTCTAGTGGTCACAGTGAGTAACTACACATCCCCAGCTGGTTTCTGAGGCTTCTTTTATTCATTTGGTTTTATTCTTTTTTTTCAGTTTGCTAAATGACAGTGGGCACATCTGAAGCCACATGTGCAAACCTCTCACTGCAGTCTGTCTACCAACAGGCACCTGAACTACACAGTTGTTCACATCAGCTGCACAACCCATTCACAGCAACACAGCATGTCTTCACACACATCTCAGAACAGGCTCAGTGCAGAAACACACTCGGAACAATCCTCACTGAGACACACACTGAGACACACACACTGAGACACACACTGAGACACACACATTGAGACACACACTGACACACACACACTGAGACACACACTGAGACACACACATTGAGACACACACTGACACACACACACTGAGACACACACTGAGTCACACACACTGAGACACACACACTGAGACACACACACTGAGACACACACACTGAGACACACACACTGAGACACACACTGAGACACACACCCTGAGACACACACACTGAGACACACACACTGAGACACACACACTGAGACACACACTGAGTCACACACACTGAGCACACACACTGAGTCACACACACTGAGACACACACTGAGTCACACACACTGAGACACACACTGAGACACACACACTGAGACACACACACTGAGACACACACACTGAGACACACACACTGAGACACACACACTGAGACACACACTGAGTCACACACACTGAGACACACACTGAGTCACACACACTGAGACACACACTGAGTCACACACACTGAAACACACACACTGAGACACACACACTGAGACACACACACTGAGACACACACACTGAGACACACACTGAGACACACACTGAGACACACACACTGAGACACACACACTGAAACACACACACTGAAACACACACACTGAGACACACACACTGAAACACACACACTGAGATAACACTCCCCTAAAAACTGCCATTCATCCATGTCAGGATCAAAGTGACATCCAGCTCTGATTTCCATGAAGCAGTAAAATCCTCCAAACAGCTCCATGAGGCCATCTAGTGGACTGATAGAAGTAGAGCAGCTGGCGGCAGCTTCCTCTGCTCTGATTGGTCCTCACCACTGACCAATGAGAACCAGCAGCATCTTCTCTGTCCAATAACAAACCACTATTGATCCATGTGTAGATCAGTTCTCTGTGTTGAGTGAATGAAATGGGATTATGTGATGAGAAAAGGCCTCAGTAGTTCCCAGAGTTCATCATGTTTTCTAACTGCTTCTTTAGTCTGAGCAACAGTCCAACGAGCCAAAAGGATTCAACTGACACTGATATGACTCAGAGAGAAGCAGCCAATCAGAGGACAGCTGCTGATATTTGCCTTTTTTCAGGAGGAATGATGTGAGGGATGAATGAGTGATGATGTGCTGATGAATGATTGGACTGCTGCTCTCAGTGTTTCCTCTCCAGATGAAGGTGTGGACTCTGCTATGAGTCAGTGTGAGGACAGAGAGGAGGGAGTCCCTCCCCCTAAACCCCCTCTGTGGGGGGACCATGACAGCCAGACCAAAGCTCAGAGGTGAGAGGACCATCTCTAACTGTCCACCACTCAGATCACTCCACCATCCATCCATCATCATTCACACTCAAAGCTCTGTGTGTGTTGTGTTTCAGCCCAGAGAAGCAGCACAGATCTGGACCTGGTCCTGGACCCAGATCCACACCTGGACCAGGACCCAGCTGTGTTTCCTTCAAGAGTGACAACTCAAAGGAGAAAACCAAGGAGTTTTACCAGGACAAGGTGTTCTGCTTCGTCCATCATGAGTGTTCAGGAGTTTCTGGCTGCTCTTCATGTCCATCTGACCTTCATCAACTCTGGAGTCAACCTGCTGGCAGAAGAACAAACAACATCCTGGCGGTCTAAAGTCTTAAGAGACAAATCAACAGGTTTCTACCAGGGCGCTGTGGACAAGGCCTTACAGAGTCCAAATGGACACCTGGACTTGTTCCTCCGCTTCCTCCTGGGTCTTTCACTGCAGACCAATCACAGTCTCCTACGAGGTCTGCTGACACAGACAGGAAGTAGCTCAAAGACCAATCAGAAAACAGTCGAGTACATCATAAGAAGATCAGTGAGAATCTGTCTGCAGAGAGAAGCATCAATCTGTTCCACAGTCTGAATGAACTGATATGATTGTTCTCTGGATCGTCCTGGAGTCTGGTCTGCTCTGATGAAGGTTACTCTGTCTGGCATAATAACAGAAAAACAGCCCTCCCGTCCTCCTCTGTCTCTAACAGAGTAGCAGTGTATGTGGACTGTCCTGCTGGCTCTCTGTCCTTCTACACAGTCTCCTCTGACTCACTGATCCACCTCCACACCTTCAACACCTCATTCACTCAGCCTCTCTATCCTGGGTTTAGGGTCTGGTCAGCTGGTTCCTCAGTGTCTCTGTGTCCTCTGCAGGACCTGTGGACAGAAACCCTGACTGAAGATCAGCTGCTGAAATCAAAGTCATTTCAACATCATACACACTCTGCACTGTGAAGCAGATCTGTCTCAGACTCAAACACTAAACATTCTTTTGTCTGATTTCATCTCTTTGATTATCAACATTTAAAAAATTGAACTAGAAACACTTCATGATTCCCGCCATCAGCTGACTCTCTTTACCTGATCATCCACTGTATAAAGCTGAGGAAATGGGATGTTACATTAGATTTTTGGTAAATCTGTGTCCATGTATACGAGCTGTACCGAGAGCTTCTCTGATATAAGATTTGTGTTAAAATAAACTTTTATATTCAAGTCAGAATAACAGAGGCTCTGAGGCTGAGACTAAAATATTAAACTTAAAGTCAGAAACTGAGCTTTATTGTTCTGATACAATTGTTCCTGAACGAAACTCCTCCGAATGTCAAACATGAGTTTCAGGATCTGTGAAAAAATAATTACAGGTTGTAAAGAGTTTGTTTGATTTGATCTGCATACAAAATAAATCTTTTGTTTTCTACCTGACTGTTTTCTTCTGTTCAGCGACCAAAGTCAACACACAGTGACTGTTCCTGGGTGCAGACCACCGTGGGCTTGCCGTCTTTTTAGTGGCTTTCATAGTGACATAATAAAAATAAATTTGACTCATATATAGTGTCTTACATGAAACCCAAGGGCTCTTTACAGAATTACTGGGGCTAAGAGAGATTGTAGGCTGTGGAGAACACATTGTGTTTGTGGAGTTTTTTAAATAAGCCGAGAAAAAGGGGCGCTGTGGCTCAGCGGTAGAGCGGTTGCCTGCTAAACGGAAGGTTGGTGGTTCAATCCCTGGCCCTTCAGTCCGATGTCGAAGTGTCCTTGGGCAAGACACTGAACCCCCGAGTTGCCCCCGATGCTGCACATCGGAGTGTGAATGTGTGTGAGTGTGTATCTGATGAGCAGGTGTGTAGATGTGTGTGAGTGTGTATCTGATGAGCAGGTGGCACCTTGTACGGCAGCCTCGGCCACAGTGTATGAATGTGTGTGAATGGTGAATGGTATCCTGTATGATGTAAAAGTGCTTTGAGTAGTCGTTAAGACTAGAAAAGATATATAAATACAGTACATTTACATTTACAAAAGTGGAATCAGTCAGGCACAATGCTCCGCTAGCACACAGTCATTTTAGATGTTGTTGTTGTTACCTTTAGCCATTAAAAATCTAACAACTGCAAGATGCTATCCTCTCAATATGGACCGACATCTCTAAACAATGCTTTCAGCACCTTGTTGAATCAATGCCACGTAGAATTAAGGCAGTTCTGAAGGAAAGGGGGTCAAACACAGTCTTAGTATGGTGGTCCTAATAATCCTATAGGTGAGTGTATATCCCCCCCCCCCCTTCTTCTTCTTCTTCTTCTTCTTCTTCTTCTTCTTCTGGAAGAATCTCAGACATTTTCCATCTTTGACTTTATGTGACTGTTGTCAGAATCTCTGTCTCATAACCCCATGTTGTTGAAACACGGCTCATGTTAACGTTGCCTCATCCTTGAAACCATAATCCAGTCTGATAATAATCTGTTTCATAAAGTGTAATTACAGGCGTCTGCAGGCTGAAACAAACAAAAAGTCGATCTGTTCCTTTCATACATTTCAGAACTAGGAAATAAAATCAAAGGAACCCCCCCCCCCGACTACTGTGCTGTAGCATCACCTCATTCATACCTTCAGAACAAACTGCCTCCATCACACTCATGGTTCAACTTAATGACAATATTAATCATAATAATCTGTAATCATCAACACTTCTCTTCAGCTAGGAAGGTTGGACGGTGGAAGGATGGATGGAGGGATGAATAGATGATAGATACAGTATATATACTGTACATAAATATATATACAGTATATATATACTGTATATAGAGTATGTATATATATGTACTGTATATAAATACAGTGTATATATACTGTATTTATATACAGTATATATGTATACTGTATATATAGACTGTGCATATGTATACTGTATATACATACTATATATATACAGTATATATAGTATATATATACTGTATATACTGTATATATATACAGTATATATAGTATATATATATATAAATGCAGTCGCAAAAACCATCAAGCGCTACAACAAAATTGGATCACATGAAGACCCCCCCGCCCCCCCAGGAAAGGAAGACCAGAGTCCCCTCTGCTGCTGAGGAGAAGTTCCTCTGAGTCCCCAGCCTCAGAAATCACAAGTTACAGCAGCTCAGATTAGAGAGCAGATGATAGCACAGAGAGTTCTAGCAGCAGACACATCTCTAGAACAACTGGTAGGAGGAGACTGGATCAGGCCTTCATGGTCCAATAGCAGCTAGGAAACTGCGGCTAAGGAGAGCAAACAAGGCTGGGAAACCACTGATAAGGAGAGGAAACAAGGCTAGGAAACCACTGATAAGGAGAGGAAACAAGGCTAGGAAACCACGGCTAAGGAGAGGAAACAAGGCTAGGAAACCACTGATAAGGAGAGGAAACAAGGCTAGGAAACCACTGATAAGGAGAGGAAACAAGGCTAGGAAACCACGGCTAAGGAGAGGAAACAAGCTGAAGAGATTTGTTTGGGCCAGAAACACAAGGAATGGACATTAGACCAGTGGAAATCTGGGCTCTGGTCTGATGAGTCCAAGTTGGAGATCTTGGGGGGGGGGGGGGGTTTCTGGTGACACTATTGGGGGTTTATTCCAAATTGAAGGCATACTGAACCAGCATGGCTACCACAGCATCCTGCAGCGGCATGCCGTCCCATCCGGTTTGCGTTTAGTTGGACCATCATTTATTTTTCAAC